>OY987259.1:11874616-12220767 GCA_963920725.1 Rhamphomyia laevipes
AATTATAAATTCATACACTAGTAAGGAACAACGACCTTATAATACTTTGGTCATTAGTAAATATTGGAATCGTGGTCAATTGTAAGGCTGATGAATTGGTTATATAAGGGGCCACCAGCAGCACCTCTCCAATATTCTAATTAGAAATACCAAATAGTATTCCTTGGCGGAATAAAAACCCTATGGGGAGATGCATACGGCTATAAGTCCAGAAATATGATGCTGATGAATATTTACCGGGTTAACAACTGGTCGTATTTAACTCAGAAATCGAAAGCATGCAAGAAAATTAGATTAACGCAAACCTCAATATGTAGAAGATGTTGAAAAGAGATGGAAACACTTAAATACCTCCAGTGTTACTGTCACGCAACAAAGATATAACAGATTTTAATATTTGGAGCGTCATTTTCGAACCGACACGGAGAAGGTAGGTAGGTTGAGACCGTCCAAATAAATTGGGTTCGTGAGATAGGTAAATTGCCATGACGTAATTAGCTATAATGCGGATCATACAACAGACCCCCGATATCTCGGTGTGTGGAAAGTTTTTGTTACGCCATGCTCCCTTCAAACCAACCAACTAATTATAAAATCATAACAATCAATGAAATAATGAATATTTAGTTTCCTTCGTGATTATTTATAAAATTGAATTAATTAATAATAATTCTAAAAAATTATAAAATTTTTGCTGCAGAATAAATAATTAGTAATTATTTGATGTTTAATAACGACCACATTACTCAGCTGTTATATAAAAACCATCATATTTTCGAAATTTCATTAACTTTAGCAATAACTTTAAAGTGAAGGAATTCGTACAGAACTACTTTTGAATACTGCAATCTAACTACCGAATGTGCAATGTCATATTTTCATTATTAAAATAAATATCTAACCTTTTTCAAAACAAAATTTAACATTTTAATAATAAAACTCATTAAAATAATAATACTGATAATAAGAGTCCTGTAAAAATAATAGAAATAAAAAATATATATATATAAAAAGGATTACAATTGTCATTTAAAACTATCACGCCCCAATACAAGTACCTTTTTTTTGAATAAAAGCATTTTTTCATGCATTGTGTATGCACTCTGTACGTGTTGTTGAACATTTGAATAAACATATTGTTTTTCACCCATTAAGGACACTTGTCACTTCTACTATTAAAAACTAAAATGAATTCTAAACTATACAATAAAAATAATACATTTAATTTTATTGTATATGTGTATAAAAATTTGAATGGATAAAATTAAGGGTAGTAAAATAAGGGGCAAAAAAACTAAATATTTATATTGTTGTAATGTAATGAATTTTATTTGAAATAATTTTTGCATTAATTTTCATTGGAAATTTTACTTCATTTATAACATAGAATATTGGAAATACAAATATTGGAAAGTTTGCTTCCAGAGTCTGTGTCTGATGTAATTTGTAAGCAGACCAAAATGCTTAATTTTTCAAACATAGAGAAACTGACGTTTGGTGAGTTCGGTAAATCAAGAACGGAATTATAATGTATTTAGTGTTAGTTATTCCACCACCAATTTCCACATTTTTATTAATAAATGTTTTAACAAAAATATGTCAGCATTCCTAATATAGGTCACAGAAAAATGAGTCGAACAACTCGCTCCAGTCGAATGACACATCATTGTTACAGCGTGTCGACCCATCCCACTTCTTTAACGAACGATATCATCTAAGCCGGTTTTAATTTATCCGTGTCTTCAAGGTTTTCTAGAAAGAAACTACCAATTTTGTTTAATCTTTTATGTTGTAGCGATGGGTAATGACATAACAAATGTTCCATTGTGTCATCCTTCTCCATAGAATCCCAAAAATTGGTGGATGTAGTAAGAACCAAAATTAATTTTAATATTTAATTGGAACTGATATTATTATATGATTTAATTTCTGTACAGATAATTTAAATTCGCAATAAAATATGAATCAATAAATTTATATTTTAAAATAATTTCATTTATTAACAAGTTAACATTTAACATATTTTCATAAACCCAATAAACAAAAAATAATAAAAAGATTAATATAAAATCAGGATATAGAACGCTGATAGTTATGATAACATTCATAAAATTTAAATGCTGTTTCACAATTGTTTGTACCTCTTATATGTTTACATTCATTAAACATTTTCATAACATTTACGTATGAATTTTTCTTATTTCTTAATAATGTATATCTAATACCATCTATTAGTGGGACACCATTTTTAATTATAAATGCTTTTTCTAAGAAACAATTCACGAAACATTGTAAATTATGATCTGTATTTGTAAAATCACCATTTAACATATTTGCAATATCAGCAACTGCAGCATTATTTGTAATCAGACATTCTTGTGCATCTACATCAAGTTTTTTCATATCGTCATAGGTAAGAAGAGCGTCCAGAATATAAAATCTGCAGATAAATGAAATTATAATGAAATTGAAAACAGGACGCATTTTCAATAATTAAAATTAATTAAAATTTTTATTAACTTTTATATTTATATTAATTTATTATACAAAAATTTTATAATAACAATTTTTTAATTTAATATAATTAATTGTTAACTACGATTTGAGTTATTCCGCTCGATTGCTTAAATTCAACAAATAGTTTTTTAGATCAAAATGGTATCTTGAAATTTCTGGTAAGAAAATTTTTTATTTTAATAAAATATTGAAATTTTTGTAAAATTTGATTAAAAATCTTTTAATTATTTTTTTAATTTTAATATTCTATACCAGTTTTTATTAGGTCGACATTAATTCCAAATTTTCCTGTAGAAAATATTCAATTTTACGAAGAGTTGAATGTTGATAAATGAAAATATGGAATGGAAAATTGAAGATATGGAATTTACGAAAAACAATTTTTCTTTATTTTTCTAACTCTGGAAATTCCAAAAATTCAAAACAGTTGGTTCGTTAAGTTTAGTGGATTCATATCAAAGATTCCGAATTAGATTTGTTTGTTTTAGATATCATAACAGTTAACTGATAACTATTATACGATTTCAATGAAAATTTTGAAATAAATTCTTTTATACGTTTTTTTCCACAGTGAGTATACAGTGTGTCCGTATTTAAAATTCCGATTATTAAAAAGACATTTCCGATGTTATAATGACCTTATATACAAAGAGAGTTTATACTGACAATTTACGTTGAGATGTTCAGTGTATCCACATAAAAGATTCCGAATAATAAATTCCGCATATTTTATATTTATGAAGAATTGTTTTTACCAAAATTTAGTTTGGAGCTGCAGGTTACTTTTTGCATTAACTTAGATAATTTTTTTCGCATAGCAATAATAGCTGATTTGAAAAAATCACATTTGAAATGCTTAAAAATGTTAAATATAAAATATTTACTATAAATAATCAATTATTTTATTCTAGTCAAGTATTTTTTAACATTACTCAATATTTCTATAAAATACAAAAAATTAATTAAAACCAATTTATCATAAATATTTACGAGTACATAAATTAAATATATTTTAAATTTAACAAAAATTATACAAAAAAAAAAAAACAAGTTTAAATTATAAATCATATGATAACAATAATATAACAATTAGCCAGGCAGCCATCGATCCATCACATTATAAATTTGAATCTTAAATTACATTAAAAATAGTTTCTAATTACCATTATTTGATAAATATGCTATTATTTGTTCACTAATCAGTTTACTAAGCTTCTTAGAGGCAAAAATATTTGCAAACGCATGCCTTCACCAAGCATTTTCAGTATTTTCTCAATGAAATTCAAATTAACTCTAACTTTTATTTTACGTGACATATTATCTTTATAATTTTGTGTTGAGTAGAAGTCGCGGTGGGCTCTTTTAGACAAGTAGGCTCTGGATAATTTACCAAATACAATATTTATAGCTGTCTAAAAAGTAAATTTTCTTAATAAACAACTAAACCTCATTAAAATAATGTCAGTGATGCTTCAACCTTATTGATTCTGCAGGCTATTTGATAGCTATGAGGTTAGTTTGACTATAATATTACTTTACATAAACTAAGAGTAGAAATTTCATTGTAAACTATGAAATGATAGAAAAAATGATAATTTTATTTATAAGTGTTGTAGCCAGCTACGAGTATCTCGAAAGGGTTAATGGCAGAATTGTATAAAATTGAATTATTTTATTTTAAATCGATATTTATTACAATTTCAATATTATATAAGATTTAACCATTTAAAATTAATTTAAAAAAAATCTTTACATTATTTATAATTTTAATTGATCTTTAATTCATTATTCTTACTTTTTAGAGACTGCTTCATAACATTAAATACTGAGTTAATATTTTCCAATAGTTTTATAACTTTTACTATTAACCGTCATTTAAATTACAGAAAATTCTAAATTTAATTTAAAATTATGTGAATTTTTATAAAATGATAAAAACAATTTAATATTTAAAATCAATAAATTTAATAATTTGTTGGTGTTAACATTAATATTTATTCTAACATTTTGTCTTCTAAAAACTAACATATTTGTACTATATTCCAAAAATTATTAAAAATTCAATTAAAATAATTAATTACGAATAGAATTAAATAAAATATATGATAATGATTTTTGAAATTTGATGAACCATTTGATTTTATACTGCAGTCTAAACTTTTATCAATCCAAGATCGTAGCTTTATAATATTAGAATAAGATAATTGATATTGATTTTCACATGTTTCTGCTGATGAAACAATTCCAAATTGATAATATCGATTAGTTTTTGAATTTCGACATATTAATGGTGATCCATTGTCAATGTTACAAGTATCTGTGCACATTAATAATGATGAACTTTTTAGATATTGTATTGTCGTATCGGATTTACATTGATTGGATTGACCAATTATTGATACATCAAAATTATTTATTATTAAATCGATAATACCACATCGCTGACACCATCCAGATATATAACATTTTAAATGATTAAAACTTTCAAATTTTGAACTGGTTAAACAAATTGGTTGTATATTATCGGTCAATTCAAATGATTTTTGTAATATTAACAAGGCAATATTATTTTCATTTGTTTTGGAATTAAAATCTTTATGAATTATTTTCTTAATAACACTGCGATGTTGACTAATATTTAATTCATTAATATTTGATAAATCTGTAATACCAGCACGAATTAATAATATTTGAACTAATATTTTTTGATATAAATGTGCCACTGTTAATACAATTTTTGGATGAATTAATGAACCAGTACTTATATAAAGTTCATCAGTTTTTCTAATATTAGATAATATAGCTACAGTCCATGGAAATGGCATAAAATTGTATTGTCGATTTTTTAATAAATTTGTATTATTATTTTTTTCACAATATGAAATCATTTCTGTTGATATTTTATCTGTTGTACAGTATTTTGCAGATGTGATGATTGTTTCTTCAGGTTTTTTAATTGGTAGTTTTTTAATTAATTTACATTTAGTTATATTCACTTGTTCATTTGGAGATTCAGTTATAATTGATTTATGGTACCTACTGTCAAAATGCGGTATTTCTTTAGTTGTAGTTTCAACAATAAAATTTTGTAATTTAGGAGTTATATTTTTACAATTATTTGAAATATTTTCATGTTTCGTTGAGTTAAAAACATTGCGCCAGATACAGGCCCATCTTTCCTTCGATATTTCACAATTAGAAATTTGAATTATTGTAAAAATTGTAATTATAATTAATTTAGACGATTTTTTATTTGATATTATCATTACTACTAAATATTTTTAATAATTTTTTTTATTGAAAATTAATTTTAAACAATTTTTTTTTAATCGAAACACTTGTTAACAGCTAAACACTATTTTTAATAATAAAAGTTAGAAACGGAATAAAAATATCGACAAGTGAGAAAAAGTTTATTAGTTTATACAAAATATTTTTATTCAGTGGATTTTGTAAAACGATTTCACAACTAAACTCAATAACAAGCAAAAAAAATGGGAAATGATTTTATATCAGAAATATTAAAATGACTCAGACTTTTGAAGTGGCTTCTAAAGTTATTTTTATTGAAAAATATAATTAAAACGAAAATTTTAATTAAAACAAAAGTTTCCAAATCAATTAAAAAAAAAAGTGTAATGCTAATTTTCAGAATTCCGAGGGAATGATAATATTTTTATTAGAATTTTTGATGTGTTGGAGGTTCCCTAAAAATTATTTTTATCGTTTTCTAAAGAAAGAATGAGTGTATGTGGCTACGTAACGAAATAATGTATTTTAAAATATCAAATAAATTCCCCAAATAGAAAAATTTCGCTGTTATCCATAAGGTAAATTAAATTTTGAACCATTAAACATGAATCGTTCGTTTCGTTTCGTCAACTTTTTTTAATGATTTTAGAAAAATCGTAATTAGATATTGGAGAAGAAATCCGTAACATCGTACTATATATTTTTCAAGGCCGTAGCAATAAAAATATTTAATAAATTGAACTTAATAATTGAAATTTTCATATTAATTTACCATTTACCACAATTTCAATTTGTTACTTTACAAATTTGTCACTTTACTTATTTCAGATATAAATAGAGTTAGAGGTCATAAAGTATAGCATTCACATTTTAGAATAATCACTACATTTGTTGACCAGTGTTATACACGCTTACTTAAAAATAAAATACTTTAATTAATATTTTATAGTAAATTACTTAGTAATTCGCGATATTGAATTCTTAATTTTTATGTGGTTGTATGTTAATCACAATTTTTGGTTTTCCTGTATATTTCTGGGAATTTACGTCTTTTTTTATTAAATCAAAGCCAGAAAACCACTTCAAGTATTAATAAATTTCTTAACTTTATATACAAAGCTTAAATCAATTAACAATTTCATAACAATTCGTTAGAATACAGACGTGTTTCGATGCAGAATATTAAAAATTGATTTATTGATTTATATCATATGTACTAATATGGATCAGCAAATGATGTGGTTCAAAATTATGTGATATAACATTTGATTGAGGATAAAAGATGGTAAATTTAAGCTATACTTTCTAACATAATGACTAAAATTTGTCTATTCTGTAGTGTTACCAGCTACAATAGTTCATGTAATGTCTGTCAACATCTACAAAATTTAGTTTTTAGAAATATTAAAGAACACATTGCGCAAAAGCAAGACTCAGGTCATTATGGATAACAAATCGTTATTTATTTTAAGCATCTACTTTTTCTAGAACTATAGACTCAATTCAGGAAGCTCTATAAATTATTTGTACTTTAATATTCGTTATAAAGAAATGAAAAAGTGAACTTCAAACATAATTTTAATGTAATCAAAATATTTCGCCAAAGTCAGCACCAATAAAATTATTCTGTGGGTCTATGATCTTGTGAATAAATTGTAATTTGGAAATTTGTCTTCAAATGACAAATATTGCGGTCTGTTACTATCAAGTTTTACAATAGCTCAAAATTGTTAAGTTATTGTAAAAATTCATATAAATTTTGTACAAATTATTACCAATACTTGGCAATTAATTAGCTACATTAAATTTTTGTAATTTTATCTTGAAATAATTAAGCTTTTTAAAAAAATAAACTGAAAATAAAAAAAAATATAAAATTTGATGTCTCGGAATAAATTATCACGAAAATCTTTAAAATTACCTGTTTTTCGGAGCAATATAAATGCTTCGTAAGCGTAACTTGTTTTGTAATTTGAATAATGATGACCTTTACGAAATTATATTTTAAAGTATTTCTTTTTTTACATGAATATGAGCGACGAATATAAAATTAATATTTCAAATAATTTTTGGACATTATAAGCGGCTCAATGGTCTAGGGGTATGATTCTCGCTTTGGGTGCGAGAGGTCCCGGGTTCAAATCCCGGTTGAGCCCAGTACATTTTTTAGAAAATATTTGGTAGAAAATATTTAGTAAAAAGTAGTTTGTTAACTTCGAAGAATTATAGTAATATCGTTGACAGCCGCAAGCTTGATACAATATTAAATTGAAATAAAATAAAAAGTATGAATGGTAAAAAGGTTTATTTTTATTATGAAGAATGTTCTGAGAAAAAAAAATCCAATTTTTGTATACTTTTTCACATAAAGCTGGACGAATATCAGTAATAACTCGTTCGAATGCATTAAGTTTTCGTGATTTATCAGCATAAATCAATAAATTAAGATACCCCAAAAAATAGTCTAAAGGTGTTAAATGAAACGATATTTCTGGCCAATTGATAGGTCCATCCATTGTTTCACTAGCAGTCTGACACGTAGCACCGTCTTGTTGAAACCACATATTGATATTATTCAAACCATTTTAATCAATTTTTGCAAAGAAAAATTGCTCTACATCGAACTTCATTGACAGTAATATTGTTACCAACATCTTTTTTGAAAAAATAGATGTTAACACTAGCATGAAATGCACACCAAACAGTTAATTTTCCTGGATGTAATTGAACTTCTTCTAATATACGCTAATTTTGATAAAATAATTTAACCATTTGTAAGTGTTGTTTATTTTATAGCGATCCACAATGATTGACATCACTATCGGAAGTAATCCCTAGACAAATGTATCACTCAATCTATTGAAAGACCCTTTACTTCTCTATATTTACAATTTCAGTTATCGCAAAACTTTAGATAAGTTTTAAGTTATTCCAAAGAAAGTAAATGGATCACGATTAATTAATTTTATATTAACTTGCAATTTCGGTTTTACATTAATATTTTCGAATTTTTAAAAGAGAGGTACTCGTATATGCTAAATTTTAATTACTAAAGCGTACAGTTTATGATAACTTTTTATAGTACTATCTAATGTACGATTTGTCATCAAGAACCGAATAAAAAGTTATTATATTTTGAAGCTATTTTCTAATTATTTTATCATACTCATTTCTATATTAAATTTAACATTTCTCTAGGTAAAAGTTGTTCATTACATTGTCGATCATATAAGTCCATATCCAGAAATATCAAGGATTTTTTTTTCTATCTACTATAGAAATTTGTATTTTGTGAATCAACATGTTTATCTTTCGAAAGCAATAAACTTTTATTATTTTATATATATAGTTTTTATTACTCATACAAAATATGAAAAAACCATATCAAAAGGACGAAAAAAATAATAATCACCACAATATGTTTAATAAACACCTTAACACAATATGTTACACAATTTCATTACGAAGATTTTTAATAGCTTTCATATATACTTGCAGATCAAAAATATTTGTAATACTCTTTTGTATTGCACTGCAAAATAATTATTAGAAGAATGTGGTAGAAACTTTTGGGATTCTTAGAATTGTTTGTGGTGAAAAAAAATGTAGATAAAACCTTCCAAATTTCATCTTCTAAAATATAAGCATTACCAGTACATAATACCAGAGTTTGTTACACTTTATATAAAATTGTTCATTTTTGAATTTTTGTATTGTAAAATACATTACATAAAAATGGCATTCGTTAAGCAATAAATAAAAAATAAATATTAAACTTACTTATTGTTAAAGAAATGCTTCAGTAGTGTTAATATTTTCTAAAAGAGTATGACCTAAACTCACACTTTACAATATAAACATTCTTCTTATATACCAGCAAAATTCACAACACAGTCTTCCCATTTTGTAGAATCCGAAACTGTCATGCTGTGCAGAATTGAATTATTTGTGAGAATGAAGTACACCAACCAACACAAAAAAAAAAAATAGGTAATATTTTAATAACAAAAAAAAACGTGATGAAATTATGGGAAAATATTTTTGCTATTCTAATTTTACTGAGGACCGTCATTAAATTTTACTTATTTCATATAATTTTAATAAAAATTGTATATAGCGAAGGGTATAGAGGATAAAATAATCAAATTATTACCAAAATTATTATTTTAACTTTATTAAAGAGGGTGTTAAGTAAACACCTTTTAAAATATTATAGTGAAATAAAAGGACTTGTTTATCGACAAAATATATTTTAAAGGATTGACTAATTAAAATATTATATTTTAAAATATTTATAATTATATTATTTAAAATATTCTTCCTTAATGCAAATTTAATATCATTTTTTAATGACATTAAAAATAATTATTTCTGCAATTTAATATTAGCTTTAGTATTATGAAAAAAGTTATTTCATTTTAACTTATGATTATTGAAATGAATTGAGTCGCTACGCTAGGAAATTTATTAAAGTTAATATCAATTTATTTAATGTTAAAAACTATTTTTGTGAAACTGCAAAAGTCTACAAATTAAAAATAGTTCTAAGGCGCTTCTATAATATTTATGTATTCTCATAAATAAGAATTTCATTTCGTAAATTAGGGTGAATTGAATATTTTATGGTTTCTTTGAATTAAAGGGGGCAAAATGGACCATCATAAAATTTCATTATTAATCGATTTCTTTTTGACTGTTATGGTTGAATGAAATTGAAAGTTGAAGACAAGTAAATAATAGTTTAATGGTCAGCAAGAGAATTGAAAATAAATTGAAATAGCCAATGGTAAATATATAATATTAAAATAATAAAACTACAATAAGGAAATCACATATGAAATCAATTTTTGAAGTCAACCAAGTTGGGATTATTAAATGGATTTATTAAAAAAATTAAATTTTATCTTTAGACAAGAAAATAAGAAAATTTTAAAATCATTTTTGCAGGAAATCTTTTTATTTAATATGATTTTGAATTTGATAGAACATCAAATTTTTATAGTTTACATAAAATATAGATTGTTCACCCCTGTTATAATGTATGCAAATTTCTGCTTACCCCTTGTTACATCGATATCAGATTGACAAACTAATGACAATATAGCTAGAGAGCAACAAAACTCTAAAAATTTGAATTTCTATTACTTGTGGATTTCATAACTGAATTATCTGACATATTCCTTAAAAATAATTTGAATATGTCTCGATTAATTGTATGAATATTACTTGAATTTAACGAAAGGTTTATTTAAAGATTACAAGAAAGATTACAAATGTCTTATGATACTCTTCCGCCTTATATTAAAAAGTTTTGCTTTAGGATAAGGGTGTCAAAAGCATTAGAGTTAGTATAAAATTTTCTTTAAAATTATCTTATAAACAAATATTTATTTTATTTATTAATGAAATTTTATTAAAATATTTTATGTTTTGATGTAATACATAGAATTTGTATCTATCAAACAATTTTACACTCAATTCATGCCATTGAATATACTATTAAGATGACAACTATCAAACAAATGTCAATTTTCTCAAGAGTATTAAATTTTTTTTAAAGACTTCTTTTGATATAGAATTTTTGAAAGTACTACACGTCTTTTTAAATTTATTCAATCGCAAACTTATTTTGTGAAATTATTTTAATCCCAACTCTTTAACAAAATCATCATTTCAAATTTTATATTACTATTTCTAATAGTTATATAAATAGTGAGTAACAAATGTTTCGTCTGATACATCCAAAATTATAAATATAAATTTTCTCTTGCCAACTGATACTGCAATAATGCCTAAATACATTTTGTTCTGCAACAAGCACTATCAATCATAGCATTTATTTTTGTTTCAATTTTATGTGTCTGTGCCTGTGCCCATATAGTTTTGTCAATATAAAGATTAGAACCATTAATCATACATCACCTTTACCCTTAAAATTTCAGTTTACATACTATAATGACCAAGAAAAATTACGATTTAATAGTATTTTAGGCTAAACGAAATGATGGGTAAAAACCTTTTATACATTGAATTGGTATCAGAAGACAGAGATACTTTAGAAATGATTATACCCTAAAGGTAAAAATAGAAAATGAAAAAAGATGATAATAACTATCTAAGCCTTTCAGTATTCTGATCATGTATATGAAAAATGTTGCAAGTATTTTTCATATTTTTGATTGTAAATTATAATTGAAGAAGATGTAAGAGGATGCAATTTAATGTTAATATCAAAATTGTTTTTTACTATTATCTTTTTGAAACATTTATTTTAAGATTTTTAAATAAAATTGTATTGATGTCTTTTTGAATAATGTACTTTATTGCCCTCATTAAAGTTGTCATGTAAAATTTAAATTACCTAATTTAGTTCGAAATTGTTCACTTAACTGGCAGCCGAAACCTATTTTACGAAACAAATATTTAGAATTACAAAAAATGAAATTTGGAAATTGATTAATGCATTTGTCAATACTATCTTAATTGGAACCTGAACTCGAAATTAAGTTAAATCAATATTTGACTCAAAGTTAATTTTAATCGATTATTGAAAAACTAAATTTAATTTAACCAAGCAGTTTACCTGTCAATTTCGTTGATGAATATGAAAATTAGACCTAAAATATTTAATAATAACTTTATGAGCCAGTTATTAAACTTTACATAAATTTATGTTATATAAAAATATACTTTAAATATTTATACCATAAATTTCAAATCATAATATAAATTTGATTTCATTTTTAAACCATAAAATTATAAAAATTTGTATAACTTTTTTAGTATTACAATTTTATTTCGGCAAAGTACTTCTTTTTTTTTCACACATAAAATAGGGAAATCTTAAAGATGATATTTTTGTTTAATGGCTTGAAAACAATTCTTACTTTTTATTATATATGAAATTCATATTTTATTATTTACGATTCCCCACAAAGGTCTCATATAAATGGAACGGACTACTAACAAATAAAATGTACAGAGAAATGAACGTAATATAAAAGATTTGTCTAAAAAGACTTTTTCTGGGGCCATTTATAATTTTTTTTATTTTATCATAAGATAAAGTTAAAAGCCGAAACATTATTTTATGCATTATTTAGTATATTAAAGATATTTTTATTATGTCTATTAAAGGTTGAATATTTATTTTAACGAATATTATATCAGTTTTTATGATAATTGAATTATAATGTTGCAAATTTTATTGATATTTGAATTATGATTTAAATTTATTGGAAAATATTTTTATATGACAAGTGAAAGGGTAATGTCTTGCAAAGAGCTACATTTGATTGTAAACAGAAAGTTTGTCCCTTGACAAATTCGAATCACTGATACCTCAATGCATAGTTAATGGCTTGAACATAATTAATATAAGTAATGTTTGGCCCATTTTCAACAGTAGAATATTTGAGAATGTAATCATAATAATAATTTATAATTGATACTTCTTTAAACATTTAGTTATGTTGTTTGTTAAAATAACAAATTTAAGAAATTTATTTAACAAAAAAAAAAATTAATGGTCGAATTTAATGACGTAACTTAATTTTCGTTTAATTCCAGACAAAGCTGAGAAAGGAAATAATAATTACACTAAACATGGGCTGACAAATTATTTAAGAATAATTAATGAATTAAAATAGAATTATCGAGACAATCTCATAGGTAAGGCTTAATAGCATATTTTCAATATTTTTTTTTCATATTTTCAAAAATGTTATATTAATTAATTTAAAAAATATGTTAAATATGTTAAATGTCATTCACATCATGAACTTTTACGAATTATCTATTGATTTTTGTAATTTTGTTTAGTATATTCTGAACTTTTTAAGTCAATTTTATTAAACTCATAAAATTATGATTTAAATTATCTACTGATTCAACAATTTCCCATTCTATTTTGCTTGTTTGTAAAACGTATTTTCAAATTCCAACATTTAATTCAATATTTTAATTAACTAATAGCCCGCAGTTTATTTAATTTGTGTTCACTTAAAGTTAACACTCTTAACATCACTTTTTTTTTAATTTTCTTTAATTGAATTCTGTAATTATTTATATTTTTTAACATTATTTTAATTCTTACTTTCGAGTCTCGTACACAAAACTCTTTACCATTTCATAAAATAAGTTTATCTTTCAGATATTTATACAATTTATATTTAAACATATTTTTTTATGTTATTTTAGTGCAGTCCGTTGTATTTGCTAATGTTTAGCTGTTAAGTTATCTAAGAAATTAAAGTACTCAAAAATTTGTTGTTTAGCCGTCATTCAATATTTGTCACATAACGAATGTTTAAAGAAGTTAATTATTTTTTAAAAAAATTCTAAACAAAACTTGCAAATTTATAACAGATATTAAAAATATTGATTTTCTCTGTTAAAATTTAAGTCCATTTTAAGAACCATTTTGTCTTCTGAAGGATTTCAAGTATGATTCCATTTTGTTCGTTTCTTTTTAAAAAATCTACATGAATAAAAAAATACAAATTCGATTTTTATGAACCCACATTAGAACTTCATCTGAACGGCTTTTGAATCGCCTTTTCAAAAATCAAAATCAAAAATCAAAATAAAAAATGTTCATGTCTTTAAATTCATTCAATAAAATTTGTTCGTATACGTAACGTAAATGGTGGTACATAAATACACCAATTTTTGCGTAACGTTTTTACAACGTTTTTTTCGTTAAAGTTGTTATGAAAAAGAAGTTTTGTATGATAAAATGACTTTGTAAGCGGGTCAAAAACAAGCCGCTTTTCTTCAAGAGAGATTTCCTTGAAGTTACTAGAAATATCTTTTTATTTTTCTTTATATTTTTTATTTCCTGAGATTTCATTTATTAAATGGTTTTTCTACAAAAATGTTCAGGTCTGATGACAGGCCGGTATGTTCATACATGTTTCTCCATAACTTGTTCCATAGTATTTGTCATCCATATAAGATTAACTACACGAATACTACAAAACTTGAATCAATTATTCCTCAATTTTAAATTGCTATTCAACTGATTGGTCTGCAAATGTAAGTAGTTGAATCAAAAGTATTTGTTTCGTCACATTCAATTAAACATATAATATTTTCCAACATAATTTTCAATAAATTCAATTAAAAATAATTTTGCTATAATTTGTTATATTTGTCCCCCTTTTGAAAATCAAATTTCTCGAAATTTATTAATTTATATTCATATTTTTTGTCTCAACAAAATTTTTATGGATTATTAAAAATTTTCTTATGTTTTTTGATGTTTAGAACAAATTTCATAAAAAAATCTGTTAAGTCCAATTTTTGTTGTTTCTATAATGAAATTTAAATCTTTTAATAAGATTAAAAAATATACATATTTTTATGAAATCTACAAGACTGTAAATTTTTTTTTATTTTGGTTATCAAAACACTTTTTAATAGCGATTAGATTTCTTCAACACTGATTTTGTGTTTGTCTGATGAAAAAAATATTAAATTTCTAGAATTTGTCAGAACAAAACAAAAAATAATGTTTAATATTAAATAATACATAAAAAAATAGAAGTAACAAGAAAAATAATGGACTTTTAGTTGCCAAGAATCTTATAAACATTTCCAGACCCTTTAAAGTAAATTCGTTGTGATAACAATTTCGTTCTGTATCAGAATTATTAGTGTAAAAATTCCCTAGTAAAATTTCTTGTAAGTAAATGTTGTATAAATATTTTGAATTTTATATATCAATTTCAAAATTAGCATCCCACGAGTTTGCTCCTAGTTAGTAGTGAAATTTATTTAATTTACATTTTGGATAATAAACCCAAGACGTGAAAAATAAAAATGATATAAATTCTTTAAGCTAAACTGTCAGTATAGGATCTAGGTGTAGTCCAGTAATACAATTATATTTATCATAATTACACAATACAATTTCACTGGGACTATTTCATTAAAATACATTTAATTACACTGGGACTGTTCCACTTGGAAACAAGTGCAATAGAACTTGTTCTAGTAACAGACACAAAGAATTTCTTTTACCTATTAATATTCTGATCTTCACTCTTGTTAATAGGTTTATAGGATCTACGTCTATTTCAGTAGAACAATTCCATTAAGAGAATTTACACGATATAATTCTACTGGGGCTATTACATTTGGCATAATTCTACAAAACAATATAATTTGTTCTAGTCTAAGAGGTCCATAACGATTGTAATACTTCTGAATTACTTGTTTTGAATGAACATTTTAATTTGATAGTTAATAAATCAGGCCCCTATTATTAAACGTAGGGAATACTAGCGAAATATTAAACAAAGTTTGATATTATCCTACATTTACTATTAGTTCTAAATAAACTGATTTAATTTTAGACAAAATTTTACAAAAATTTAAATTATCATTTTATTATAGAGGTCATTACATTGTAATATTTAATGGAATTTATGGTATACAAGCAAGCATCTTCTCCAAAATGACATAATTACACCCAACAGAAGCATCCAAATGACACCATTAACGAAACAATTTCTACTATACAATATAAATTAAATTGACATCGAACCAAGAATTTATTATCCTTTGAAAATCTTTTATAGTATCATTTATAACTATGTATTTTGTCTATCTCTCCCTCTGACTCTTTCTATAAAGTTGTGCATTGTGTAATTTTAGGTCATTTACACGTAATATAACTATATAATATAAAATAACTACCCTTCGATTATAAGGTTTCCCTATTTTTACGAATAAATTAATTTTTGGCACATTGTAGCCTGTTATTTAGCATTGACAAAGTCTCATCTGTATTTTCATTGAATGATTTTAAATTATATAATATTTCCAATATGTTATGATATTAACGCCTTTATTATTACACTTATATAGAATTAAGTAATTTTATATATTTGATTTTATGGCCTCTGCACACGCTTTGTGGTAGTTAATTGTGTCATTAATGTTTTTAGTTGCAAATTTTTATTAGGTCATTTTCATTGATAAAAATTTATAAAATATATTTTAGTGTAAATAAGCATTAAATGATTCTACAAGGACAGACATTGAGCGGAAGAAATATTGACAGGTTGAACAGTAATAAAAGAATAATAATTCTTAATGTATTGAAATGTTGATAGGTTAATATAAGACAATGTTGATAGGCTGAAAAACTGAATAAAAACGCAGAATGTAAGAAAGAACGCGGAATATAAAAATAGTTTTAATAAAAGCCAGAGGACGATTTCTATACTTCACTTTGTAGGATTACTACTGGACCAATAATTAAAGAAAATGAGAATTTAACGAATACAATTTTTATCATGCACGAAGTTAAGTAAGATTTAATGTCCTCGTCCGTTTTATATCATTATCTCAGTTACATTTCGCCTTTTTAGCTATTCCTTCACTTTTTGAGTTTTTTTTAAACTTTGCAGAAGGGCATTTACAAAATATTGGTTATGATTAATCAATTCAGGACATTATAGAAATAAAATAATGCGAAATTTCAATAGCCCATATTTTATTATAATGGCGTACACACTAAAATATACTTTTGGTGATATAATTTAGATTGCATTAATAAATCTTTAGTAGATTGGATACTATGATGTGCAACTTAAAGAAATACAATTGAAAACCTAAAAGATGGCTTCTATTTAGTTTTGATAGTCAGCCTTACAACTAAATATTCATAAAATGTTAAGTTTAGCTTTTGTTGTAAAAAACAAGTAATAAAATTATTGGTTTTTGATTATTATAGCATAAAAGGTCATAACAATAATTGATACCGAGGAGCTGTACGTTTTTAAAAACTTTTATTGTTCTTTGAAATACTAATTAACGAAATTAATTATTTATAGTATAATTAAAAGTATAATCAGTACTAAAACAAATTGATCTTCATTAAAAAATGTACTTTTGGAATATTTTTAACCCATAACTTTTTTTTAATTGATTTTAAGGACGCCTACTGCAATTCATAGCCCTAACTTGATCTTGAAATTTATTTTAATTAATTTGTACTTTCCGGCGGCTACTTACAAATATTTAATGTTCAAATTTTTATAATTGAGCTACCTTTGCACGTATGTAGGTTAGAGACTTGTCCTTATGACACAAGGGGGTTAATAGAACTTTTTTTTTGTGATATATTCGCTTGTTTTACAACATATGTTTTTCTATTTATTATATTCACAAAGCATCATGTAACAGAGAACATATACATAATATATGACTCACTTTTGTTTAATTAAATCAGCCCGCAGGGCAGGCAGTACAATATTAAATAAAATTTCCCATATAAATATTTTTTTTTTTTTCGTTGTTAATCTCGCAATTCCCTTTTGGGTTAAAATTTTAAAATTAAATTCATGTTGTAACAAAATAACGATTTGGTTTTCATAAAATCCTTTCAACAAAAAACCATACCTTTAAACAGATATAATACACCCTTAAGTAAGTAATTTCTTTTTTTTGCTTTAATTATAAAAGTTTGTAAGTGAAAATGCATGTCCTTTGAAGTATGAAATTATAATGACGGAAAATTTAAATTACAATTTAAAATTCACATATTTTTTTACAATGAATATAAAAACAAATAAAAAAATCTATGAAATATCAAATATTTGGAATGGTTAATTAAATTGCTAATTATTTTAATAATTTAGTTAAATATTAAACGCACTTTTAATAACTTCTTAATTTTTTAACAAAATCAAACGATAACGTTCTGAAAAATTAAGCTCTCACCTCTGATTTCGCGAAAATAATGAATGAGAGTAAATTGGAATTGTAACTAGCAAAATACTCTAGTAACTTCCTTATAAGATTTCCTAATACACTGCAGATATAAAATTATCTGGACTAGTAAATCTCCACAATCGTTTCAATTTTGTTTACTTAATAATGATATGACAGGCTACATAATTACTAATTGCGTGGCGCAGAGGCTCATTTAATGATATTACTAATCCCATTTGAACGTTGTATCGGTTATGGAGTGTAGAAGTATGTATCGGCCTTAATCAATGTTTATGAATGAAGCAGGACTGTTTATCAAACATCGAATTTTAAACCAAACCGAATCTATACCTTTTCCAATTTTAATTCAGAACATTTTAACATTTCAATTGGATCTTTCATTACGAAATAAATATCCTCCTAACCGTAACACACATAATGGCGTCTCATTTATTACTACATATTTCAATGGTAAGTTATGTTATCTGCCGCAACCTCTTAAAATTTACCAATTGATTACACATTTTTTGCAAGTGATTTTACCTAACATTCGCTAACTATGAAGTAAATTAACATCGTCTACGTTGCATACATAAAATTTTTGTTGTGGAAAATGCTGCAATTCGACGAATGTTGAAATATTCTGAACTACAATTGATACTTTCTGAATTACAATTAATACTTTCTGAACTACAACTGACTAATCTGAATTACAACTGATTATTTCTGAATTACAATTGGAAAAGTTGTAGTTAATATTCTCCATTACTAGTTGAATTAATAAAAATGACAATTCAAGTGAAATTTCACTAAATACTTTCATTTTTTTTATGAAATTTAAATTTATTTCAATTCCGAATGGTATTAATTTTATATCTTCAATAAAAATAAATATTTCTACAATCTTTTTACGTTATTCTTGTTAATGTAATATTTATATTTACAAATTTATAACATCATATGAAAATTTTTATGATATCGATTATTTTTTTTTTCTGGTAATTATCAAAAATTAAAAGCTAACACAAGTTGCAGAATTAACAAAATTACATAAGTTTGAAAATGTGGAAGTAAGGCATTAATATATTTGTTTTGGTACTGAACTGATAAGCTGGTTTGCTTTTAGTATTAAAATTGTAATTTCGATGGTTTTCTTTTTTCTGTCTTTCCTATCTAATTTAAATATATTCATTTATTTATAAGATTTATTTAAGATTTTTTACCCTCCGTGTTGTTTTTAGATCACAATAGCTTGATAAATTTATCATTGCTTTTAAAAATTTGTTTTCTTAATGGCGACTTTATTACATTTTCTTGTAAATTTTATTGCACCTTTTTTTATATTGAGAAATTTTGTTTCTTTTGGGTTTAGGTTAAATTTAATGAAATTGCTTTACTTATAAATTGCATAATAAATATTTGAAGAAAGTGAAGACTTAAGAAGAAACTAAAAACTATTATTAAGACATTTTGCAGCAGCAAAACATGAAAATATAATTTTGCTATTTAAAAATTAATATTTCATTTTAGTCATTTATGGTTAAAATGTGAAAATTCTGATAATAATTTAACTTTTCACATGTAACATTTCCGAACATTCAGTGGTACTACATTATTAAGTGATACATTAAGTCATATGAGGAAATTTCCGAAATTATAACTAACATTGGTCGTTATCCTAATTATCCTTATCTTAAATATTTGCCTAGGCTAATTTACTGTACACAAATTCACTATTGTGACAATTCATGTGCGAATTTATAGTTAATTGTGCACAGTGAATTGAATATTTGTGTACATTGTATTATTATCGCCATTGATTCACTAAGTGTGCAGTCAAGAATTCAGTCTCTTATCAGTTTTTGCAGTTAAGATTTGCAGCAAAAGCAGCGCAAGCTGTCGGATTAAAATTCAGAATACAACCGCAGCAGTTTCAGATATTGCAGTCGGCGACGATAGTGGTGACATTTCATATGCGAATTACTAGTTAATTTAAAATTCTGCACAAATTTCATTGTTCCAATTGAATTTCGTATACAGTGTTTTATTATTCCCACTGAATTTTGTTACTATGTCAATGACGACTGTCATTTATTAGCATTGCCTCTTTATTATGAACTATCACCACTAGTGAATAATTCTGAATTAGCTAAGATCCTCTAAATGTTATCAAATATATTAATTCTAATTAATGTTTCAAAAAAGAAATTCATTTTGATTATGAATATTAAGTAAACTATAATATTTTATCATTCATGAAACCAAAAACAGCACAAAATTAATTTTAAATTTATCTAGAAATTCTTAAATTTATTCGCTCTCTTACAAGACAACAATAATAATTAAATTTATGTATTTTATGTATTTTACTACAACATCTTAATTACTTAAAACTTACAATTTTAATTGAAATTTTTAATGAGCATAAATATTATGAAATTTTGTACTATATAATATTTTTTTTATATTCAGTGATTTTTTACTTAAATTTATTACTTATAATTAAAATTTGTTACTTTATTATAATAATTAATTTATATATGAAACAATCTTATAACCATAAGCAAGTCTACCTGAAAATCAAGGATAATTAATTAAGGGGTGAAAAATATAATAATAAAATTTATATAATTAAAATTTATGTGAAAATTATAAAATTTCCCATTAATTTATTTTTCATATTCTATAGTTATTTTATTTGTTTTAATTAAGTTGGAAATATTTAGTAATTTTATGAATTGTTTCTTATTTGATTTATTTATTTGCAAGTTATAGTTTCGAAATTTTAATAGAGCTGAATTGTTGAGAATGGTATTTTGCTAATATGATGGAATTCGACTGCTATGGAAGCAATGCTATCTGTTAAAATGTGGTCTATATATAGTTAAATGATATATAACACGAATAGAGGCTATTATAGAACTCACCAAAGTGCATTTTAGTCAAAATTTATCGAAAAATATATTAGACTTAATGACTAAGTGGATAAAAAATTTGATTTTTTGAAGTTTTTTTTACAATATTTCAAGCATTAGATATTCCACATGAATTTGGAATCCATGAATTTTGTATATCATATTACTTCATATCTCATTTATTTGTTTGATATTCCTTTTGTATTTGTTTTATTTTCCAAAAATTTGAACTGCACCCCATAAGATTTATTTTACTATATCATTTTTACATAATTTTGGCATGTGGCGAATTTATCTAAAATAAAGTTATGTATGTAATAAATAAATAAATATTTTTGTCATTTCTATAGTAATTTTTTAGTTTCTTGCTTTGAGAGTTTTTCAATTTGATAATTTGTATGTCATTAATCATATTTAAGTAAGAGGTAATTAATTAAGTTTGAATAAAGAATGAAAAAGGCTGGCGATTGCATAAGACATTAAGATATTAACCAATATTTTACTGCGATAAACAAAATATCTTAAAATGCTAGCTAACATTTATTTAAAAATGATGCATAATCCTGGATTTGGAACTAATTAGGCCCGATTTCTAAGATTTATAATAATAAATTTATAATTTATTAATAATTTTAGGATGGTTTTAGTTGCTGAATTCAAATCATTTCATTAACAAATCTTAAAATTTCGATTAAAGAATTTCATGTTACATTTACTAGTGTGGAAGAAAGTCTAAGTAATTTTAATTTTCAGTAAAATATGTTGACAATAATAAAAATTCTCTATCTTTAAATGAAACCGAAAAATGGACATCCTTTAAATATAACGTCATTATTACATTTTAAATCTTATTGGCAAACACTGTACTAACAAATCAAAGAAATTTCTTTTAAAAAATAATGTCAAAAAAAAGAAGATACAATTTGTTACTAAGGTTCTTCAGCATAAGGATAAACATATATTGCTTTTCAGGAATAAGATATATGATTTTTATGCATTCTTGCGGAAATCCTTTGTAAATATTGAATGTAAAAAATAAATAGATTTTTTTTTTGTAATATCATTTACTATATAAAAAAAACTTTCATTTATTTATATGTGTATTTGTAAAATTGTCCTTTAGCTATATAAATAAAAGGGATATTCGATGACTTTAAGATTTTTTTTTTTGTTGAAATTTCCAGACGAAAACATAAAATTTTTAACATTTTTAAATTCTACGTAATGATTTAAAT
This sequence comes from Rhamphomyia laevipes, assembly GCA_963920725.1. Lineage (NCBI taxonomy): Eukaryota > Metazoa > Arthropoda > Insecta > Diptera > Empididae > Rhamphomyia > Rhamphomyia laevipes. The sequence continues at coordinate 11,897,259 of OY987259.1, forward strand.
TTCAAGTATTTTTCAAATTGTTTCTAAGTCTCTGCTAATAATAGTAACAAAACATACAAAAAATTCAATTTCAAAACTATAGAAACAAGGAAAACTGAATTATTTTTAGAGAATATACTATAAATTGTGACCAGAACTCAGAATTTAGAATTCCGAACTGTATCACTGAAGACTTCGGATATAATTTTTAAACCACACTTTCACAAAGCTTACATAATTACTAAATGTGGGAATTACTTTCGAATTTATTAACCAAATTTAAATTTTTTTAATTATATTTTATATTGGGTTGGTAGCATGACTCAATTGAGGTTACGTTTACAATTGCGGTTGTATTTATGTCGGCCATGTTGGTTGAACGTTCATGTTGGTTGATGATACTTTAGTACTTGATCATACTTAAGAATTACTTTCAATATAGGCAATTTTACAATTTCTGATCCATTCTAATAGCATTAATTTTTATGTATGTAAAAGTTAATTTTTACATAAAAAAGCAAAAAACTTAAAAAAATTTCATTTCGATCCTTATTTTATGTTATCCTTTAAATTTCTAGAAAATTTTATATATGTATATAAAAAAAAATATTTTTTAGCTAAATTTTAATGTTTCCTGTGGAAAACATTTTAAGTTTTTTTCCGTCATAAATAAAATAATGTACACAAAGAGGAAACAATTTAATTTATGATATTCAAAAAGAGTTTATTTATATTTGTTGTTATTTTAAGCTTCACAAAAAAACAAAAAACAAAAAATCATATTTTTTTATTCTATCTTGTGAATATAAATAAATTTATGTTGGGAAAAATGTTATAGTTTTATTTTCATAAAACAAAAGGAAAAACTCAAAATTTTTTGTTTACATTTTCAGTTTTATTGCTGAAAAAGTGAAAACATTTAACTCATAATGTTTAATAATTTCCTACGATATGAAAATTGTATATTTAAATTTATTTTCTTTTTTTTTCGGAAAACGGAAGATGAATGAAATTATTAACAGAAAATTAAATAATTTAAAAAAAAAAATCTAATTTTTAAATTGTTTTATTTATTTTTTTAAATTTTATAATCATTTATAATATTTTTTAATAAAATTTTGTGCACTTTGTAGATGAAGCTTTTGTATAATTTGATATTTGCAACATATTCAATGATGATTTCATATGCTATGTTATGCATCAGACACAAACAATTGCTGGAGAGGGGAAAATGCACTGAAACAAACATGAATGGTACACAGTTGGATCAAAGACAGAAAACAATGTATTGACAAGGTCTGGATATCTAGAGTTTATTAGATTAAACAAAACTTTGGAATTGAATTTTCTAGGTCCTGAATTATCACATAATTTAGACAGCCATACGACGATACGAAATTAAAGGCCGTAGACTCAAAGCTATATTATCAGACTGTTTACAAGGATTCATTTCTTCTTCTTATATTTGTATACATTGGAATATTATTAATAAAACAAGCATTTCGTAAATAATAATACGATGCAGTATAAGACTTGCTAGTATTAGTTTATTAAGGTAGGTTCAATATTGTATGGCACCAAATTTAAGGTTAAAGCTAAATAAATAACAATTTTGAAAAGTTTACTAGATAAAATGCAGATAAACGGACTGAGTATAACAAAAATGAATTTGTATATCTCAATCTGAAATATCAATAAAGCATTTTCATTGAAAATTATATTAAACTATAAAATATAAATAAATATTAAATGAAATAATTTTCAAGTATTATTCAGTAAAATAATAAAATAATGTACAAAATAACTTAAAGTTCTGAATTCTGATAGTGACATTATTCATATTTACAAAAATTTTGAAGTCCTTTGGACACAAATTAATTGTCATTATTATATTATTATAAGTTTTAAGTGTTTAAATACAGAAATTTATTTACTTATGATGTGTATCCCAATTACTTTCATAAACAGACAATATAATTTGAAATTTTATGAATATCAAATTAAAGGATATTTCAAAAAAATCAACACTTTATAAAAAACCATAAAATCAACTCAAAAAAGATATAAACAAAAACCATAAATCATTAAATTAAGGAAAGCCTGTTGATTAGCAAAATGATTAATTAGATTTATCTCATATTTAATTAAAATTAATGATTAGGACGTAAAAAAAATTGATAAACGTTTTCATTCTTCACCTTTTGGTAATTGTCGTGCTTAATTGTTTTTTTTTTTTAAATTGATATGTCATAATATCAAATTTTAGGATGTTAGTATTTTTATTTTTTTAGAGTTTCTGTTAGTTCATTTTTACCTCACAAGTACTATGACTACTATTGTAAAATTAAAAATCTACGTCTGCCTTTTACTATAATATTTATCTTCTTACTGATAACATTACTTCACTTCATAACTTCTACTTTAAATAAGGTTTGACTTTAAGAAACAATTTTTTTTTCTTTTCATAATTTCTTCTCTATTATGAACTACCTACACCAGAGTCATTGTTGGAACTAATTAGTTCTTATGATCAGTTCTAGAGTCGAAATTCCAGATTTCAGATGTTTTGTATAACAAATTTGGGACTTTCCTCATCATTGAATTTCCATTAATTTAAATGTTAATTAGTGCTAAATTACCGACCTAAATTACTGAAATATATTGGGGTTTGGAGCTTTAACCAATAATTATTCTTTAAAGCATTTTTGCCGAAATTTATTATATTTAGTTTATTAATGTTGCATATTAAATAATGTGTAATCGAATTATTAACTAAATCAACTAAATTCCGATTAAATAATTAAATAATTCTTCGATAATGCAGTTCGGCTTTATAAAATATTATTTATCCACACAGGGACACAGGTCAATCCAAAATATTATTTACAATACTATTTTACTAATAGGTTATTTAAATATTAAAAATATATTTTATTTATTTTCACTTTTATTCACACTATGTAGCAAAGTAGTGTAAAAAAAAGTGAACTGATGTTAGGAAATGTTTTATCCGTATACGGAAATATCAGATTCCGACACGGAAATGTCAATTATTATAATACCACATTTAAACATACTTTTTGGATATATAATTCGAATATATAAAACTGAATTTGTAATGTGGAAAGATTTTATGTAAAATTTATAATTTTAAAGAAATGAATAAAAAAACATTAATTATTTTTTTTTTTTAATTATTTTTATAATGGATTTTTTTAATTGATGCATTAAAAAATTTTTATTTTTGTCGTCAAGTTATTTAATGATAAGTCCACTTTACATAATTAAAATTTTATATTTTTATTTTTAACATTTTCCAAATAAGAGAAAACTTTTTTATCACCATTTTATTATTTATCCTGTGAGATTTTTTATGTTTATGTTATTTCGAATTTCGATGGACAACTAAAAATCATCTTAAATTCATTTGATACATTTGAAATTTTGTAAATTATGTAGAAAAATTGGATAATTGAATATAAAATTATGTAATTTTCATAATAAATCTTATTGTGTACTCGTGAATGAATGACTAGATAGAGTACGAGCTTGTAATAGAAAGAATATCGATTATCGATTTTCTTGTTAACGGTAGCATTTATTTCCTGTCATTCTTGTGTCCTGTTAAATTATTTTGTACGAAATAAGCCACTGCAGAAATAATTTGAACAGGATCAGCGTGGTCTAAAAATATATAAATTCAGTATTTGTCTATAAGGTAAGAATTGACAGTTTATTTTCATTATACAATTATACAATTTTTGTTTTCCAATGCTCAGGGCACGTCTTAAAATTCGATGACATCTTTATTTCACCCAAACGGCTTACCAGTATCCTCGTTGAATTTTCTCGACAATTTTTAGGAAATCGTTCTCTGCCAGAATTTTGCTTAAGGACATCTTGAACATTCATTCTTCTTTAAACTTATTTTCAAAACTGGTACGTCTCGTAAGTGAATCTGCAAGAAATTCATTTATAAATTTCAAATTATTTTAAATTTCAAATTCTTGCATTTTTAGTAGCTGATAAATTTCTTATTAAATTTTTCACTTATTTCTGAGGATTTTCTCGTTATTCTTTTATTGGTTATTATTTTACTATTTATTCCAAATTACTTACTTATTATATCTAAAGTTTTTATCAAAGTATAATTTAATTATATTTATATTATTTTTAACAAACTCCTATTTTCTAAAATCTAAACATTTACACAACAAAAAATTATAGTTGACCATAACAAATCAAAATTCTGCATATAAAATTTTTATTTGTAGTTAGATTATTTTATTATTTTGTTAAATTCTATATACATACATGAAAAATAAATTCTCAAAGGATTAAATCTAGCACGTAGAACAAATACAAATAATACACAAAATTGTTTCGTAATGTTTTTCATTTCAGTTTTTTTCATTTTACTTTGTTTCAAATTGCAATGTCTTGTATTATTTGCTTCGACTTTATCAAAAAATCCGCATTATTTATTTTCTATTACAAAAATGGTCCTTGTGTTCTGTATAAATGTTAAATAAAAGGAGTGTTCAAGACCAAAACAGCATTAAATATATATATAAAAAAAAAAGAAATAGTATTACGTGGTCCATTACATTGCAGATGACTTAAAGAAAATTGCGATAACATATTACATTTTACACCTTTGTTATAGGGGGGAAACTGAAAATTGCAAAAAATTGTTAAAACAAAACCATCGTTAGCAAAAATGTGAAAGGCAAAATACGAAAATAAAAATAAATTTATGTCTCGAAGGATATTTTTGTTGGGAATATTATTTCTATTTGTTTTCTGAAGCTTACAATAAATACTTATCCAAATATCGATCGTGCTTAAATTGTCCTGAAGAAGTAGCAATGTTAAAATATCATTACTGAAGTGACAGTATGGGAAATAGTTTTCTTTTACATTTTGAAATAATTATGAAAATTTATAAATTTTTGTAGATTTAATTATACACAGTCAACACAGTCAGCAGTGAAATTAATAGATTTGCCAAAAAAACACAACGACACAGATTACAGAACCATCTAAATCCAGAAATTGGAGTTGTACTAGATGTTTCTCACCAAACAAGACGTCTTATGAGGACGAAACCACACGAATTAATCGTCTATAATCGGTAAATCGTCGGTCGTCGGTAAAGGAAATCATGCCCCCATGTTTCCCTATACCTAAACACACCACAATTTGCGATGTAAATTTCCAAAGAGACTAAATCCGTTGGTCGATCGTTTTCGATTGGTTACGATAAAGGGATGTGGTTTTTTAGTGGGTAGAAATCCCACACATCTATGCGGTACGGGCGAGCACCCATAGTGTCTTTTCGAAAATTTTCCACACCCCTCGCTTTAAAAAAAAAAAAAATTAATTATTAAATTAATTATTTTAATAAATGGCCTAGTTTTCCTAGTACTCGTTCTTCTAATTTATAAATTACATTTTTGTGATTTTTTTAATAGTTTAATTAAAATGTGTCCCAGTCCCAGTGAGTTGATATTGTCAGGCAATTGACTCATTTGATAGCATTTTACTAAGTTTTCGGGAATTGTTTTATTGGTAAACTAATTAAAATATCTATGTATCGATGGCCATTACATTTTCTATTAATGTGTGCTAATATATCTAAAAATAAATCCTTCGTCCTTATTCATTATTGTAATAAGATTTTCCAAAAACTCTATACATAATATTTTGTATAACAATATAATATTTATAGTGACCTAAAATATAATATTGAATACTTCCGATAGATTTATGTATAGATTTTCCGACAACAAAAAAAAAATGTATGTATCCTTTTTCGTATTTATTTATACCACCAGAAACAAGGACGATTAAATTTTCCAATCGATTCACCATTTTGTTAAACATTTTATATAATCTTATCATAGTAAGATAAAAAGGACTTTCAAATATGTATATAGAAATAATAATAAATAAAAGGACATTTTTAAGGGATAATATGATATAAATCTTGAAAAAATCTATGGTAAAAAATTAGATTTAGTAAGCAAAATAAACCATAGAGTTTTTTTTATAAATGAAGAAATCTTTTTCAAATCGACAAAAAAACATTCAAATTTTTATACGCAAACAAAGTGGAACATTTTTAGAGATATGTTAATGGTATTATCCTTAAAAATCCTCTTGAAATTATTATATTTTTTTTGTAGGAAATTATATTTAAAGATTTTTTTTTATTTGATCGAACCTTTTGGGGTTACCAGATTAAAAAAAGGATTACATGAAAATAGTTTTTAATAATAAGTTATATAATAATCACTGAAATTAATAATTTATATATAGCAAAGGTAATCGAAACGCTAACAATTTTTATGTCAAATAGTCTACTAAAAACGCCCTAAGCTTTAGAATAATTAACGCCGGCTCCAAAAGCCACATAATGGAGGAAATAAGGAAATGGAAAAATAAAGAAAAATCCACCTACTGCAATAACATCCCAACCAAGGGACGCGATTCCTAGATTTCTAAAAAAAAAGGCTAAAGAAGTCATCACACTTAATAAAACCGAGCTATTTACAATAACAGGTCTGTGCACAGGCCACTACGCGCTCATGTATCACCTAAACAAAATCGGAAAGTTTGATTATAGTAACTGTCGATTCTATTCGGATGATGAAGAATCTGCGGAACATATCCTCCGCGATTACGAAACGTGGCCCGAAAAAAGCTGACCCACCTGGGTAAGGCATTACTAAGCCCTCTCAAAATCAGGGATCTGGCCGTCAAAAAAACTCTACGCTGCTACAAAAGCCTGGGTATTAACTAACCACATATTAGTAAGGTACGTATAATTGATCTCTTTAAGTCGCAGTGTAGGGAATCGTAGGTTCGTACGTCTGCCTTAACGCCTCCTTTATCATCTAATCTAATCTAATACCTTGTACGTCTTTAATATTCAAAGCAACTTTGTCTAAAATATAAAAAAATCACTCTTACTTTTCTAATTATAAGTAAAAAGATGCTTCTTAGGCCTCTGAACGTATCTGAAATTCATACTTCTAACTTATATTTTATAGAAGAAATCTGTGAACGATAAAATAATCTAAAAATATCATATGTCCGGACGCGAAATTCGTCCTTTGTGTAATAACTTATTTCATTATATAATTTGCGATTTGATTACTGAGGATTAGTAAACCCAGTGGAACTTTGGTTACGCTTAAATTGTTCGGAACTTGAACTTGAGATACGTTTTCCCAAGGAAAAGTCTGACCCAATTTGTATTATCATATCAAAAATATTCTAAGTTTTACAGATGAAAGCAAAAGAAGATTAACCTATTCAAGAAATATTAGATCTTATAGGTTACACAAGTCTAGTGAATTAGAAATATAATTTATAATTTATTGGACAAACATTTTTCTTTATAAATGAAAAACAAAAACAACCAATAAATAAAGACTTATTAACTCATACTGTCAAGTCTACTAAAAGAATTTAACTCAAAGCACTTAGGTACCATTTATTATTGAATTTCTAAGAAATTAATTATTTTTCCTTTTACATACTATAAATATATTTTCTATTACGTAATATTAAATAATTAATTTACGTTTTTAGGACATTTTTTCTTAATATAAGCTACTATCTTAATATGGACATAAACTATAAGATTCTCACCTTAATATTAAACAGTATATTAATATTAAAAGGATCCATATTAGTTTTTAATAAATTCTTTGTCTACAATTTCGTTTTTGGGGTCAGAATGACATCCAGGAAGACTAAATTTTATATAATATTTATTCTGCATAGAATATAGAAATAATATAAGTATACAAATATTTTAATATTGATTAATGCGGTATGGGAAAAATTAACTTGTTTTTTTTATTACTGACATAAAGTGGAGGTTGAAAAGATTAATTTATGTTGAATAGTAATATTATCTTTGAGAAAATTTATTGATATAGTTATATTTTTAATAAGATTAACAATTTCATCATAATATTCTTAATTATAGAAATGTAAATTTACTCTATAAGATTAAGGATTTTATTGACAAATTATTTACAAATAAAGGACAACTTTTTCGAAGCATTAAAAGTTAATATTGAATTAATGGTTTTGAAAAAGAAAAATATTTATTTTAAAAGATTATAAAGCTATGGCTGAATTCTTAAAAGCATAAATGACTGGAGGGCCATCTAAAACATAATTATCTGGCATTTTATTAAGAATATGAAATTTCAGAAAAAGTTGTTAACAGATTAACATTTTACTATAATTATTGTTAGCTAAATAGTGTAAATAGCTGAAACTATTAACAAATTAAATTTATGTAAAACACTTAAAACTCATGATACCAATTAAAATTAAAAAAAAAAATGACTTTGAAATTATTTTATAATTTTTCAGAATACAATACAAACTAAAAACTGCGGTCTACTTTGAATATGCATAGTTCCTGCTTCATGGACTTCAAATATTATACCAGGAAAAATAGATTTAGATAATAACATTTACGAACCATACGAAAACATTATATTACCTTGCAATATTGCAATCCAACTTCCTGTACTCTGCTAATACCTTTAAACATTACTAATTCAACTTTATAAATTTATTTCTAATTTTAAGGATACAAAATATTCATATCCTTTGGCGTTAACAAACACAAAAAAAAAAAAAAAAACGCACATAAAATATGAAATTTTTCAACATATCCAAAAGATTTCATAAAAAAAAAAACCATTTACGAATATATTTATAAAAAATGTAAATAATATATAAATATATTTTTACAATACAGACAAAAAAACAGCCCATTTTTACCAATAGCTTCAGGGGTTAATAATAATAATAATAAAAAAAAAACTTAATAATCATAGTCCTGAAAATTTCCTTTTCGTTTAATATCCAACACAAAAAAAAAAACCCCTAATACATTACAACCTTAAAATAAAAAAATAAATAAGAAATATCTTTACCATGTTTCTGTATATATCTTCCGGCTAAAAAGCATATAATATACAAGCTTTTTAACTTCCTCATCCAAAAAAAAAAAAAACTACTACAAAAAGGAAGTAATAAAAAACAATGCTTTTATTTTACTCAATATAACAAATAAACAAAAAAAAAAACGAAAAAAACAATTTCCGCTTTAATAAAAAGTTCAAACAGTTTCGCGCAAATATATGGCGTTGAATAAAAAGAAAAAGGAAATTCAATTTACATTTTCAATTATTGATTTTCCAAAATCATTTTCATATTTGAAACTTCATTCATTTATTGCCATTAACTTTGAAAATGTATTATCTTGTGAACCTTCATTGTGCCATTCTCTAATTTGAATCACATTTTTTCCATTTCACAGCAACTTTTCAGCAAGACTGGAAAGTCCAAAAATAGCTTTCTTTTAACACTTACTGCATTATCATTTACCATCCGACTAGCAACTTCCTATTTCTTATATTTCATTGCTTTCTTCATTATGTCGCATATACAGAAAAATATACATTTGTGTCGTATATTCTTCAGCTCCAGTATCTGGAATTGTTTTCTGATCGACATCGACTAGACCACTAATCTCTGACGTATTATATATGCGAAAAGGATGTGTTCATTTTTATCGTACATAATTTCAATTGTTGATGCATATCCATATATTTTTTGTATAGATTAGATTTATTTAAGATTAATTTGCGAAATATGACATATAACAATACAGTAATAGCCTTTGAAAATTACTGTTGCCAATAATTATTAAAAGTTATTAATGTCATTTAATAGATAAAAAATTCTAAATAGTTTTCAAAATTTTAATAATATTTATAGTTAGCTACTCTAGAAAGAAGGCTTCGGTTAGCAGCAAATTGCTTGTTTTGTTTGATACTATCATGTTACATAAATAAATAGTTCGCTTATGGCCTTTGCGCCTGATACGCGAATTGCGAATATTCCATACAAAAACAAATTTGAGGTTAAAAACGAGCGAATTTTTTATTCGTAAAAATGTGGATTGCGAGTGGATCGCGAATGATGATTGACAGTTCGCGACTAGATATTTCAATTCGCAGAAAAACAAAAAAAAATTGTTTATTTTCATAAATTTCATAAAATAATTAAAAATATTATAATAACAGTATGTGTATTAATTAATTTTAAGGATTTTATTTAAGAAATTTATTTAAAAAAAAAAAAATTAAACATGGAATAATTAATTTGTTCGTAATTCGCAGTTCCCGTATCATGTGCAAAATTCTTTATTTCTCAGCAACCACAATTCGTAGAGAACTATAGTAAAAAATTCTAGGAGCACAACGTTGTCCAGACATTAAATATACGAAATAACAAAAAAGCACGTAAGTGAAGTTACGTGCTTTTATGTTATCATGGGCGAATTATTGAATATTATTAATCTATAATAGCTTCAAAATATCCAAGTATTTGTTTTAAATATAATTAGCTCATTTTCATATTTTTGCTATTTTGTTAAAAAAAAAAAAATTTTAGAAAATAAATTTCGGAAAATATAATTTTAAGCTCATTTCCAAAAGTAGATTCAAAATATATCCGGAAATTTAATTGATTATACGGAGGTCATATAATTTTTTAATAATAATAAACCATTTTTCTAATATCTTATCAAACATTCTTTAGATAAGATTTGAATTTAATTAGATTTTCAATCAAATTTACAACAGCTTAGTAAATAGAAAATGGAAGTTCAATATTACATTTTCTATAATTTATAATAGCGAAATAAATAATGTTAATATAAATATAAATATTCACAATTTGTTTGAAATTAACATGAAAATCATGAATGATATTTTGATAGAATATAAATAACTTAGAGTATAGTTATAAAAGAGAAGGTTCAAACATTTTTTTATATAATAAGAATCCTCCTTACTAGAATAATCAGTACTCAGGTAGCTATTTTTTTTTATTAATCAAGGTACAAAATTACATATTTCTTTACAGACCATTTTTAATAATTATTTACTTCTGCATTTATAGTACGATGAAAAGTGACCGAAAAATGAATTAAATAATTTTTTTTTTTATAATAATTTGGTACAGATTTAGAGTTATTTGCAAAAAAAAAACCTTATCTGTGGTGCAAGTAGCGTATAACTAAAATAAATTCAAAATTATTAGATTGTATAATTTTTTTATTCTATCAAAACTTTATTTACTAAGATATAAATTGTGTTTATCAACAAGTCTTAATAAATTTCAATTACTAACATATTGAAATAAATGTTCTGCATGGCTACTGATTAATACTATGGGTTGTTTGTCACTTTACTTAAGAAAATATTGATTTTAAATAAACAAACACTTTAGATTTTTAAAGAAACCTTTAAAAGGCTTCCGTCTATGATTTTCTCTTTAGATCATTTCAGTTGATCGTCAAATAATAATCAAACTTTTACAATGAAGAAATCAATTTTATTAACACTTTTTGGCTTAACATTTGCGATTGCTTGTCGAAATATACAAGATACTCCATTACCAACAAAAGATTGGTGGCAAACAGCACAATTTTATCAAATTTATCCAAGGTCTTTTAAGGATTCAAATGGTGATGGAATTGGCGATTTAAATGGTAAACATACAATCCCATTTAGCTATGAAGCATATAAATAATCTATTCTTTAATAGGAATCACATCAAAATTAGAACATTTGAAAGATATTGGAATAACAGCAACATGGCTTTCACCAATTTTTAAATCACCAATGGCAGATTTTGGTTATGATATATCTGATTTTTATGATATACAAGAAGAATATGGAACATTAGAAGATTTTGCTAAATTAATTGAGAAGGCTAATTCATTAGGTATTAAAATTATTCTTGATTTCGTACCAAATCATTCAAGCAATGAATCAGAATGGTTCAAAAAATCAGTGAAAAGAGAGAAAGGTTATGAAGATTTTTATGTATGGCATGATGGTTATAAATATGCTAATGGTTCTAGAAAAGCACCTAGTAATTGGGTATGTACTGAAATTTATAAGAAATCATAAATTGATAATTATTACTGATCAATATTTTAACTATTTAGTTACAAGCTTTTCGGGGTAGCGCTTGGGAATGGAATGAAGAGCGTCAACAATATTATTTACATCAATTTGCTGTTCAACAGCCTGATTTAAATTATCGAAACCCAGCGGTTGTTGAGAAAATGAAAAGTGTTCTAAAATATTGGTTAGATAAAGGCGTTTATGGTTTTCGTGTTGATGCAGTTCCATGTATTTTTGAGGTATTACCAGATGAAAATGGGAAATATGTAGATGAACCATTAAGTAATCGTACTAATGATTCAGATGATACGGACTATTTAAATCATATTTATACTCAAGATCAACCAGAAACAATTGATTTGGTATATCAATGGCGAAAATTATTAGATGATTATCAAAGAATTCATGGTGGTGATACAAGAGTACTTTTAATTGAAACATATTCAAAACCAGATTACTCCATGAAAATGTATGGTAATGCAACAACTAAAGGTGCACATATGCCATTTAATTTTAACTTCATTATACACGGTGATTCAAATTCAAATGCTATTGAAATTGTAGAAATTATTAATTTGTGGTTAAAAAACATGCCGTATGGCCAATCACCAAATTGGGTGGTAAGCAAATACGTTTTTTTTTTTTTAACTTTTAAATATATTTGTAAAACTTTATTTATTGTAGATGGGTAATCATGACCGAAGTCGTGTCGGTAGCCGATATGGTTCAGAAAAAATTGATACAATGAATATGATTTTAATGATGTTACCAGGTGTCAGTGTTACTTATAATGTCAGTTTCAAAATTTAAGTTATAATTTTATGAGTTTAATAAAAAAATTATTATTTAATAGGGAGAAGAAATTGGTATGACCGATACAAAAATATCTTGGATAGACTCAAAAGATCCAGCTGCATGTAATTCAAATTCTTCAATATATGAAAATTTTTCTCGTGATCCAGTTAGAACTCCATTCCAGTGGGACAGTTCAGTTGCTGCAGGTAAATAAAATTAATATATGAACTTTTTGGATTATTGAAAAAAATAATTATAAGGATTTTCAACTAATACTACAACATGGCTACCAATAAATCCTAATTATGCTACTGTGAATGTGCAGGCAGAAAATGAAGCAGTTGCAAGTCATTTGAAAGTTTATAAAGAATTAGTGAACTTACGTAAAAATAGATTACTTCAATTTGGTGATAACTCTTACTATGCTTATAATGATGACGTTCTTGTCATTGAAAGGTTTGTGTTATAAATCGTACTTTTTAAGTGCTAATTGCTTTATTTTCAGGTATATGCAAGATGCAAAATCTATGGTATTAGTAGCAAATATGCAAGGAAGCCAACAAGATAATATTGACTTATCTAAGAATAGTCCAAGACTACCAGAATCTTTAGAATACAAAATTGTTTCTGTATCATCTACTCATAAGATTGGGTAAATTTTGATTCACTTTATTAATTAAGAATATAGACAATTCATATTTTTTTCTAGTGAAACTGTAAAGAGATCTGCACTTTCTTTGGCACCATACGAAGCTGTAATTTTGGGTTAATATTGATATCAGAATTTTGACTAAAATGTTCTTTTAAACAATTTAAAATAAATATTAGCCAATAAGTTACCAATTTTCTTATTATTTTTTCGTTGTTATTTAATGAAAATTGTCGTATAATTAAAATTTAACTTTATTTACTGTTTGGGAAATGTTTTTTTAAATATTTTTAGTAACCCACTTTTGGAGAGCAGATATCTGAATAATATAAGTTGCCTAAAATTTATAGCCTTAAATTCTTGAGGAGATTTGAAGAAATTTAAAGTTTTCATACCAGATTTTAATAAAAAGAGATAAAATTCATATTTCAAAAAGTACACTATTTATGCGCTTTTTGTTGAATGTGGTTCGGCCTTAACACATTTAAGTATCATCTTTGTGAATATTCTTATGAAACTTATGCAGTTTCTCGTGACATTAAATCGGGAACTCTGTTATTAATTCTACTACTACTTTCTCTAGTTAATGAAACTGTTTAACACTATGAAATGTTCCAATATGATCGACCTTTTGAGTATGTAGAACAGGAGAAGATATAATATGAATTTGCCCCTACGAGCTGTGTCAGACGATTTTAGTCGTCAGATATTTTCAGATTGCCTTCAAACATTTCCAGATTGCTTGTCAAAAATATTTTTAGTCAAAAAATTTTATATTAAAAAATTATCAATGTAGGCAGTGTTGTACTCAGAATAATCTTCTTTTCAGACTTACTTATTGTTTGTATCACATTTTTTGAAATTTTTGAATCAAGCTCCTATAAAAATAGTCCAATAACGAAGAAAAAATTCAAAATTATAATGTAAAATTTCTTCATTATTTTAAATTGTATGTTAAAACCAAATATTCTTTGATAAAGTGATTCCAAGAATGTATTAATGGTGCCACGGTTTGTGACAAACTATATAAATAATTTTTTATTTTGGAACTCAATCCATTGCAGAGCTCAATCCACTGCAGATTGTTAATTTTTTTTTGCAGCCAGATATAAAGATAAGAGATACTTCTTTGTAACTGTTTACTACTAACAATAATTCGTATCACTGGATTCACTGATCCAAATATATAATAGGTTCATTTATCAGATCCTTATTTTTTTTTTAGTAAACGGAAAGTGGGACTTGAGTTAGATTGAATAGCATTAGATATTCAATTACTAATTTGTATTAATCTAAATAAATTCAAACTTTATTCTCTTAATTTCACTCGCCATTATTTATTTATTTTGTTTTGATGATTATGATTGGTGTGATATTAAAAATGTTCCAATGTGGCTGAAAATTTACAAAATTGTATACGATATTTAATATCTCACAGTCCACAGTCACAGAGTACGGATAAGTAAATAGTATTATCTAATTATGCATAGATTTATATGAAAAAGAATATATAAATAGACCAATATTTTAAATAAATAACAAGACCAATAGAAATTAAATGTCAATTTGATAAATTTCGCATGATTGATTTCAGTCATACTTGAACCAAATACTGAACTTTTAGTACATATAACGTTTTGGTAGCAACATTTTGTGGTTATTAGATTTTTTTTCATATTATTTCATCTAATTATTGTGAATTATGGCATTGTCGCTGCAACTAAGTACGTCATAGATTTTAAATATAACCAATTTTCAAATAGCTTTATTACGAGCTTTTTAAAGATTACATCTATTAACTGTGATTTCATTATGAAAGTGTAATCATGTTCACAAACATTATGAAAGATAAATTAATCAAATTGGTCAACACCTTCCTTACCTTACGATATAAAGCAATATTTTAAAATGTACCAAAAAATTTGGTTTGCTAATTTCCATATGACGGGGAGTAACTATAAATATTTGAAGTCCCTCGATTTACATTTCCCGTAATATAAAATACGTCATTAGTTTAAGGATCATCTTCTAAAGTATTGATTACGTTGAAGTTTTAATTGAATTGAGTTATACTTTCGTGATATATTTTCTAAATACCATGACCAGTATTTCAATTTGTAATAACATTGCTGAGTGTATACCACTTTTACAACTTGTTTCTCATCTAGAATTTCCTTTTCCTTATTTTAAAAAGGATGTAATTATCAAGTATACATATTACAGTATGGAAAATTGTAATTGAAATAAAGTATAGTTCTATTAATATATTACGTTTAAATCGATTGTTTACTGAAGACTTCATATAAATTAGATATAAATTTATTTGAGCAACCAACACTCATTTTAAAAAAATGTAGATACAAATATTTTCAGAAATTTTATAAATTAAATAAATTTAAGATAAAACTATTAATTAATTTAATATTTTATGTAATTTTAGCAATTGTTTATCAACGGCAAGTTTTGATAAATTTCAATTATTTATATTAAATAATTCTACAAGGCTACTGATTATAATTTGTAATCATTGTTTATTCTTTACTTAAGAAAATATTGATTTTAATAAACAAACACTTTAGATTTTTAAAGAAACCTTTAAAAGGCTTCCGTCTATGATTTTCTCTTTAGATCATTTCAGTTGATCGTCAACTAATAATCAAACTTTTACAATGAAGAATTCAATTTTATTAACATTTTTGGGCTTAACATTTGCGATTGCTTGTCGAGATATACAAGATACTCCATTACCAACAAAAGATTGGTGGCAAACAGCACAATTTTATCAAATTTATCCAAGGTCTTTTAAGGATTCAAATGGTGATGGAATTGGCGATTTAAATGGTAAACATACAATCCCATTTAGCTATGAAGCATATAAATAATCTATTCTTTAATAGGAATCACATCAAAATTAGAACATTTGAAAGATATTGGAATAACAGCAACATGGCTTTCACCAATTTTTAAATCACCAATGGCAGATTTTGGTTATGATATATCTGATTTTTATGATATACAAGAAGAATATGGAACATTAGAAGATTTTGCTAAATTAATTGAAAAAGCTAATTCATTAGATATTAAAATTATTCTTGATTTCGTACCAAATCATTCAAGCAATGAATCAGAATGGTTCAAAAAATCAGTGAAAAGAGAGAAAGGTTATGAAGATTTTTATGTATGGCATAATGGTTATACATATGCTAATGGTTCTAGAAAAGCACCTAGTAATTGGGTAAGTACTGAAATTTATGAGAAATCATAAATTGATAATTATTACTGATCAATATTTTAACTATTTAGTTACAAGCTTTTCGGGGTAGCGCTTGGGAGTGGAATGAAGAACGTCAACAATATTACTTACATCAATTTGCTGTTCAACAGCCTGATTTAAATTATCGAAACCCAGTGGTTGTTGAGAAAATGAAAAGTGTTCTAAAATATTGGTTAGATAAAGGCGTTTATGGTTTTCGTGTTGATGCAGTTCCATGGTGTTTTGAGGCATTACCAGATGAAAATGGGAATTATTTAGATGAACCATTAAGTAATTATACTGATGATCCAGAGGAATCAGCTTATTTAAAACACATTTACACCCAAGATCAACCAGAAACAGTTGATATGGTATATCAATGGCGAAAATTATTAGATGATTATCAAAGAATTCATGGTGGTGATACCAGAGTACTTTTAATTGAAACTTATTCCAAATTAGATTATGTTATGCAAATGTATGGTAATGCAACAACTAAAGGTGCACATATACCATTTAATTTTCAATTTATCTTAAATGGTGATTCACAATCGAATGCTGTTAAGATTGTGGAAATAATTAATTTGTGGTTTAAAAATATGCCATTTAGCCAAACACCAAATTGGGTGGTAAGCAAATACGTTTTATTTTTTAACTTTTAAATGCATTTATTAATATTTATTTATTATAGATGGGTAATCATGATCAAAGACGTGTCGGTAGCCGATATGGTTCAGAAAGAATAGATACAATGAATATGATTTTAATGATGTTACCAGGTGTCAGCGTTACTTATAATGTCAGTTTTGAAATTTAAGTTATAATTTTGTGAGTTTAATTTAAAAATTTATTATTTAATAGGGAGAAGAAATTGGTATGACCGATGGTAATATTTCTTGGGAAGATTCAAGAGATCCAGCTGCATGTAATTCAAATTCTTCAATTTATGAAAAATTTACACGTGATCCAGAGAGAACTCCATTCCAGTGGGACAGTTCAGTTGCTGCAGGTAAATAAAATTAATATATGAACTTTTCGGTAAATTTAAAGATATTTTTCTTAGGATTTTCAACTAATTCTACAACATGGCTACCAATAAATCCTAATTATGCTACTGTGAATGTCCAGACAGAAAATGAAGCAGTTACAAGTCATTTGAAAGTTTATAAAGAATTAGTGAACTTACGTAAAAATAGATTACTTCAATTTGGTGATCATTCTTACTATGCTTATAATGATGACGTTCTTGTCATTGAAAGGTTTGTGTTGTAAATCGTACTTTTTAAGTGCTAATTGTTTTATTTTAAGATATATGCAAGATGCAAAATCTATGGTATTAGTAGCAAATATGCAAGGAAGCCAACAAGATAATATTGATTTATCTAAGAATAGTCCAAGACTGCCAGAATCGTTAGAATACAAAATTGTTTCTGTATCATCTACTCATAAGATTGGGTAAATTTTGATTTACTTTATTAATTTAAAATATAGACAAATCATATTTTTTTTCCAGTGAAACTGTAAAAAGATCTGCACTTTCTTTGGCACCATACGAAGCTGTAATTTTGGGTTAATATTGTAATCAGAGAATTGACTAAAATGTTCTTGTTTTACAATTTAAAATAAATTATTAGATATAATAATTTCCTTTATATTTTTGTTTTTATTGTACCTAATTATAATTCTTAATTACTTTGGCCTGGACGACTTTAAAAAAAACTGCTTTAGAAAAAACCTTATCTGATGTATAAAGTTCAATTTGTCTAGTTTCTAGTAGCAATTGTCTTGCTTTTATGAATTAATTATGTTGAAATTTTAAACGTGAATTTATAAATAAATTAATTTAACGAGCTACAGCTGAGAAGTATATAATTTTTTTTATATGGCTTTTAAAAATACCAGATTTTGATTGATTCTTATAGTGATGTGGGCTTTAATATTTTGAAAAAATTTTCCTCTGTAAATTATCACTATAAATGAAGAAAGTATATATGCAAAATTTGTTTCTTACTTTTTTCTAGATCATCCTTTGGAAGGATTTCTTTTCAGCTTCTATTAATATTAAAAATTTTAATTTACAATATTAATTTTTTATCAATTTTTTTTAAATGCTATTTGAAAGTTATAAAGCTGAATAAATTCAAGTACAACATTATTATTCAAAATTTCAATATGAAATAATTGTAATGATTTAAAGAGCCAAACAGAATGTGTGGTTGTCGCTGTCGTTTGTCGTCGTGTATTTCGCCAGCGATGATTTCGTTGTCGTTGTCGCTTCTTAACTAAACACAATAAAACGCCGTGAATAACAAGTCTGTCATAATTTCAAAGTGTAGTAGTTTGTAAAATATTTCATATTTTCATTAATTTAAGAGATTTTTAAACTTATTTTCCTAATAGATTCTATTAATTTGTCTTCCATTTTCTTAAAAATATATGTCAAAACACCGCGACAAGCGAAAATATCAAATATAAATTGAAATACAGGGACATCATTGTAGTTTAATAATACGATATATTACTTTTGATTTTTTTGACATTTCACGACGACAAAAGACAGCGACAACCGCACATTCTGTTTGGCTCTTAAATTGAAAAAGTAATCATATAATTTTCCATAAAAAAATGCTGTTTTTCTTAGATATTTTAATTGATTATGGATTAATATAAAAATAAAAATCAAGTCAGATTTAAAATATTAAAATTAATTAAATTTATGATATGAAAATTTGGTTTATTTTGCAAAATTGACATAATTTATTGAATAACAGAAGATTTATTTATCAAATTTATGCTTAGATTTTCAATATACCTAAAAATTTAACTTTATATTTAATATCATTATAATTAATATAAATTGAGAAATTTCATGTCTAGTATACAATTTTATAAAAATATCTAAAAGAATTCTTTTCAAAAGTTATTTAAACTATTATGAAAACATTGTTCAAATATTTCATTTTGTTAAACTTGTATATAGCTATGTATCGAAAACGTTACTGGGATGTGTTGTTGTATACATAAAAGAGAATAAACCAAAATAATATGTTAGAATGCCAACCTGACGTTAATGTTGTAGACGAAGAATGCAATAAAGAATGTTTTTTTTTTTCATTATTGAAACTAAGAGATAAAAACAAACTATAAACATTTTTCAAAGCTATTTAGAAAAATTTTATATACTTTTAATAAAATTGTTTAAAAAACTATTTAAAATTAAATATTTATTAAATTATGTAGATATAAATAATATAATACAGAAAACTTACCATCATTAATAACATATATGTATATACATATCAAAAAAAAAATTAAATTAAAAGTTTCATATAATAAATCATAAACTTATACCATAATTTTATGTTTTTAATTCAAAACAGCTGCTACAGTTGCGAGTTGCGACATTTAAATAAAAAATACAAATAAATTAGTTCATAATATTTTAATTTGTATCTCTATACTGTCAAGTCATATTACGTAAATGGTCTAGTGACTAGACAGAAAATGAAAAACTAATAAAGAAAAATTATATTAGCAATATTTGAAATTCGTAATTTTGAACTATTTTTAAATAACTATTTATATAACTGATGTATAGCTAAGGACTCGCTACTATCTATACATGGTAACTTAATTTAACTTTTGCTGCAAATAATGATGATTAACAAATGGCGGATTCTACCTGAAACTTTTAAGAAGGGCCCACAAAGGCGAACGTTTAGATAGAATAATGAAGTGTGATAAATTAATATACAAAAATTAAGTGCACATTCGTTGCTTAGGATAAATTAATGTTTCTGTCAAATTTTTGATCATATAGTAACATTTTCAAATTCTTAACTTTAGGATTGTCTAAACTAAAATTTCGTTACCTTAAATTATGTTTAAATGTACGAATACATCCATAAATGCACGATTCAGTAAGAATCGTGTAAAAAAAACACTTTAAAAGGCATCCTTGGAATATCAGTGATTATAATTCCAGATTTTAGAAAAGCGATGAAAAACCTCATTGAAACAAAACGAGATATATACTAGATTATATAAGAGTTACAGAACTGGGCACATAGTTTCCATATGTCACTGCGGCTATTACTGACCTAATGTGACGTTCTGTTGTCTTACAGCTATTTACATAGTAGTTAAACCGGCAGTGGCCTGTTAAGATGCCAGTTATTAGACAGATTTGGTTGATTTTCAGGTTTAGGAGCTCTGTGTTCTTTTTCTAGAGATTGTGGGGATGATTTTTTTTTACATAGAACGACCTAGAGTGGTGTTCTAGAGGTACATTAAAAACCATGTCAAATATCATTATTACTAGCAGAAGACATTTTGTTGCCGGTGTAAAAACGGAATTGTCTTTTCAATCATCAAATTTAAATTGTACATTTTCTTTCTTACATTTTATGATTAAGTTTTATTCAAACATTTAAAATTATCCTATTTTTTTTGTCAAAACTTTAAAATTAATTCAAAAATAATTCAAAGTTCAAACTACTGTCACCTAAAATATATCATCATAATTATTTTGAATGACAGTAACTCTTTGCAAATTAACAAAAAAAGAAGAATAATTTGAATATTTTGATGATTGGTGAATATAAAGTTAACGACTTGGGTATTGTCTTCGCCATATGTGGTTATAATGTCAACAACAAAAATTTAGACATCACTAAAATAAAAAAAACACTTTTAGTCACATAAACAAAACTGCAACCAAAAATTGAAGATTAAAATTTTATTTCTGTCTATTTTATGGGTAACGCAGAGGAAATATAAATTATGATGTGCTGAATAATCATCAATCAAAAAATAATCCTTATACGTATATAAAAATGTATGGAATTTTTTTTTTGACAAATTTGATTATTTTTTATGATTAATCATTTCTAAAATTTTTTTATCTCGAAAATGAATTTTTAAATTTTACTGACTTGTACAAATCAAAATTTATTTTTTAAATAATTTTATTTTATTAATTTGTGGTATATAAATTAGATCTGTTTTATGAAATATGCTTTTTTAACATACGACTTTTAAGTTTTTAATAAGTTAATTAAATTTTTTAGCTATCTCCAATAACTTTTTGTTGATATGCACAAAATTACAGCAGAATTAAGAGACGAAATTATGTTGAAAACTTAAATTTGTTGACAGAACCAATTTTCTACAAAGCCTAATATATCAAATTGTTTCAAACACCACCAAATTTTCATTAATATTTTTATGATAAAAAAATTTAATTAATTTACTTTATTAGACACTTGTAGGATATGCAAATTTCCAGCAAGTATAACAACAAATACAAATATGGAATTTGCATTACAAAGTATACGAAACAAATAGAATTAATTATCTGAACTTATTTTTTTTTTTTTTCAAAAGTTTTGAAAGACTTTTACTATAAAATAATAAAAAATGAAGAGAAATTTTCAAATTAATTCAATTTTATAAATTTATTATGTAAATTAACACCGACCGACAACATCAACAAAACTCCAACTTTGTAAACCTGTGATTTTTATTTAAGGTTTTCAGTCGTTGTTGTTGATTTTTTTAAAAGTATATAGCCAGAGTATAAAGAAAATTATTTACTGCTGCATAATACCAAATAAATTCCAATAGAATAAAACGAACAAAATTTATCTTGATTTGGTGGAACAGGCAATGGCACATAAATAAATACTTCTTTTTGTTTTATTTATGCTGCATTAGCGATAATAATAAATTACCGAAGCATGACATGAGAACAAAGTGTGCCAATTGCAACAAGTTTGAAAAGAAAAATAAATTTATATTATAAAATCTGCATCCGCACTAACAAAAATCGAAGAAAAATGTCATTATAGGTCACGTTGATATACAATCAATGATAAATTATATGCTATATCATTTTGCTATATCATTTTTGAGTAATTAAACAGTATTTAAAAATAGGTAAATTATTTATGTAGTTAATAAATTAGTTGTTTTATAAAATTCGTCATGTAATTAATTAATTGTTAGAAGTTTACAATATTTTTGTAGCATTTTTATTTGCCCCATGATTGGAGGTTGAAATCGGTGTATAAAACGTAAATAATTGTGTTGGGTGAACAGTTTGTGACCTTTGTAAGATATTTTTTATAAGGAATACCAGACTTTGTTCTCCGTATATAACTAACTAAACTAATTGCAAATTCAGGATGAAAATGACATGAAACGGAATTACAAATTAATTTTACGAATAACTATAACATTTTAGTAAAGTTAATATTGAGCTATAGTTAAGATTATGTCAAGTTTGATGTAATTTCATAAAATAGTTTTAAAATTGATTGTTTCCGAAGATATTAGTACATATAATAATTTTAACATATTATCATCACAGTTCCCATCACTGGTTAGAAATTATCTAAAAGCTTTCATTATTTAATTTATGTAAATTAAAGTTGTGTATAAGCTTTCGCAATCATTTTTTATTTTAATTGGTAAATTTAAAGCTCAAACTACAGTAAACTCTTAATATAATTTTATGTAATGTGGTACCGCAAATATCAATTTTGTAAATTTTAACATTTCTAATTCAGTCTTACATTCTCGTCATAATGGAAAACGTTAATAAATTGAGATTGAGACGAAGATCTAGAACTCTTTTTAATAGCTCGACTTCAATTAGGAGTTTTTTTTTTTTAAATTATTAATTAAGAGTCCAATTTATATATTAAAATTACACTAAGTATCGTTGGAGAAATGTTCGAATTTATTTAATTTTTTAAAATGGTGTCGGTCTGAAGCATATTTTGAGGTATGAAGCATGCAAGTGTATATTTATTTATAAACACGAAATCTACAATTATGAGCGTATTAAGTTCAGCGTTCGGCCTTCTTCGGCCCAAGTAAAACAGAATAAAAAAAATGAAAAAACTAAAAACTTTTTAAAGAAGTTATAAATCTGCAAAAATTACAGAAATGAAAACAATTTAGCTTTTAAAACTTTAGAATATACCTTTATACATAAATAATCAAAATAATTAGAACAGCTGTTAATTTCTGCAGGATATAAACTTACACAATTCATTGATTTACAGGCGCAGCAAAATTTAATAAAGTTGTAACTAGTAAAAAAATTTAAAACTATAAATCGTTTTTTTAATGAAAGTTAAAAACAATTTATATATAAATAATTCCAATATGAAAGTTTTACATTGCAGTGTTAAATAGGGGCGTAGAATAATGTAATTACATAAATAAATAATCATGTCTGAGTGTTTTGGTGTTCGATTCAAAAACAAAATACAACTTAAAGAGATTAGACAAAAACTATATTTAAAATATTTCTTAACTCGCCGACTGGCAATGCTATACCAAAGTTGTTACATTTTCACAAATTTATAATTATGCAATTGCTTGAACAATATTAAAAATTACATTATAAAATTACTTACTTACTTTACTTATTTAGCTTACAGTACACTAGAACCTTTAACAATCATTGCGATCTCTAATCTTCAATTCCGAACATTGAATTTCTTGATTTCGATAATAACTATTTCCTTCTTAACGCTTAAAAGTCTTAACGCTTTTTTGTTCCGTCTGGATTGGATTCAAACAGTTTCCTTGCTGTAACTTTAATATTCATCCTGATAATGTAGTCAGGATGAATCTAATGCGTTTGACACCATAAATATCTCATCTACAAAAATTAAAGTATGAAATAATTCATATTGTCAGTTCGATTGGCAAAAATAAATTATGTGTGACACATTGGCGTGTAACACATTCGTCAGATTTGAACAGAAATATGACAACTGGAATATGAGTTATTTGTATACAGAAAAATAAAAATGAAATGATGAAGTTTTTTTAGTTATTGATTTTTATAGATAATTTTACTAAATAAATTTGTCATTATTATTGATAAATACCAAAATTATTACTAAAAAATTATTATTACTTAATTATTACCAAAAAATTACTCATAGGAATCAATATTGTAGCGATAATTTTTAGTTATTCATAGTTTGACGTATTTTATCACCAATTCAGTTGATAAATTTCAGTTAATCTAAATCACGAAATTCCTTTAAATAATTTAGTTTATTTCAAAAAAGTTCCAGGGACCTATAAAAAAGCTATAAACAATAATTGAATTGCGTGGATTAATTAGAATACTCTTAGTTATTGATATGAATCAGAAAGAAATTGTATTCACTTTTAGCACTTGCAGTTCGTGAAAATGTTATAATATAAAATTTAGCACTTCTTAGTAAACTGAATTATTTAAAACACCATATTTTGATGTTACATTTGTGTTCCATAAGCAGTACCAATATTACAAAATTCATGATTGTTATCGCATCGCGTAGTATTGATATTGGGGCACGATTATTTATACGGAAGTCGTGTAATTTTAATTTGTATATAGCTACAGCTACAGTTCATGTAATAAACGGATAAATTTAATTAAAATTTTCATATATTTCATCATAAAACAAATAAAAGGTATTTGCTAATACCTGTTTTTTATGAATTTAGTCAATGGTTGGTTTATATAGAAATTATATTTTTTTTTAATAAGAACTCAACACTAATTAGTTGATTTGTAAAAAATTAATGCATAGCACTTCATATCTTATCACTTATCACACATATAAAAAAAAAAATATGTTTATATCTTTTTATCGCACATGTTTAAGTTTAATATTTTCTATAGATAAGTTAAAAAAAATATTAGTCTATTTTTAAATTTTGGAGTTTGTTAATAGTTTTGATAAATTTAACTTTATACTGCTTTCATTAATTAAATACCGAAAACCTAAGAGCATTATTATAGATCGTCATTACTAATTTAATTCTTTAATTTGTCCTACTGTTCCAAGATCGAGTAAAAAGAGTTTTTTTTGCAAAGGACTATCTGTTCTGTACAACAACCTTACGTTCTATTTAACACTGTCCAGACTTTTCGTCTTCGTGTTAACCAAGTTTAAAGTCAAAGCTTATATTGACTCCAGTCTAGTTTTTCATTCGAGTGATATGAACTATCCAACAAAAGATTTGAATCGGATATATTTCGACTGCATTTAGCATTTTCGACTACAGCTCATATTTATGTTCATCGATAAGAGTTCTTTATTGATTATTGAATATTTTCCAGAACTCCGATCCATATGGAACGATGAGTGTCTTATATACCTTACTCAAACCATATTAGAATCATCGGTTGGCGTTTAGTTTCGTGGGTGGTATTATTGTAATCTGATGGGTCAAAATTTTATTCACACATGCTAACGTTTTCGTGATAGCTGAGCATTTTGTTGTATGAAGCTATACCGTACTTTTTATTTTACGACCCATTTACTTAGATCATTCAGAATTTTTATAGAAATCTCAACTACAAAAATTTGATTTGGATCCAGTGCAAATAGAATTCAGTTTGAATATTTTGTCTTAACAACCTTAATTTAATTTAATTCGACAAATCGAACGATTCGACTGTGTAAAACTAAATTAATAATAATTTCACTTTAATGTATAACTTTATCATATCTTCATTGTGTTGTTAATTATAATAATATTTATGAGCTATAGCTGCTAATAATAATATAAAAAATGAATAAGTAAAAAATATTTAATGCACGTTAAATATTTTAGTCTTGTGTAATTGATCGTTCACGTCAATTGTTATAATTTAGGCTGGTTAATTAATTTCACAATAATTATTGTAAAGTGATCCTTTAATTATAGTTTTCTATAAAATTAATTATATTTAAATTATCTAAAAATGTTGAGTGGTAAGTAAAATATTAATTTTAAATTTATTATATATTTATAAAATCCAAAGTAAAAAGTTATTTTCAATTTATTCATAAAAAAAAGAAATTAAAATATAAATTAGTTGACAGTGATCCAATTTTCACGAGATTTTCCGAAAATTTAAATTGATTATTAATAAATAATAACATTATTCAGCTACGGCTATAAGAAGTGTAGAAATTGTATAATTCCTTAATTGATCTTTGTCCAAATTTATAAAATTACTTAAATTTTTTGATATCTTCAAAGTGATTGAAAAAGAAAATACGCCCTGGTGAAAATATGTAATTATTGATTTGAAATTGGAATGACTAATTTTCGATGACATATTTATTACACAATCATTAATTTTTTTATCTTATCAATTATCTGACTATAATAAAAATATAATCCTTTTAAATTACTATCTAAATATTATTTATACGTATTAAAATTGTCATTAACCCAAAATCAAATTTGTCAATAGTAATTACATAATATTTTTATTTTTTTTAGCTCATCGTTGGGTTCCGTCATCATCATATGAAGGTGTACCAGCAGAAGCTGTTCTTGCCGGACATGATAGCGATGGTGATGCAATTTATGCCGGACGTGCTGAACATTGTGGTGATTCATTACCAGCTAAAGTTGTACCAAATAAACGTAAAGCTTATGTAGCATATGGTGGTGAAGAGCATGAAAAACATGAATATGATATTTTATGTGGTGATTTGTATAATTGGGAAGCAGCAAGTGGTGGTCATGTACCAGTACATGCAATGGCCAGTGGTCAAACATCAGATGGTGAAATTTTATATATTGGACGTGGTAATTGGGCTGGTAGTATGACACCTGGAAAAGTTCATCCTTCACATGGTTGCCTATATATTCCATATGGTGGTAAAGAAATAAGCTTAACCGAATATGAAGTATTAGTATTGCCAGAGACATGGGTATCATGTCATGATCGTAATATACCACCACATGCTGTATATGCTGGTGTCGATTCAGATGGCGATGCTATATTTGTTGGTCGTGCATATCATGATGGTGATTTGTTGCCAGCCAAAGTTATTGTCAATAAATCATGTGCATATGTATGTCATTCAGGACGGGAAATTGTTAAAGATTCATTTGAAGTATTGGTTGGTTATGGTTATAGTTGGATGTCAGCTAGTGGTGGTCATGTACCACCAAATGCTGTAGAAGCTGGTAGAACTAGTGAAGGCGAAACTTTGTATATTGGACGTGGTGATCATGCTGGTAGTTTGACACCGGGTAAAATTCATCCATCCCATGAATGTTTATATATACCGTATGGTGGTCAGGAAATTAGAATGTCAAATTATGAAGTTTTAATTAGATCACATTATTAAAAAAATTAATGTATTTTTTAAATTCAAATTTTTTTTTTTGAATCAATTTTTAAATAAAATATTTCATTGCGATTATTATTTGCATTTTATTACTTCAATTTTAGTTTTTAACAGCTGAATAAATATGCAAATTGTCATTATAAAAAAAACTTACAGTCTACAAACATTTACTTAGTGACTTTACTTAGTGCTAATGAACATATTTTAATTAATTTATATTTAAAACAACTTAATTTTCATATTTTAAATTAATAATGTGTAAATGAATTAAACATAAATAATGAAATCAACTTAATAAAAAGAACCTATTAACTTAGGGTTAACCAAATGTTTAGAGTTTATTAAAAATTCATGAAAAAATGATTCAGGTATGTATAAAATTTCAATCTATAAAGTATCAAAGCATTAATTTTTGATATGAAACTCTTGAACTTATCAACCAACTGAATTAGTAAAAGCTGTCTGTGAGCTAAACTTATACAGAAAAATCGATAAAGAATTATTATCAAATGCATTACTAATTAATTAGATAACATTTTGATAAAGATTCATTAAACTTATCGAGATCTTATGAATAAACTAGAACACGTACAGCAAAGTTATGTGCCAAATGTCATACGTAAAATATCGTAGATAAATCGCAGAATTTTAATTTTAATTTTTAGAATATCTTCAGCTGATCTTTCCATTACAGAACTTATTAGTTCTTCATAACAAATTGTTTATTTCACAATATGATTTTGATATAGTTTTGACAGAGGTTAAAAAAATTGTATAAATCTAAAATAAGTTTTTCGAAATCTTTCAATAACAAACATTTTTACACAAATATCGTAAAAACTAAAAAAAAACTGATCAATCATTTAGTCAATTAATCACTGATTTTTAGTATTGTACAAATATTGAGTTGATATTGGCATAATAAAAACTTATAATAAAAAAAATAACATATTAATCGATGAAATACGATAATAACTCATAAAGTTTTTCATCCACCAGATTGTTTTACAGTTTAAAAGGGATTGGAATTGGATATAATTTATTCCATTTATTTTCATTCACATATAGTACAACATTATATCAAATAAATCATAATTTTTTGTAGATGTTTATTTGATATAAATTTTAAAAATTTGCATAACAAAACAACTATAAAATATTTTTCTTTTATAGGAAAAGATTTATGAGTTGACTACAACATAATTTTTTATCAACATATATTGTTTTTTTTAATAGTGTTTAAGGGATGACTATGGTGTTTACATAACATCTTAATAAACTAGGCAGAATACGTAATGATTGCCTGCGGTATAATAAGCAGACAAATCAATGAAATAGTTTTTATAAATGTTTTGTAATTATTGTCAATGTCTTACTCAAAATTATGACTAAAGACTGTTCGGGATTTTGCTTGCATTAAAGAGATAATAATATTAAAACATGATTTTATTTTAAAGTCATGCAGAGTATTATGCAAAGTTATTGGGCAAACTTAAATAATGAAATAAACATAAAACGACCAGATTTTTATCAAAGAAAAATGTGTTTCTTCACCACGACAATACATCAATCGTTTCGCTACACAAGAAAAATGTCATAAAATTCATATCGAATTGCATCCACATCCTTATTCACCCATCATCCAGCGACTATTTTCATTTTTAGCACCCATCGACTACAGTCTGTTTTAAAACATGAAAAAAATCATTCATAATTCTACCCGTAATAGTTAAGATTAAGAGGCAAACGTTTTTCATCTAATTATGAAGTTCAAATTGACACTATTCCATGAGTAATAGAATAAGTTTTCAACAGTGTTCAAATGTAAAATCTTTTTGATGAATTATAGATTTTGTAATGGCAACGTTTTTGAAAAATTAACACTTTTCACATAATTATAAATGGTTTAGATTTGATTTTAATACCCAACATTTTCTCTATAATATGATTTTTAACTACATTTTCCGATTTCACCAAAAAAAAAAATTAATTTTAATAATTATTGTTAATAAAATGAAAATTAAATTGGATTTCAATTTAGTTCAGGTTATTATAATGCTTTTAATGATGAATTTAAATATTAAGAAATTATGATATAGTAGATTTCCATAGTTAATATGCTCAAAAACCTCAAGCATTATTATTTAATTCATTCAATATTTCATATTATAATCTAGCAAGCACACTGTAATATGAATAACAAAAAAAATTATGATTAATTAATTTAAAACTAAGTACTTGACTTGAATCATACAAACCACTTTTGGTAGGACTGTCAAATTAAATTAAATTAAAAAATTTTAAGATTTCTTTCTATATTTTCAGAATTGTTTACCAGAGAAAGCTAACACAGAATTTTGGTTATATAATTATAAATATTGAATTATTAATAATTCGAAATTTTAATTATAGATAAGTATAGATAATGCAACTACAAAATTTGATTATCTACAAAAAAAAAAAACAGATATCTACCACTTATGCTTCTCAAAACGACTGATGGTTAATAATTTAATTTTTTGTTTGGCTATTTATGGTTATACATTGAATAGCGTTTGGAAGTTTGATTACACATATTTTTTTTCAAAAATATTATTATACGGCAAAATTATCTCAATTATAGGGTCAAAATAATGCTTCAGAATTGGTTGATTAGAAACGCATGAAATTATATAAACTTGCGTGATCAAATTATATTTTGCCTTCTGTTTCTGTTTACAAAAAAAAAGACTTAAGCTTCACCTGCTGATTGATTAAGACAATATTTAAGCTATGTGGCTGAAATTAAAAATTAAGAGGCTAACATGTTTGAACCAAATTCAACTGTAAAATTTTCTGTTTCCATTCAATAAAGTCAGACTAAAAATCAATTAACTTTTGAATTTATTATATTTTTGTAATTAATAATTTTCTTATCCAAAATCTATAGTAAATAATTTTAATAATAATAAGAATAACGAATTAATTTTAGTGTAAAACTGCAGCTGCATAAATTTTCAGTTTTCGGATTCATGTTTTGAAAAATTAATAAATTTCAATACTTTTACCGAAATATTCACAAATTTATAATAATGACGAAATAAAATTTTAGCTTGTCTTAGATCCACAGAATTATTTGTTCACTTTCTTCTTTAGCAGTTTTTAATTGAAAAATCTTTTCTTTTTTGACAAATTTCTATAGCAATTACTAAAGTTAAAAGAAACGATAAACTTAATATCAATTATTTCACTAACCTCACAAAATCCTGACAAAATTCCAATCACAATAGAAAATAATTTTCATAAATTATTTCATTAACTCCGTTTTATTTATGATAATTATAATGATTACCAGTTTAAGAGAATAATTAATGATTAAATTCTTTTAAAAGTCTTTGTAATTTCATTTAATTTATCTTACAAGATTACAAAATTTAATATTATTATATAATCAAAACAATGATTTCTATATATTGGCGGTTGATTTATATAACTTTTAGTTCTATACATTTAAAATCTACATTATTCACATCAAAATTAAGAACACCAGCTTTAAAAGGATATCTTTTTTTTAAATAAAGGATTATATTAAAAGTAAAAATTTATTTTGTGAACAGATGTTCCTTTAAATTAAAAAAACCAATTAAAATCAATGTAGTGGAAGTTCATTGTCTCTTAAATTTCCTTTTACAAAAGTTTGATTTCATTATTACTAAAATCTTTGAGGTTTCAATTATTTTCTAATTAAAGTTTAATAGAAGAACTTTTTTGTTAATACTGAAGCGGATTTTAAGAAAATTTTGTTAAATTATTTTTGTTGAAGAACAATAAGAGTCAATTAATTTTAATTTTAATTTTTTTTTTTGGAAATTAGTTAAGATTATTTGAATATTGAGTGAATTAAGTTGAAAGTTAAAATAATATAAAGTTTTTAAACACTTTTTGTATTATAGTATAAAATTTTAAGATTTTGGTTTCTTCGGCAGTTCGTCTGTCCATCCGTCCATCTGTTATCTGTTAATTTTTGAATCTAGAAAGGCTAGAAAGTTATAAAACCAATGCTATTTGGAATCTATAAGAGTCTAGTCGATAATCTAACATTTTGATCTGCGATTACGCAGATACGAAAAGTGTGCACATCATAATTAAACTATTTTCTATACAATTTTGGTGAATAAAACATTTTTGTGGTTTAAATAAGACAGTTCATTAGTAATGAATTTAAGTTTCCGATGACAGATACTGACACCATTAAGAAAATTTGAGAACCTAATAATGTATAAGTTCAAATATTTAAAAGAAATATAAAAATGCCCGGTTTAGAGATTGAACTGTCAATCTAATACCAGATTTTATTAAATTGTGCATGGATAATTTTAATTATTTAGAGATTTTTTTGTTATATTAAATATTTATCTATATATTAGGTATGCAAAGCATAATCTTAGGTGGGATCTTCATATATTTAAGTAAGTTCTAAAATATTTATGATTTACCTACTATATTATTTATCCATTTATGTTTTTTTATGAGTATACATACATACTTAACATTTACACTAAAATTTAAAAGTAAATCGAATTTGGGAATCTGCAAAACAGCTTCTTCTATAATCTGAACAGTTCTGCTATACTTGGTCGTTACAGCCAATTCAAAATTCAATTTATAATTATAATTTATTTCATTATTTCTTTACTATATTATTTTCTTATAGATTTTGGTGACCTCATGATGTACATTTGTGTCAAATGGGCTGATAACTCTAAAATTAATGACGCTTTTTCTGTGTTATATTTAATTTTCTAACTATATATAAAAAATGTTTAAAATTCTACATCTTCTTTATTTAATTACTCAAACCGAAATAATAAAAAATCCTTTTATACAGCATTTAAAATAAGGAATTCAATTCATTTTATAAAATCAACCCTAATATTGTAAAATAACCTCACACCTCGTAAACTCGCCCCAATAGCATCTACAACAACAACAACAAAAATCTCATTATCACGCTTACTTTATTTTTAAGTACACTTTATG
Source organism: Rhamphomyia laevipes (assembly GCA_963920725.1). Taxonomy (NCBI): domain Eukaryota; kingdom Metazoa; phylum Arthropoda; class Insecta; order Diptera; family Empididae; genus Rhamphomyia; species Rhamphomyia laevipes. The sequence continues at coordinate 11,930,121 of OY987259.1, forward strand.
TGGCCCCCAACAAAAACTGGATTTTTAATTTCCACGTTTCTTTCATCGGTAACATTTTTTTTAAGTGATTAAATTTTGTTCCTTACAAATTTAAGGACTTAAAAGAAGGACTCTTTTCATTCTCCTTTAAACAATATTATTGTCTAAAGAACCAGTAATTTTGTATAATAAAAGAGCTGGTTCATTGTTTAACTCGAATTTTAAGAGTATAATATTTGGTTCAAAATGAATTTTACTCTAATATTTCAGATTTATTTCTGCAACTTATTCGATATCAGAGTTGTTAAGTAATGCATTATATTCGTAATGCATTAGCGAAGCATTACCGCATTACCAAATAATTCAAATTGAATTAATTTACTGCATTACTTGTAATGGCGTACTTAAATATTTTCATTATACTCATTACAGTACTGGTAATGGAGTAATGCATTATCTTAAAAGTAATAACATTTTTGAATTACTTTACTGCATTACAAATACTTCACATTTTTATGGTGAAGTATTTTGAAGTATTTTTGAAGCATTTATTTTATTTAAGTTTTTTTCAGTGAACATTCGAATTCTGCATTTCTGCTATTATTTTGCACACCACTGTAGATATTAAATATAAATACCATAACATTATTAATTTTATTCATTTTACTTCAAAATAATTCCCAGTACTTCAAAGTAATGCACGTTACTTCATTTTAGTATCAAATACTTCGAAGTATTTTGAAGTACTTCCTTGAAGTAAAAATTACTTCAAATTACTTCAAAGTACTTCACCATAAAAATGTGAAGTATTTGTAATTCAGTAAAGTAATTCAAAAATTTCATTACTATTGAGATAATGTATTACTCCATTACCAGTACTGTAATGAATAATTGAAAAATTTAAGCACATTACTCAGTAATAATAATGCATTACTTTTTTAATGCATTATTTAACAACTCTGTTCGATATATTCCAGCTATTGGCATTACTATACGATTTTTCTTGAACATTCATGCAAATTGATTGAACAAAATACATTTTTTAACCATTAAACTGTCAAAATGAATCAATTTTTACCAAGAATTTAAATTTCAACAAATTTATATGGACCACACAAATCCAGCTTTGTGTCAAAATTATGTTTTATTTATTTTGAAAGTAAAAGTATGAAAGTAGCTTAAATTGCTGACACAGTTAAAGATATGATTAGCTTTTTTATTTCGGTATAAAAATATTGATTGTAATGGACTTATTCAATATATTTTTGTTATTTCTAGGCTAAAGATTATTATCTTCGTCTTCGTCTATAACTAAAGTTTTATACACTTTCGGTTTTTTGATTTAAATATATATACGGAAAATAAACAATTTTCAATAAAGTTTTTCAATTTATTTATTCCTTTTTATATAACAAAACTTTCTCCCCTAAAAAATATGAAAGTTTATCAGTAAAAGTTGTTAATATATTAACATATTATTATACATAAAAAAAAATATGATAAATTATACATATCCTTTTCAATTTTTATAATTTACTTCGACAATATGGAATTTATAAATTGAAATTTTTTTATTTTGGAAATATTTTAAAGGATTACAAAATACCCTTTAACTCTTGCCATTGACTATACCTTATTACCATAACAAACAGTCATTTATCAAACATTTTCTATTGAACTTTTCCATATTATACAAAGCAATAACTTTAATATTACCATGCTATTTTTTTGGGTTCTTTTAGGGATGCTTCCTTCATACTGTTATGTGCTGGATGTATATGTGCTGGGGATATGGAACAAATAATGGTAGACGTAATATCGGTTTTGGCCATAAAAAAATATTTTTAGACGAATTGCCAGGTTTTTTATATTGCAAATTGACCTTTTTTTCTCTGAAAATTGACTTCATTATCCATGTTTGGATAATAAAATAGAGTGGATCCGAAATTTTTTTATTTATATATTGAGGTTTTTTCACCTTTATGATTGTAACAATTTATATATTTTTGTGAATATTATGTAAAATATATAAAAAAAAATAATAAAATTTTGGATTTTATGATTTCTAGAATGAAAATAATATTTATACAGAAATTTTTCAAAATTGAAAATGCATAAATTATTTCGGAAACTGAATAATTTTGAAATTATTTTATTGCTTACAAAGTTTCTACCGATTTTTCTAACTATAAGAAGTAGTTAGAATAAAAATATTAGTGTTGCATTAAACTTAATGATTAAATAATGAATTTGGCTTAAACTCTTTTTCTGGACGTTTTCGAGGTCCGTTAATCCAATAAAAAAAATCTCGGAACATGCATACACAAAATTTACATAAATCTGCGACATCTTCTAGAACTCCTCGTTAGATTTAAATGAAATTTGGAACACTATGGTATACATACCGACTTTATCCTGATGCCCTTACCACATCGTATCGATACTTGTTATGGGTCCATATTTTAAAACCCTGGTCATTTATTTAGTTAGTTTAATATGATGTGAAATTTATTGAATATTGAATAATGATGAATATTTATATTAAATTTTAATTCAAAATTATAGTTAATTTGTCTTGAAGACGATGACAGTTTCTCAGTAATGAACCTTAAATATTTCGTTAACTTAATATAGCGTACTACCACTAAATCATCAACCACAGTAAATTTCAATATTATCAGCTTGATTTTTGCAAAGTATAAAACGTTTTAGCCAATTGTTAACAATCAGTACTTTATCTATAATTTAAGATTACTACCGAAAAATTACCTACTTAATATTTTTCGTTACACTAAACAAAGTTTAGTATAATAAATTGATTATTCAAATATTTTAATCTTTCATTAACGATCATACCAGCTGCAATACAAATTTCCTTCTTATTGATTATTTGGCCAGAATAATTACAATTTTATTGGGTATAAAAAAAAAGAATTTAAAGAACATTTTTTTAATGAATGTGGTGGACTGTTGACATTTTTATAACATAATAAATTCGATGTACAAATATATAATTTTTAATAAAATAAGATATTTATTTTAAAAACCCAGCAGTAGCTAAAATAATTTGTATTGGTAATGGCGGAAAAGTCTCTTAACAATTTCACCATTTTGACTCTTTTTTAATATAATGTATAGAGCAGTATAACAAAGAATTGAAGCAATAGTTTTTATATATTTGAATAGGCAATAGGCTTCAATTTATTTAATGCAGCATTTTCAATTAATATTGCAGTAAAATGATTACACAATTATGAGTAACGTATACAAATACGAGGAGTTATTGAATATGAAATGTTCTAGTTGAATTAAAAGTTAAAAAAAAAGTTGAAATTGTATAATTACAATCCGGGTCCTCTGCGCAATCTTATCAGGATTCATGAAATTGAAACCTCATGATTATTTGTAAAACAATACAAATTAATTTTGAATTTGAGTTTTTGTATTACAATCGGGTCAGTAATGATCAGTATTTTCTAATGCCGAGACAAAAAGGAATAAACAAGAAATTTGACTTAAAACTGATATAAAAAAAATATTATACATTTATGAAAATTTATTAAATGTAATTAATCATTACAAAAAACTTACATAAATCTAAAAATGCTCTATAACCAAAGTCTCTTTTAGGTAGTTCAGTTATAATTTTTGTTAATATTACAGCATGACACGAACGACATTGTATCTGAATTGAATCTCGTCCCAACTAAAAATGTGCAATTACAATATCTGGTTTTCATGCAGACAATTTGACGCTGGATTGATGACTATATGAAAAAGCTTGTAAGTTCAGGATGTCGATGTTCTAATTGAGTTAAATTTGGATAATCGTACAGAGTTGGTAGTTTTTTATTATCAATTTCTAGAAAAAAAGAGCTAATATGATTTATATAAATTATAATTTGTAATTATAATATTTTTACAAGAATTTATAATAAATTAAAATAACAAAATTAAATTTTATGAACAGAGATAAAAATTATGATTAATATTACTGAAAATTTGATAGCTGATAATAATGGAAAGTTATGTATTAATAAAAATGTTAAAAATATTATTATTTATTTGGTCAAAATAAATGATTAAGTAAAAATTAAATAAAAATATTATTAACTAAATAAACTTGAAAGTCAATTAATTGTAATCGATTTCGCTATATTGAAAATTGGGACTTTGTTGAAATAAAATTCATGTCAATTAGCAGTTATTACAAAGTTTAGAAAAAATATTTTACGCAAATTACCATGTCGGTTAAACAGCTCTGCTTAAACGTATATGAAAAACATTTTCTAACATGCTTTTTTTTAATGTTCTTACATGAATAAGTCGAGTACGCAATCCTATATTTAAAAAGAATCTTGTTGATTTTTCATATGTGGACCTCTCAAATAAACGTTAACACTAGCAATGCATAATACAATCTATTGTCGACAATGCATTTTGCATAGAATATTTCTGCAAAACATAAAAACGTAGTAGTATCATAAGTTCTGTCAGTTGAACGGAAACACAATAATTGTTATTTGAAACTTTTAGTTTAACAATTTTTATCAAATTACGTAGAGCTTATCTAATCAACTACATACTAATTTTAGCAACTTTCATTATTTAGATTTTCCTGAATAAATAAAATATAAATAAACATTATTTATAAAATTCAGTGTTGTTTAATTAGGCGGGCGTATCTCTAAGTGTTTTATTTGGGGAACAACTTTGCCTAAAATTGTACTTATAAAATAATTCAATATGTTAAGTGGTATGTACATATTTTTAGTATTTAATAATTATAAGTTTGTTATCATAATTTAGGCTTTACTATACTTAGAAACCCTAAAGTTGGATAAGAGTTAAACTAGTATTTAATTTATGTTGATAAAAATGTTGGATTTTGAATATGTTTGAAACATTAAAGTTGATTTTCATTATGACTTACAACATAATTTCAAAAACCTAAACCTACAACATATCATTCATTTTAATAAAAAAGGAAATTAACCTACTACTTTATCAGTAATAAAGTAGTAGGTTAATTTTCATCAATTCTCTATATCTCTATATTACACTTTCATCAATTCTCTATATTTAATCAATATTTCATATAACTATATACAAAGTAAAAGTTTACTCATTAATTAATTAAGGTTGTAATAATAATATTTAAAATAAATTTTATATTTCGAATGCATTTATTTGTATAAATAAACAGCCCATATTTATATAATTAATTTAGTTCACAGATGGATATCATCATCTTCACAGCAAGGTGTTCCAGCAGAAGCTGTTCTTGCCGGACACGATAGCGATGGTGATGCAATTTATGCTGGACGTGCTAAACATGAAGGCGACTTATTACCAGCCAAAGTTATACCAAATAAACGTAAAGCTTATGTAGCATATGGTGGTCAAGAGCATGAAAAAAATAAATATGATATTTTATGTGGAAAAATGTATTCTTGGGAAGCAGCAAGTGGTGGTCATGTACCAATACATGCAATGGCCAGTGGTAAAACATCAAAAGGTGAAATTCTTTATATTGGACGTGGTAATTGGCAGGGTAGTATGACACCAGGAAAAGTTCATCCTTCACATGGTTGCCTATATATTCCATACGGTGGTAAAGAAATCAGTTTAAAACAATATGAAGTATTAGTTTTACCAAAGACCTGGGTAAAATGTCATAATCGTAAAGTACCGCCACATGCTGTACATGCTGGTGTCGATTCAGATGGAGATGCTATTTTTGTTGGTCGAGCTAATCATGATGGTGATTTGTTGCCAGCCAAAGTTATTGTCAATAAATCATGTGCATATGTGTGTCATTCGGGACGGGAAATTGTAAAAAAAACATTTGAAGTATTAGTTGGTTATGGCTACAGTTGGAAACCACGTTTTTGTGGTGGTAATGTACCAAAAAATGCTGTTAAAGCTGGTAAGACAAGAGATGGTGAAATTTTGTATATTGGACGTGGTAAACATGCTGGTAGTTTGACACCAGGTAAAATTCATCCATCACATAAATGCTTGTATATTCCATATGGTGGTCAGGAAATTAAAATACCAAATTATGAAGTTTTAGTCAGATCATATTATTGAGTGTTATATCATCATTTTCTGATATATGTTATATATATTATTAAAATTAAAAAAAAAATATTAAGTTTTTTATTTTGTTGCGTTTTATTATCACATAATTATATTAAAAAAATCTCTTTTAATTAATTATTTATCAATATTTCTTTCCTATATAAAATGGAATAAACATAAGTAACACAACTCCCTATCTGAAAATATTTAGTACAGTGCTCATCCAACCAACGAGATACTAGACTGAAGATGTTTTAATTTAACAATTTGAAAATGAAATCGTGGAAATACTTAAAACTAACTAAAAGCTTAAGAAATCGAAAAAAAATATTTTGTATGTTATTTATCTTTTTGGGGGCATTTCACAATGGAAGCTTAAGCCATATTGCCAGAGGGTTAACTTCGGTTTAACTTATATTATGTTTTCTCATACAGCAATTTGCGAGATAATCTTTCGTTAAAGATTAAAGTGAAGTTTATCTTAAGCCGCAGATGGGAAGAGTAGCTTAAACTTCACTTTTGGTATTTTTATTATTGGTTTACATTTTTAATCAAAATTAATTACATATACATTTAAAAGTTATTAGTAAAAAGTTATTATGAAAAATATAAATTTAATGCAACTTCTTTTCCTCCGTATTATTATATAAGTTTATAATTTTATATATAAAACGCACACAAAGAATAAAATATACACAGACACTAACTCAAAAATTTCAATATTACATTAATTTTTATGTTACATTAGTTGCAATAACATTATTTCTAATTAAAATTCACAATAATTCACAATTTTTGGTTTAGATAAGATTAGGGAACATTTTGATTGAGAAACCCAGTGAGCTTAAGTTGCAAGCTTAAGCTATACAAACGTTTTATTTAAGTTTAACCTTAAGCTTCCACTGTGAAATTAGGCCTTAATGTATTTAGTGTGGTTTCTTTATTATTTATAATAAATTAATATAAATATTTTTCTTTACCTATAGGCTTTCTTAACATGTCAAAAAGCTTACATCAGAAAATACAGACTTTAGATATTTCAGTTATTATCTTTGTTAATATTACAACATGACAAGAATTGTGTCTGAATTGGATCTCGTCCCAACTAAAATTGTTCAATTACCTTACCTGGCTTTTAGACATCAGACAATTTGATGCTGGATTGATGAGTATATGAAAACCTTGTAGGATCAGGATCTCGACATCTGATGATCTGATTGATTTAAATTTGGATAACCAGAAGTGGTAATTCTTTATTAGTCATTTTTCTTCTATCTAATTTTCAAAAGAAATTATTTTGTATATGAATATTAAGGAATAATTGCTAATATAATATAATATGAATCAGAACCCGACCATGAAACTGATAAATATGATTAACTAAAAATTCATTTTATTTTAGAAAATAGTTATAATTAATTGTGTTACCTAATCAGAGCTATAATAAGGAAATATAAAAAATAATATTATTAATAAAAAATGTATCTTTATAATTACAAGATAATTTTTTAAGTGGTAAATAATAATTTCAAATATTTCAAAATGCTTTTTTGAAAAATAATTATAATTTCGTATGAAAACAGTGACATCTACTTGTCAATATTATAGTTTCTAACATAAAATATAGGACACTGAGATTTATTAAAAGCTTTTGTTTGCGCAATTCAAAAACAAAAACGAAATTAGTTTTTCAAATTATCCCTAAACCAAATCATTTCATGTTTGCTTTTGGTTCGATTAAAATCTAAAAAAAAAATTATTTAATTATTAATTATAAAATTTAAAATTTCAAAAAAATGAATTAAATAAATTTGTTAATTATAATATTTTTTTTTAAAAAATATATTGAACTAATTAAAAAATCCGAAGCAAAATCAAAAATTTAAAATTAATACATATGTAAATCAAAATCAAACTAAAAACAAAACTTCAAGGTAATCTTGAACCAAAAGTGAACCACTTGACTTCTATCTCTAATTTTAGGTTTTAATTTGAGACAGACTGAATGTTTTTATTTATTTCTGCAAACGAAACCTATCGATGGATGCTTCATTCGGATAAGGTTGTACAACATAATATAAATATTAAAATTAAATTAAATATATAAAACAGCCACCATTTTTTTTCATTTTATTAGTATTCTAATGTAAGGTCTCCTCCATCTATTCACCATTATAACTTTATAACATTTTGTAATGCATTATAATGATATCGTAGTGATTCATCGCCCCTAGTTGGATTTAAATTCTACAATATTTTGAATTCCTTTTTTTTCGTTAATAAACATGTCCAAGAAAAAGTGAATTGCGACAATATTTAATGTTTGATTAGTCTGGTCTGATACCAACTTCCAAGATGGATTTTTACTGATGATTTCAAAAAGTAGACAACAAACGGACTTATGTAAGTATACAAAGTCGTTAACATTATAAGAGATTTAGAAAAGGCATTAATAAAATCCGAAAATTGCTAATTATTAAATTTCAGATTTACTTGTGTCTGTTTTAGTTATGAAAAAATGGTTAACAATTTCGATATGAATTATTTGATTAAGAATATTAATTTTCAGATATTTAAATATTAACAAATTATATAATATTAAATGTTATGCAATCTTAATTTTGATAAAATCGGTTTTTTTATGATAAGGTATAAAATTATTTTATTTTGATGTTTTATTATGTAAATAAAACCATTTTTTTTTACAATTTAACTACTTAATTTTAATATTTTTACAAGAATTTATAATAAATTAAAATAAAAAAATTAAATTTTATGACCATAGATAAAAATTATGATTAATATTACTGAAAATTTGATAGCTGATAATAATGGAAAGTTATGTATTAATAAAAATGTTAATAATATTATTATTTATTTGGTCAAAATAAATGATTAAGTAAAAATTAAATAAAAATATTATTAACTAAATAAACTTGAAAGTCAATTAATTGTAATCGATTTCGCTATATTGAAAATTGGGACTTTGTTGAAATAAAATTCATGTCAATTAGCAGTTATTACAAAGTTTGGAAAACAATGTTTACGCAAATTATAATTCCGGTTAAACAGCTCAGCTTAAACATATAAAAAACATTCTTTAAATGCTTTTTTTTTAATGTTCTGAGTCAGAATTTTGACTTGTAATTAATACGCGATATGAATATTTTAACAAGATTTAATTGATTTTCAATGCATTTGTTTGAGCATCCATTAATGGGGCAATCAACATAACTAATAATGCATAATTTACTGTCGACAATCTATTTGCTTATAGAACATTCAATTTAACAAGTTTTTTCAAAGTGTATTTCTTATCTAATCAATGAGGTACTTATTTATACTTATCTAATTACTAATTTTAGCAACTTTCCTTTTTTTATATTGCATTCCTGATTTATAAATAAGCACAAGCAGTTAAAAAATTCACGTTGTTCAATAAGACAGGCGTATCACTAAGTGCTATATATTTCAGGAGCAACTTGACCTAAAAAATATTTTTTTTAAATTTTTGTACAGACATTAATTAGACATTCTCAGTATGTTAAGTGGTATGTAGATTTTTTTAGTATTTAGTGTTATAAATTTATCATTTTTGATCTATGGCTTAATTTATGGCTTAAAGCTTAATATGCTTTAAGCCATAGAGTAAAATCTGTTATAGTATTGATAAAATGTGTGATTTTGAATATTGATAAAATGTGTGATTTTGAATAAGTTTGAATCATTAAGATTTTAATTTTGATTAAAAAGTTTGTCAACATAATTTCAAAAATTTGAAGCTACAAGCTTAGTTTTAAGTGAACTATTCTACTACTTTACCAGTAATAAACTTTGAACATTTAGATTTAAATTACACTCTTATCACTATTTCATACACTTACAAAGTAAAACTTTTACGATTAATCACGTTATATAATATTGCAATTAAATTTTATATTTCGAATGCATTAATTTGTATAACTAACCAGCCCATATTTATATAATTAATTTAGTTCACAGATGGGTATCATCATCTTCACATCAAGGTGTTCCAGCAGAAGCTGTTCTTGCCGGACATGATAGCGACGGTGATGCAATTTATGCTGGACGTGCTAAACATTGTGGTGATTTATTACCAGCCAAAGTTGTACCAAATAAACGTAAAGCTTATGTAGCATATGGTGGTCAAGAGCATGAAAAACATGAATATGAAATTTTATGTGGTAATTTGTATTCTTGGGAAGCAGCAAGTGGTGGTCATGTACCAGTACATGCAATGGCCAGTGGTCAAACATCAAATGGTGAAATTCTTTATATTGGACGTGGTAATTGGCAAGGTAGTATGACACCAGGAAAAGTTCATCCATCACATGGTTGCCTATATATTCCATACGGTGGTAAAGAAATCAGTTTAAAACAATATGAAGTATTAGTTTTACCAGAAACCTGGGTGCCATGTCATGATCGTAATGTACCACCACATGCTGTACATGCTGGTGTCGATTCAGATGGAGATGCTATTTTTGTTGGTCGAGCTAATCATGATGGTGATTTGATGCCAGCCAAAGTTATTGTCAATAAATCATGTGCATATGTGTGTCATTCGGGACGGGAAATTGTAAAAAAAACATTTGAAGTATTAGTTGGTTATGGCTACAGTTGGGCACCGAGTTTTTGTGGTGGTAATGTACCACATAATGCTGTCGAAGCTGGTAAAACAAGAGATGGTGAAAAATTGTATATTGGACGTGCTAATCATGCTGGTAGTTTGACACCAGGTAAAATTCATCCATCACATAAATGCTTGTATATTCCATATGGTGGTCAGGAAATTTCACTACCAAATTATGAAGTTTTAGTCAGATCACATTATTGAGATCACATTATTTTCAGATATTGAAATTAAAAAAAAATATTAAATTTATTATTTTCATGTGTTTTATTTTCAAATAATTATCGCTTTTAATTAATTTTATATCAAAATTTCTTCATAAAATGGAATTAACATAAGTAACATAACTCACTATATCTGAAAGGATATTATTCATCGGACGATGTTTTATTTTGATAATTTGAAAATGAAAGTCAATATCTCTTTTCATTTTCCGAGCAATCATTTCTACATTTCGGTGTCTTTGTAGCTTCCATTCTAGTGGCATTCGGGTAATGTTTCCGTTGTACCTTTCTAAATTTCCATTTTCATCTCTAAACTATATAATATCGAAGATAGAGTAGTTCTAAGCCCAGAGTTTGTTTAAACAATGTTTTTTTTTAGGAATTACTACAAAATTTCAGATTTCTAAGACTTGACATATCTTTAAATGAGCTTAACGACCGAAACTTTTTAACGCGAGATTTTGTTAAGGTATGATTTTTTAGTGTAATGTATGCCACTATCAATTAAATATTCCAGACATTTTGAATTAGGAACATTGAATTAGTCAGAAGACTCTTTAAAAACTGGGTTTACAACTTTGAAATCTTTTGTAATAAATGCGTAAACTATACTTATCCAACAATCACATTATAAACACAGTGAAATTAACGTAATTATTAGTTTATTATAAAAAAAAAAATAGTTCAATCAAATTTATAAAATATACAGCTATTTAGTAAAAAAAAAAAAAAATTTAATACAACATTTTCAAATTTCGTTTATATTTTACTGTCTTACCAAAACTTCATATTCTTTCAATGAAATTTCCTCACCATCATATGGAATATAAACACAACCATGAGAAGGATGAACTTTACCTGGTGTAAAACTACCTTCATAATTAGCACGACCTAAATACATTATTTCATCATCGGAACGACCAACTGCCATTGCATTATCTGGTACATTTCCATTACTTGCTTTTTCCCATCGAAAATGTGTACCACATAAAACTTCATAATTAGTTTTTCCATGTTCTTTACCATCATAAGAAATATAAGCAATATGTTTACTTGGTATAACTTTTGCTGGTACTTGACCACCAGAATGTTCTGCACGTCCAGCATAAATAGCTGCACCATCACTATCAACTCCTGCTAGTACAGCATCTGATGGCAAACTCTCACTTGTAGATGACGGTACCCAACGATCGGCTACAAAATATTTAAATTACAAATAATAATAATTTATTCTAATAATATTTCGTTTTTTTTATAACTAAAAATTAATAAATATTTATTAAGATTTTTCGAGAATTTATAGAATAATTATTGTCATCCATTTTGAAAAATATATTTCTATTGAAAAATAAAATTCACTTACCCATTTTAAAGTGATAAATTATTTCAAATTAAAATTTATTTTATAAATTAATACTCGGCGAGGTAAGCTTACCTATAGCCAAAATTTGAAATATTAAACTAAATATTAAAGTTAAATAGCTGTCCGTATTTATAAACTTTGTTCAATAACAACAAATTCTTTGATAAGTTTATGTTGTATATAAAAATGATAATCATAAATTTATGTTTTTATCTAAAAAAAAAATTAATATCAACAATTTTTTATATTTATACGTAGACAATTTCTTTATTTGGTAAAAATTATTGATTTTATTGATATTTATAACGAATAACACCAAAATTACGATGGAAAATTTTGATTAGGCGTGGTCATTATGGGGATGATCACAGCATATTTAAAAGGTTTAGCGGGTTCAAATCAAGACCCTTTAATAGGCGCTCAAAATAATGTTAATATGGGTAACCATTGCAGAGTTTCCTAAATGAAATAAATGCGGAATTGTTTATATTTTACGTCTATATTTTGAGTTTAATTTCAAAGATTTCACAATCAATCATTTTGTAAGACAGACTCAGTAGTTCTAGATTTAAAATTTATAAATTATATAAAACTGGAAGTAAAATTTCAAGCAATATTTAAATTTGTAGATATTATCCTTTTTAGGAACTGATTTACTTAAATATTGGGTAGAATTTGCAGTAAATAATGCTATTAACATTTACACTATTGTTCAACTTTCATTATAGCTGCAATAAGAATAATTCATCTATTATTCATTTAATTCATTTAAACAAAATGTAATAACCCCCTCTAGGAATTAACTCTAATATTATATTAGTAATATAGATAAAATTCCTTTTCTCCTTTGTTTTTCATTTGAAGATATTGTACGGTTTCATTACATAGTAATAAGTCTAACCCTTCTAATATCAATTAATCGATATATTTACTGTGAGACCAGGCAACTTTATTCCAGATATTCACCTATATAGTAACACCCTGTATTCTATTCATCTTATTCTAACATTTCATTTACGTTTACGATACGTTTACCATTCGCTAAAGACGTAACGAAAAAGAAGTCTTGCATGAAGAAAACAAACCGTTTTATTAAAGGGTTGTCTTTTATTTCATTCAAATTATTTAAATTTGACGTTCTTTGTAATAGGTGGCTCCAACATAATCTTTGGGTCGTGATTACGTAAGCATTTCGTATTTTTAAAAATTCAAATATAAATAAATAAAAAATGATTGTTATCAAATTAATAAATTGTAAGTGGCTTTTAATATTCACCGCATTCGCGTAATATTAATTTTAACCTTGAAAATTTAAATTACCAAATATATTTATATTGAATAAAATTAGATAAGAACAAATAGGTAAACATGAACCTTTCTTCAATCAGATATCAATAAATCTAAAATATTTTTAGTAATAATTTTCTATTAAATTAGCTTTATTCTGTCTGTCTGTCAATAATTATTGACATATATGTTAATAATTCACTAAACGAATAAACGGATAAGTTATGATTAAATACGCAAAGATAAGTTTATGTTATATTACCAGTAATCATGAACCTTTCTTCAATCAAATACAATTTTTTGCTAGCAACACGAATATTATATACGGCAGCATAACTTTGCCCCCTTGAGTGCACTCTGCATAATATTAAATTTATTACTTCATATATAAAATATTCCAGTAAACTTTTCAAGTACTTTAATTACATAGTAATCATCACAAATGCCTCAGAACTAAAAATAAAATTAAAGTGCGGAGACTGCGCGGTTGGATTTCTATTTTTTTATATGCAGTTGTATAACCAAACTGCAAGTTTATTTTCATTTTAATAATATTTACATAGATAAAAAATTTAATTTTTCAACCAAAATTTTAGATTAGATTAAAAACATTTTTTTTTTCTATTACAAATATTTATCTTAGCTTTTAGGAATACTTTCGAACCAAAAAAATAATAACCCAAATTCGTTTGTTTAAAATTATTGAAAAATTGGGAAAAATGATTTTATGAATAAATATACAAAATGAAAAGCAATAATTTTCCAAAATTTTAAATCCATTTGAATTGAATTAATAATTTCGTCGTATAATTTTCCTATATATTCTGTAATTGAAATTTAATTATAAACAAATAATTGCATTCTCTCTGCACTCTAATTTTATTTTTAGTTCTGTTGTATTTGTGATGTGATGATTACAATGCCTATGTAAAGTACTTGAAAAGTTTAATGGAATATTTTAGAGATGGCAACCATGAAACCCAGAGATTAGAAATTAGTCTCAGCCTCAACACTCCGAAAAGATTTCATAGAAACTTATAAAAATATAAATAATTTTTATAATTATGACACTAAAAGTAAAAAAAAAAAACAATTCCATATAATTACATTCACAATTTTCTGTTTACCACTTTTTATGCCACCAAATGGGTCATAATTCCACAATTAGACCTACTTCTATGAGACATAATGTCAAAAATTTTAAAATTTAATATAAATATTATTATAAAATTATGTCTCACTAAATGGGTCATAGTTCCATTATGGAGTTATAACTTGTAGAACATTGAGTACTCTACCTGCACTTGCATAAGGGTACGAGTTATCTGCTAAATTACGCCTAATTAGTTTGTGCAAAATCTGTTATAGAATGCATAACATATGCAGCGAATGTAAGTATAAGGAAAGGAGTATGCATTAGAAGATGCAAACTTTTTTTTCCATATTCAGAAACTTCGACCTAGAAAACGTAAGGAATAACACATTTGAGCGAAATCGATTTTCTTTGTGGCCAATTCCATTGCAACACTTCATAGTTATTCCAAATAAGTAACACAAAAAATGTGTATACCAGAATTGGTCTGAGCATATTCAATCTTATAAATACAGAAAGCAAGTCAAAACATTTTAGCATTCATAGTTTTCTTTTCACTCGTCAAGTTTAGCATAGACGCAGTAATTTTAGTTTTTCTTAATTTCAAATTATAATATAAAAAATAATTCATTTAAAATGTGTAAGTTAAAATTTCATATATTTTCAAGATTGTTAGTGGTAATAAATATTTTAAGAAATGAGTATATAAACTATATAAGATCTAAGAATTTAATATAATCAATTTGACCTAGCTATATTATAAAAATAATTTATTTGATTAACAAATTGTCAGAAACTATTAAAACATATAAAAAATGAGTTGTAAAATAATTAAGATTCACAATTGAAAAGATGATAATAAATATTTTACAGAAATTGTAAATTTGATTGAATCTATTAATGTATTCATCCATTTTCCGAAATTTTACATTATATTTACATTTTTTTTTTATAATTTATATAGGCGAACGTTGGGTACCGTGCAGTTCACCAGATGAAATACCATCAGATGCTGTATATGTAGGAACAGATTCTGATGGTGCAAGGATTTATGCAGGACGTGCTGAACATGAAGGTTGTCAATTACCAGCAAAAATTATACCAAGTAAAAATGTTGCGTACGTAGCTTGTAGTGGTACCGAACATGCTAAAGATAATTATGAAGTATTATGTGGAAAACATTATCGCTGGGAGAAAGGAAGTGATGGAAGTGTACCAGAATGTGCACTTGCAATTTGTACCAGTGATGGTGAAATAATGTATTATGGGCGGTGTCTTCATGACGGCAGTATAACACCGGGTAAAGTTCATCCATCCCATGGATGTCTCTATATTCCGTATGATGGTCAGGAAATTGCGGTAAAAGAATATGAAGTTTTGGTAAAACTATAAGTGAAAACGCAGATTTCACAAAAATATTATGGCATTACAAATAATAATAAGATCAATAATATTTCAATTTTTATATTTGATAAAATAAAGTACATGAAATGTAATGTAATATTAATTTTTTATTATTTTATTAATTATTCATTGCTATCGTATATATTTGTGTGTCGTGCTTTCTAATCGTGGGTGTAATTCACTTATCTTTTTAAATTCAATTCTATCACGAATCGTATCATTAATAACTTAAATATTAACAATAGAATGTGTTGAATTATCTAAGTTTGTCTGATTTCAATTATAAATTATTTGTTTTTAAAGATACGCCTTAATTTTATGTCAAAACATGTAAAATATTCGGTACTGGAATTCTATCTTGATGGCCGACAAGAGGATGAATTCTTAGTTTCTTTTGTTAATGTTAAATTTGGTATACAAGTTTATTGAAACTTCGAGTTTATGGCCGACAAATATCAAAATGGTACTTTTAATGCCTTGCTAGAATTTTCAATTTATGGTGGTTGAGAAACTTCTTTTATTGCTATACAGGAAAATTAAAAAAAAAATCAAATTATCTCTGAATCAGTCAGTAGGTTCAGTAAATTTTTTTTTTTTTAAAATTTATACATCTATTTTTTATGCATATTTTTAGGCGTTGCAGTTCTAGTAAAGAAGACCTATATCTTCTTAGACTGACCAAAAGTTCTTGGATTTTAAATCTTACGGGTTAAACGTATCTTAAGGTGACCAGATGTATGAAATTTAGATTACTTAAATCTACACAACCAAAACTCTTAATAAAAAATTGGTTATGACTATATAAACTTTTTACCAATTTTATTTTTCTATTATTAGCATTTTTAACTATTTCAGTTTTTATATTGAAATGTTTTAATATTTGTTGACTTTATTAAAACGCAATATTTTTGAAAAACAAAATTTTTATTTAGTTTTTATTTTAATATAAGAATAATTATCACAAAATCGAAATAAAAATTCTAAATAATTGAAAAATACAATTTGATAAAATCCATCAATTTGATGTTTTATAAGACTTAATAAGTGCAAATTTACAAAAAAGGAATGTGCACTTATTACAGAGCTATTTATTAGTCATTCATTTATAAGAGCAATTTTATTGCAAGCAATTTTTATGCTTTCTATATTCAAATTTCAATTAACAATAATTATGATCATACAAATTACAAATAATTTATTTCTAGACTTTATGATTCATTTATTTATTAACCATTTGAGTGAAAAAAAAAATATTCACAATCAAATTGTGGAATTGACCCACTCAAAAAGGTCATAACTCCACCATTAATGAAATTGTGAACTGGTCAGATTGTGTAATTTCATGAAATATATATAAAAAAATATTTTTGTTTCTTTTGAAAAAAATTAATCTTTCAATTTTTGGAATTTTGAATTTTTTGAATTTTTTCTTATAAAAAATAATATGTTTACTTAATTAAAATCATAAAATAAAAAAAAAATCGCAAAATTTATATGTTTCTACTCATATAGGAATTAGACATATTTGATAAGACACTCAAGAAATTGTATTCATTTGTGTCTCTTTATTAATAGATTTTCGGCATATGTTTTTAAATAACTTTCCAAGGTTAAAATTAATAATAAAAAGTATTTCAAAAGGGGGTCACTATATGAGATTAAATATTTACTTATTTATGGTTCAACAAACTATAATTTTTATAGGCTTTTTAGATTTTTAATAAAATTATTTAATACCTAATTACTGGATGTTTCTTAATTCAGGGTTCAACTTTATTAATTAACTTTATTTAATCTAAAGTTTGAACTTTGAATATTCAATTTCGATATAATTTTACATTATTGAGATTATTCGTATTGGAATTTTCAGAATTTAGCAACAAATTTTGAGAATGTTGTGAAATTGTCTTAAAGTAACGTCTAGAATTAACTAAACTTCCAATAACAGCTCATAAAAAAAAAACTTTATTCCAATTTTTAGCATTTTCTAAAAAGGCATATACATAAATAATTTTACCATCATGTCAAACCAGACGTTTTAGTAATTTAAATATTAAGCTTTTTCGAAAACAGAGAGTGATTGAACTATCTTTTATTTTTGCGGTTAACCGCAAAACATAATTCTGTAGGTAACCAAAAAAAGAAAATATTTATTTGAATTCATTTGATAATTAGGTGATTTATAGGATAATCAAAAATGCAATTTGATTTTAAAATACTAATCAATATCATGAAAGTTAATTTAAGTAGTTGCGACCGATTTCATAGTGGCTGCTTAACCCTTTGACATCAGAGATCAAATTTCGGTTTAACTTATTTCCCGATTTTTCAGTCTTAACTTAAGACGATTTAACTTAAGATGCAGATGAATGCTGCTTAAGCTTCACTTTTGACATTTCTAATGTAACATAAAATTTTATTATCAGCTGATTCTTTTTGATTCAATATTGCAAGATAAGCCACTCAATCGGTTCACTTAAACTTTATCTTATGCTCTGACTGTGAAATGTGGAATTAATGTTCAAAAGTTTAATATTGTAGAGCATGTAGAGCTTTCGAATTAGATAGTATTCGTTACTTAATAAAATATACCGGATATTTTTATAAAAGCTATCGGTTCTTGTGTAAAATTTAATATATAAACCCCGGTTTTTGTTACTTGTTTTACATTTTTCAATTTGCATTTTCGGTTTAAGTTTATCGGGAACGAAAAACCTCTAATAAAGGCTATAAGACACAACAACAAGTTTATTATCAAAATATTGTTTATATGAATAAAAAAAATTTGTGTATCAGAATGGATGTAAAATCATCATCAATGTTGTCGAATTCTATAAATACAGAAAGCAAGCCAAAACATTTTAGCATTCGTATTTTTGACTCGTTAAGTTTAGCATAAACGCAGAAATTTTAGTTTTTGTTAATTTCAAATTATAATATAAAAAATAATTCATTTAAAATGTGTAAGTTAAAATTTCATATATTTTCAAGATTGTTAGTGGTAATAAATATTTAAAATAATAGTTTATCATTTTATGATGTATTTGTAATTAAATCATTATAATCTAAATTGTGAAAATAAAGTAATTTACTAACAAATTCTGAGAAACGTTTAAAAGTTATAGAAATTAATTTAAAATATTTGAAAATACCAAATAAGTTACATACAAAAATTAAATTTATTGAATAATCTTTATAATTTTATTTATGTTTTCATCTATTTTATTTTAACATAGTTATATTTACATAAAATATATTTTATAATTTGTATAGGTGAACGTTGGGTACCGTGCTGTTCAACAGATGAAATACCATCAGATGCTCTACTTGTAGGATCAGATACTGATGGTGCAAGGATTTATGCAGGACGTGCTGAACATCATGGTTGTCAGTTACCAGCAAAAGTTATACCAAGTAAAAATGTTGCGTACGTAGCTTGTAGTGGTTCCGAACATGCAAAAGATAATTATGAAATATTATGTGGTAAAAATTTCCGTTGGGAGAGAGGAAGTGATGGAAGTGTACCAGAATGTGCACTTGCAATTTGTACCAGTGATGGTGAAACAATGTATTATGGTCGGTGTCTTCATGACGGCAGTATAACACCGGGTAAAGTTCATCCATCTCATGGATGTCTCTATATTCCTTATGGTGGTGAAGAAATTCCAGTAAAAGAATATGAAGTTTTGGTAAGATTATAAGAGAAAATGAATACTTCACAAGACTACAATTACATTATCATTTTTTATAATTAAAAATATACGATTTAAGATTAATATTTGATGTTTATTTAATGTAAATAAAATACAAAATATAAATTATATAATTTTAATAGCGTTCATAAGTAAAACTTATATCGAAATCGAAAATTCTGCAAGGTAATAAAAATATTTTTACAATATAGCATATTTAATTTTTAAACGATAAATGAATGAAACTATTATTAAATTTGTCTGGAATTGAAATGCCGCACCGCATATAAATGTAATAATTAATTCGTTAAATATTAAAAAAATATGTTAATTATTTTTTTTTTAATCTGTACTCATTTATTTAAATGTTCAGAATCAGATAAATGTTGATCAGGAAGGTTTTTTTTTATAGTTTTAGTTTTAGCAAATCATAAATAAAATTGTATATTATTAACCCTGAAGCGGTCAATGAATGGCAATCATTTTTATAGCATTTTGAATAATTAAATATTTTATATTTTATTACACGAATGGATAAAATATTTATTCTACAAAAAAGCATAATTATATTTGCAAAATCTTCCAAATATTTCGAAAACTTCATTGGACCTTCCACACTGGCAATTTATTGAAAATGAATGTATTAAAAATATTGACTGTTAAGCAAAATTTACCCGTTCAATGCAGGAAATTAAAAAGCGAATTGAAAAACTGGATTCTAAAAAATATAAATAGGAATTCATTCTGCCCCTAAATAGAATGATCTGTACGAAACTGATCAGTTTCCTTATTGGTCACTGCTGAACACACACTAGAGTATCTCGTATGACTGCAATAGACTTTCAACTGTAAGGTACCATTACTTGGAAAGTGACGTACTGCACAATGTAGTACAGTTTTCTTTATAAACGTAAAGAGATCGAATTAGTTTTTAATAGGGACCACAATAAATCTATCACGATCTCTAGTGATGTCGTGATGCTAACGAATTAAACCTAATTTCATTTTAATTCAAATATAAAAAATGAACTTATAATCAAATATAGAACCAGAGTGGCCTAACCCACAAACAAATTTTGCGAGAAAACCCCATTTTGAAAAATACGATATTTGCAAATGGTATGTAAATATAATAATTACAATTGTTTTGACTACGAACAAAAAGTTATTCTAAATAGTTTTACAGTACTATAAATTGGCGAATACTATTTTTATGATCCATAATAAAAAAGACATTTATGTGGGTTAGGCCACTCTGGTTCTGAGGCCCTCATTTGATTATATAGTTTGTAAACAAATTCAAAAATAGCTCCTGGAAAAATCCGTCAATTCAGAATTTATTGCAAAATTATGATGAGAAAAATTTAATTTCCTGAAGTTTAAATAATAATTTAAGAAATTTTAGAGTTTTTCGTTAATTTGGTTACACCTAAATTCATTTCAATTGACAACCAAAATATCTTAATTTAAATTCCATGTGACCAAACAATTTCATTTTCAAATCAGATTTTGTCACGGAAACCAAAATATACGTGACATCATCAGTTGTGGAATGAATTTTATAAATGAATTTGTATTATTAAATTGAAAGCTTTTGCTATATACTTATAAACTGGAAGCTTTTTCTTTGCTAGTAAATTATATTTTATGTAAACTTTTTTTAATTTTATAAAACAGAAAGAATTTCCAGATATAAAAGTTATGTTTAAAACATCATTTTATTGTTGTAAATTAATTTCTTTGGTTAAAATTATGTTTTATGTTATTCTCAGTACAATTGTTTTTCAGAAGCTTGTTAAAATATTATGCTAGAATAAATAAATTTCATATTGAATGAAAAACATAAAATTTTACATTAGAAATATTACATAAATTCAGTTGTTTTAAAAGGGCATTAAACTCCTTCATACAAAAAGCTATAAAGAATTGTTGCTTTAGTTATAATAATAACTTTAATCTTAGTTTTTGGATTAAAATATATTTTGTGGCTGGCTTTACCATACGGCGTGTGGTTTTTACTGTATCCATGCATGACTTTACCATAACGCTTCCCTAGAATGAGGTCGAGCTATGTGCCATTTTATAAATTTTACAGGGGAAACAAAATACAGTAAAAACGTTCGCAATAATTGGACTTACACAATTATTGTATAATATTTTAGACTTAATGTAATGTAACTAACTATCTGTTAATAATTATTTTATATAATCCTTTTGTTAGATTTTCCACGAAAAATAAAACAAAATTAATTTGCAAAAAGGCTCTATATCCGAATTTTTTAAAATTATTTTATATTTTGGATAAAGCATGTTTTCAGTTCTACATAAAATAATATTGAGTAAAAATTATAAAATAGCAAATCCAATAGGATAAAAGCTGAAATATTTAAGATAATTACATATGGACTAATTGAATCGTATAGCACTACTGTATAATACTGTACAATTCTTTGTTTACATGTTGATCATTTCAATATTGAGCAATTCATTTGACACATGTATGTGAGGACCAGTATAATTCGAAAAATTATGCTCTAAGTCGCATATGTCACTAATTCACTATGAATATTTCGAAATCCGTTCATTAAACTAACCACGGAAATGGAATCTTCGTTTTTTTCTACATAGGACTTGATATTTAACTCAAGTTGTGTAGTTAATCACACGACTAGCTACACAATTTGAGTTAAATATGCAGTCCTTTCTAGCACGTTCTAACTTATTTATATAACTTATTTATTTTATTGATATGATTTTGATTTGCATCATTAGGTAACGCTGTTAAATATAATGTTAATAATTTCTATTAATGATTTGAATTTAATGTTTAAAATAAACTTTAAGTTTAAGTTGAACCAACATTTTAACAAATATATAATCAACATAAAAGTTAAATATGAAATAACCATACAGAAATTGGACCACACTCATAGACATATTCATAATACTTAGTAATTTCCTTATGGTATGTCGAAACTGATACCTTTTGTAGCGAATGTTAAATGAAATGGTTAAATTAATATATGATCAAGGTGGATGATTGGAGTGTCTGAGTCATATATCTATGATGGGATATATATATTTATCCCATCAGATTTTGGAAATAATAAAGTATCAAAACAGTTGAATATTACATGTAAACTTTTCAACTCAAAAAATGCATGTACCTTTAGCTGTTTAGCAATAGAGGTTTAATAATTTGAAATGTTAAAATTGGATAGTGTAAAAATATGTACTAATCAAATAAATAATTTTTTTTCAAAGTTGCTAAAAATTTATATTTATTATCATTGCTAAAAATAAAACGATCGCGGCATACAAAAAAGAATTTTAAAAATTATGCGTTGTTCGTTAAAAATTTATTTGACATTCGATAATTAATTTTTTTTTACATATTTATTTACAAGATTTGGATAAACAAAATAAGTAAATAATATAAATAAGTTTTTTTAAAAAATTTAAATAATTTTGGGTTTGAATAATTCTGAGAAAAATTATTTAAAATTATATATATTTATTTTATTCTTAAATTATAAGGTAAAATCATTTCGAACTTTTAAAAGTAAGAACCTAGTAAAAGAAATGTTTACCACAAAACTTTTCATATTTTTGGTACATAGATACCACAATAACAACAATCAATAATAGCCTCTTGCAATTGCATATAAAATTTATTTTCAAATGCATTTCTGGATTACATTCCCTTAAGTAGTCGAAGCGAAGCAGCTATAATTCTTTTATTTTATAAAAATTCTCTAAATATTTTAAAAAATTTCCAAAAAAAACTGGTGGGCTCAACCGGGATTTGAACCCGGGACCTCTCGCACCCAAAGCGAGAATCATACCCCTAGACCATTGAGCCTCTTGCACTTAAATATAGTTTAAATAACAACATAATTCCACATAAAAAAACATAATTAAATTATATGTTTAATTTATGATACCTTTCACTTTTCATTACCAATTTGAAATTCGAAGAAAAAAAGTTGAAATTTGATTATTATGATTTAACATAAATTTTGTATTGCTATACATAAACATTAAATCAAATTTTAATTAATTAATTTTTGTTTTTGTATCTTTATACATAAATTTATATTCAGCTCATAGGCGACTCGTGTTATTGTTCATTACGTTGTATCAAACAAAAAAACGCAGCGAATTTTATTTTGTCATTTCGTTCATATTGAATTTGCACTATTTCAATATAAATAGTAATTGTATTTGTATTGTGTGCATCAGATGCAAATACGTTATTTACAACGATGAGAAAAATATGAAAGTACATAGTCAAATATGAATTGTTTCGGTGTGGATATTTTATCGGGTGGGGTTTGGCTACAGCCGTCATGTAATTTTACTTGCACTGTCTGAATTTTTCTCAATTTATAATAATCATTTTTGAAGTCTTGCATTGTTGCAAAGAAATTGTAAAATATTAAAAAAAGTTCAGATTGCAACCAAATAAGTTAATTTGTTATATAGTGTTCTGGAACACCTAGGGTAAAACGCACGAATCGCCACTGGTTTAACTATTTTTGTAATTCAAAAACAAGTTTATATTTATATAAATAAAATACATAAATTATTTTAAAAA
This sequence comes from Rhamphomyia laevipes, assembly GCA_963920725.1. Taxonomy (NCBI): domain Eukaryota; kingdom Metazoa; phylum Arthropoda; class Insecta; order Diptera; family Empididae; genus Rhamphomyia; species Rhamphomyia laevipes. The sequence continues at coordinate 11,954,498 of OY987259.1, forward strand.
GTTTTGTGAAATATTCTAATTGAGAATGATGGAAGATTAGCGAATTATATGCATACTCAGCTTAACGATATTACTTACCTACATAGGAACTAGGAACTTAGCTATATAAATTGTTTTTCAGAAAATTGTTCCATTCAAAATAAATGCAGTAATCTGAAACTTTGCAATAAAAACATGCTTTATCTAAAATTAGTATCAAGCTAAACTGTCTTCTAAACATAATACTTAATATTAGTAAAAATTATCATTCAATTTTAGTTTTAGTGGAAAATGTTTTGACAGTTCTGGTAAATATTTATTTATGATTATTCCAATATTTTACGAGTAGACTAACTTAGAATGTTGCAATAAGTTTTGATGAGTAAAAATATATTTCACTCAAATTTATTTATCTTTACGTTCTCGAGATAGGAGATTCCGATTCTATAAAAAAACGTCTTAGTATTTGCTCTATCTAATATTATCGTTTGCACAATTTTAGTGTAATCTGGCACCCAGATTCATGAGGGTATCATTGAAGCCGTATTAAAGTTGGAATCGGTAGCTTCTTGTGTATGTACATTCTAAAATTTCCGATTTATGTTGAATTCTGTGTTTTTAGTGTACGAAAAATATTATTTTTTTATATCTCAGATTTGAATAAAATTGGATTTCTGACACATGACACAGGTTATTTGTTTTTACGTTTGCATTGTTCGCAAACAGTTCGGTAGCTTTAATGGGTCCATGACAAACTAACAAACCTATGCGAAATTTAGTTTCTCAGTTATATTTAATTTTTATGTTCTGATTTTATCCTAAAACTTCTGAACTGTTTTTGATTTATATTTTGGTGATGTAATTATTAATTAAAATTTGTAATAATTTTAAAAATATTTACAAGTGATAAGTCAAGTGAATCTTACCATTTCTTGAACATTGAAAGTATGTTGTATAATTATGTTTATATGAGAATTTATAATGATAACTACTTTGATATTTTTTTTTAATTCAATTTAAAATCACTTATATATAATAGATTGTGGAGTGATAATTGTATAAATCAATTACATAAACTTATAACATTTAGATTTAACAATCCAACAAGTTTCATATATAATTTGTCAGGTCACTTCTTTGTTTTTACTATGTAAAAGTCCCGGGTAATTTATATTAATGTCAAAAAATAAAATTCAAATGTTAAAGAAAATTGAAAGTACCTAACATTATTTTATTTATTTACTATACATTAGAAAATTTAAATCGATTTATTTTTTTATATATTCTTCAATTTCTTTTAAAAGTTATTTTATGTTTATTTATATAAAATCGAATTTTCCCGGCTTTCTTTAGCTCTTACAAATACATTACGACTATAAAGTGAAATTTCATCAACAATTTTCAAGATAGAAAAAAATATTGAAAAAATTGGAAAATATCACCTTTTAATGAAATTTTATTCAAAATGAAAGAAATTTAATATAAATATATTTAAAATAAAATGTTTTATATTTTATTAATAGTAAAAGCAATGGAAATTCAATTACTATTTAAGTAAATACGAAATTTTCTGTGGTTTGTTTAATGTTTGTTAGATAATATAAAAACAAATTTTATTTTATGAATTTATTGAAACATACAAAATGTATTTAATAAAAAGAATTTAGCTAAATTCTATTTCTTATGAAAAATTATTAATTTATTTATATATTTTAGGTTTATCTAAAAAATATTTAAAATCATAAAAATGTAATTTTTACAGGCATATTTTGTGTATGGTACCACTAAGTATAATAAATGTTGGTATTAAAATGAACAAATTGTTACTTTTCAGATCTGGTAAATCTTAATAATGTTATGTAGAAAATAATGTTTAGTTAAATAAGTTTGAACGAAGAATATTCTTGGTCTTGTAAAAGATTATTTGCTTAAGTAAAACAGCATAATCTTAAATACTCAATTCGAATTAGAATGAACAGGTAATGTAGTCTCCTGACTACAGTATTTTCAATAAGATTAAAACTTAACCATTGCCGTGGATTTATCAGATCACATCAAGTCAACTGTAATAAGAAAAATGTAAAATGCTAAAATAATAATTTGAAACAGATAAGTGAAAATTGAAAATCCCTAAATCAAGATGGTGAAATGATGATAGATCTCTGAAGGACGTAAAAAAGAATGAAATTAACTCCAAAGAACTATACATTCGACTTGAAGAAAGTGTAAAAAATAACATATTTTTTCACAAATAGATTGTGAAGTTAAAATTTAAAATATAATATCAGATCCACCAGCATTAGCTCAATTCGTGGGCTATTTAATGACTAATTTGATGTTGAAAATTTCAAATTACATATTTCATATTAATTTCTGTAACATTCGAATTAACTTTAGGTTAACTTGCCACTGCAAAATTGAAATTATTTGGCTTAACTGATGAATTATTTTAATAGTAGATTATTTGTATAGTTACTTTGTGAAGTTATTAAATAATCTCACATAAATAATTATAAATTCAGGCACACCCGGTAACTATAATTTATAGTTCGTCAAAGAACAATTTCGATTTAACATTAAATTGCTTTTGGCATAAAAATTCACATATTGCATCCATAATTATACATGAAAAAGACATTATAATAAACAAGTGTACAATTTCCCATATTACAAACCGGAAAGTATGGGAAATAATAATGTGATTATAGATACATATAAAATAAAACATAGTGAATGAATCACAGTCATAGTAAATCTTCACTTTCTTCACATTGTTCACCTTTCATTTAATAAAATTATGGATTTGATAAAAATCAGAGTATCCAGTATTAAGTCAATTATACTTAAATTTTAGCTGTAACTAGGATAAATTTGATTTTTTTGTTTTATTTAAGCTTAAGGGTAACATTTGATTAATTTTGATTTACCAGAAACTTTTGAAAATTCTAGAATGTAGACCTATTTCTGTCTTAGATTTAGATTATGACAATTAAAGTATTTTAATCTTTATACTACACTATCAGTGTCACGTTTTTAATATGTCCTATTACTATTAAAAAAAGAAGCTGATAATTAGTGGTACCTTAGCAGATAACTCATAGTTATATTCAACAGTAATTTGTACCCAACAGTGTTTTGTAATTTGCAGTATCTTTGTAACATTTCTATAATAAAATTAACTAATAGTTTAACACATTTATCATGTAGTTTATAGAACTCGTAATTTCGATAGGGACCCACTAAAACCAGCTTTTCCAGACAAACTTTTTAAATATTATTAACTACAATAAATTATAAATACAAATTTTCAAAAATTTATATATTTTCTATATTACATAATTTAACTTTGAAAAAAGGCAAGATCGTTGAACAACTGCCAAAAATTTTCAATCTAGGTCTAAGATAAAAGCTGAAGGAAGTATAGATCATTACCACATTTCAATTGAATTATTTTTTAAGAACTTAAATTTAAAATTATTTACACAAAAAATTTTAATTAATATTTATTTTAATTTAATAATTTTGATTAATATCTCATTCATATATAGAATTTCCAGATCAAAGAAGCCTTTTCCATTTTAAAATAATCCTTGTAATATCTCTAGTATATGTAAAATTAATAGTTATTATAATGAACTTCTAAGGAATATAGAAAATTACAATATTTTAGAATAATCTCAATTAACGTCTAAGAATTTAACTTTATTTAAACCCCACATGGCTAAAAATTTGCTATTATATTAATAGTAAATATAACCTTTTTTTTCCGGCAACACTTCTTAGGATTAGCAGCAATACCTCGACAATATTCTGATTACACATCCTTACTAAAATAGTAAGGATAATAATAGTAAGGAATAAAATAGCTTTAATATTTTAAAACAGTTAATATAATGAGTGATAAAAGAATTCAATTAAAAACTGATGATTTTGCTGATAAATGAGAAAATACTGCGGCCATTTAAATATTTACATTTCAGTGAGTTGGAATTGGAATGGAAAAGGTTTATTTTAAAATGTACAAAGTTTTTATTTTGACCCATAAATACGCTATACATAAATCTAACGATATTTTCAAATTTAAATTTCGCGCGCTTTTTTCAACCATTTTGGAATATATTTAATAATATTTAGACACACCTCTTTTTCTCAGTTAAAATTTAATAGTCGGTGTGAAAAGACGTTTCGGTATTTCATAGTGAACAAATTTAATAAAAATTAATAAATATAATATTTTACGTATAGATAAAAATTAATTATATTATAAAATAAAAATTTAAAAAAATTATTAATTTCAAATAATGTTAAAAAATCTGAGTTTCCTGAGTTTTCGCGAATTTAAAATCGTTTTAAAAATGTGTATCGAAATTGAAAATTTCAGATTCTTTTTTTTTTTTTTTGGTGTGTGTGGAAATATTTATTTTATAAAAATTTAAATTTAAAAAATATTAAAATTAAGTGTTAATTTATTATTATAAAAAGGACATATATTTCCAATTTTATATTAATATAATAAAAAATAAAAACATGTACATAATTTTATTTGAAAGTGAAAGTTATAGTGTTTTTTTTTTTTTGTATTCTTGTGAATAGTAATTTCAAAAATATTCTTTTTTATATTCAGCCATTTTGAATTTGCATCAAAACAGGTAAATTTTTTATATTTAATATTTTACATTTTTTATAATTTTATTATCGGTTTTCTTAAGTTAAAATTTTTAATATTTCTTAAATGTTTCTACACCTTTTTAGCTTTTGCTGAAAATCCATGTGAAATTTTCCTTTTGTTGCTTAGTTCTTAGAAGATTACCAAAATTGAAATATTGTTTCGATATTGATTTTGTACAATCTTTAATTAAAAAAGGACTAAATTATCCTGAAAAAAATAAAATTATATCAAAATTTTTGATAAATATTTGATATTTGTAGAGGATTCTGTCATTCTATGATAATGCAGTTTTAGATTGTCTTCCATTGGATTTTAGAGGAAAACGCTTCACAAAAATGTATAATTTTTACTATACTTTATTTTCGATAAAAATAATGAAATAAAAATTTCGGACTCCCCGATCTCGAAAACGCCTAGAAATTTCAGGAAAATCTATTTTTGACCATTAAATCCATCACCAAACTTCATAGTTATTCCATAACTACTCCGTAATATATGATAATTTTATGTTCTGGATTTTATTTCCCTGGGGTGCTATCTATTTCTTCTATATATAAAAATTGATAATTTATCATTTTTCTTTTATAATTTTTCTAGTTTCTATTATTAAATATTTTGTAAGTTATTTTTAGTATAATTTTCGGAATTTGTTTTATTCTATATATCAACTCTTTCCACTACGTATTAGAAATATATTTTATTTTATACTTAAGTTATATTTTTTGTCCTTTGGCAGAAAAATTGTAATAAATTGATAAAAAATTCTTGTTCAATAAAATGTTGTACTATTAGATTTTGCTGTGTACAATGATACAATACACAGTACATTTTCTGATGCCTTTAAAATGCCTTTACTATGCCTTCATTTAGTTTTACTATCAATTTTTATATTATAGCTATCAATTTTTAGTATAAACGTTGTTTATCTTCTCTTTTATATAAGCTTTTTGTAATATTGAACCATTCTGATTCATTGGTTTAACTTAATCTCAGTATTATATGAGAATCGATGATCATTTATTAGGGTTAGTGAAGATGGATATAAATTTCCTGCAAAAAAAAGCTTAAATTTCCTCAAGTAATTAAGGTAAAATAATATTACGTTTTGACAAACTGAATAAATAATTTCTTAATTAAATTACTGGGATTTTGGATTCATGGTAAACTCTATCACAATATTCAATTTGCTCAGCATTTTAATTTCAATGTACATAAAATTTATACTTTTTATTAATATTTAAAATTTGAAATCCTCTTATAAGAATAAATATTACAAAATTAAATGTACTAAATATGACATTAAGAATTTTAAAATTATGATGTTAAGGCGCTTTGCATAAATTATTTTTATGTTTAATTTGCTTATATGGACATAAAATGAAAATTTGTTAATGAAATCTTCTGAGATATTTCTGTAAAAACTAAAATATTCTTAAAAATGGCTAGACAAATAAATAATAATGTTTTGTTCAAGTATTTCGTATATGCCTAATTAATATTTTAATATAAACTGATAAATTAGAATAAGCTGTTTTTTTAGCCGTTCCACGAAATTGGCTACAACAATAATTAATTACTTGGCTGTTATATAATTTAGAAATTCTGACTACACCTTTTCCTATTGTAATTCAATAATTACAATTGGAAAAGGTGTAGAGATACATTGAAGTAATATTAAAATAGTAACCTTACTTACTTACTTAATAATTAACTAAGTAAGTAAGTTGTGCCCTAAAAGTTACTCCAAAGTTTGAATTAAAATTTGTGTTTATTGTAAATAATGTAGAAATTCACAATGAAATACAAAAGTGACAATATCGTAAAAACAAAAATTATTGCTCATTCAAAATTCAAAATTCAAAATTCAAAGCTCCAGCAAATCAAGTATAATCTGTATACATTAGACTTTAACTTAATACTATATTCAAAAAAGTTCGCTTTCAATTTTCATAACGTATAGGAAGGACATAATGTAAAATTGTTTTGATTTATACATTTTTCATTTCACGTACTACTAGCTACATCGTACTCAGTGATTATGAGTTATTCAGTGAAATTTATGGGTTTATAAATATTGATAAATTCTATGACTTTGATATTAATTGCTAATCAATAATAAAACTTGTTAAACTTTAAAATTGTAATCGCTATAGTTAAATCGTAATCGGTAGTTAAGTCATTTTTGATTATAATTCAGTAATCGAGAAATCCAGACATAATAATATTAATTGAAAATTTGAAGAATAAATTTTAAATAGATTTTTGTTTTTGTTTCTTAAATTAAGTATTTTTAAGATCATGATTTTTCCAGGAAATTTAGATAATACTTTAAATTTTTGTGACTGTACTTTTGCTGTCTGTAAAATTAATTTTGATATTATACGAATATTATAAATAATACTTCTACATTTATATGTACATTAAAATTATATATATTTATGTTGTTTTTGTAGAGAAATGCCTCCTGAATTTATAATTTTGTTTTTTGTATAAGTGAACAGTCTGGCATACATTTCCGCCTACTTTATTGTGTCTGCTCTGTCCTCTGTCTATAAGGACATTTTTATAAAATCTATATAAAGATTATAAAGAAAACCAATTTTTAATATAAAATATCTAGTCAGTGTAATTTTGATGTTATTTGTTAGTTAACAAATAAGAATTATTTTTCCTTTACTTAATCAGATATTGCTATATTTAGAAAGTCTCTCTTAATAAAATTCAGAATGAAAGCATTATTAATATAAAGGAAACTTACCAAACTTATGGCACTTTTAAATGTAATTAATATTCAGATTGACTAATTATGATAATTTTAAATCAACATGTTTTAAACTTGACCAAATACAAAATTTGTATCGAATTGAGTGGGTATATTTAAACCTTTACATTAACTTTAAAAAAAGTTGACTGCAGAATTGCTGCGAGCAAAAATTCAGCCGCTGAGCAGCATAAGCAGCTTGAAAAAATGAAAAGCAATCAGTAAACATAAATTTCGACTACAAATTGTCAATATTTGACATGTAAAAATATATTTAAAATTATTTAAATTTATAAACAATTTTATTATTTATTACTCTTCATCACCATGAATGACACACCAAAAAAACAAATAAGAATTAAAATTTTTGCAGTCTATTTTCGCCGACTATTAGCAACTGCAAAGGTTGCGTTAGTTTGCTAAATAATTTTGCAGATTACGATGCTTTTGCTGTAAATCTAAATTAATGAGCGACTGACTAGGAAAACTTTGCAGCTGGCGAGTTATTGACCGAACTCTTATCTACTTTGAAAATCTTAAAAATTTAAAATATATTTAATAAAATTGATTTAAATTATACCAAAAATCTTTGATTATTGAATCTAGAACTTTTTGAATTCAAAATTATTACCATATTTCTAGTCCTAATAACGCAATCAGAAATACAACGACGAAAGTTAATTGCAATATTCTCATAAATTATCAATCAATAACCAACTCATCCATAAAAAACTATTACATATAATATGACATTATCAGAAAATTATAAATAGATTATAAATCTAAACCGTCGACGACGCTATTAGGGTTATTGACTTAACAGTAAAACTCAACAAATATGAAAATAATAATTGTGTATAGTGTATAGTATACCATCTAAGAAAAGCGGGTACGAACTGATTTCTTCATACAAGAGTAAACATAAATCTTAGAATAAGAGTAGAAAATCAACTAAGCCTAGAAGAGAGCTCACTAAAAATGATCTAAAATCATTTGAACTAAAAACGGCAGGGTTACGAAATGATTTTGTAAAAATAGATAATGTGTTTTTGTGAATGTGTTGGTGAAAAACACTAGCTTCAATTTGCTTCGTCGTTAAAAGCGTATTCGTAAATTTTTCTTAAAGGAATATAGCTTGTCAAAGCTTGTCAAATTACAAAACAAAATGCTCAGAAATTATAATTTCATTCATTTTTTTTTTTTATATTATAATTATTTAATATTTCTGAAAAGCTTAATGAAAAATTACATTAACATTTTTAATAATAAAACTTTTAATTATCATTTACTTTAACATAATAACATTTAAAAATTAAGTATTTTTACAATTAAAATATGAAAAATTGTAATGAAAAAAAATAATTATGTAATTACATCACACATTTAAAAATTATCAGCCTAAATTAATCACAAAGTTTAGATTTCAACGTAATATTATCGGCTGGAACTAAAATTATCAGGATTCTTTATATTTTTCGATAATCTGCAATAAAAAAAAAATTGAAATTATAAATTTTTATTATTAAAACCACAAATTAAATACAATTGAGTTATTTCAAATTAAATTCTTCTTTTATTTTTTAATTATGTTCGAAATCAAGTTCATCAAATTCATTCGCCGTACTCTCCATGTAACCTTCAACATTTGTTTTGGAAGAAAACAGCATTAAAACAATTAACAATAAACCAACTGTTAAACAGGTAAAATAAAAAAATACTAATTTTACTACACCCATTTTTAAAATTATTTTTTATATTTAATATAATTATTTATGACAGTTAAATATATAAAAAAAAAATTTAATTTTTTTTAAATATTTTGACATAACATAACTAGATCATTTAAATAAAATTTTAAAATATGGTTCCAAAATATACAAAGTTGTTAAAAATCTTAAAGGTTGGGCTACAATATATCGGTCAATTCAATTTCGAAACAATTCATACAGTATCAAATCAACTTGTTAAGTAGACTGAACAGAAAAGCCAAGCTATAGATTAAATTTGTCAGTTTAAAGTTTCATTTTCGTATTTTTTTCTGGAATTCATGTAATTTTTATTTTTATTGCTATATAATTCTGGATAATTTTTAATGTTCGTCAGTAGTCAGTCTCAAGAACTGTCAAATTGAAATACTTTTGACATTTGCTTCAGTTTGGATTTGCAAAAGTTCAATCATTGCAAACGCTTTCGACACGATTCGTTCCGAGTTCATTTCAATTATGTGATGTCCACACAATCAATTTTCTATACAACAATATTATGAAGACGCCAAAATTGAATTTTACTGAACTACACATTATAGTCGAAGCTTTATAGTAGTAGAACTATTAAGGTTCAAGGAGAATGTGAGCGCAAACCGATAGTGCTAACTAATTGTAGATATTTTGTCCGACAATAAAACGGCAAAACATGTAAATGGAATGCTGTCGGAAGAAAATTGAATTAAATTAATATTGATGGGGCATTCAAGCCTCAATTGATTTTCCTAGTCAACATTACTAATGTTTTGAATAAAATATTTTATATCCCACATTAGAACATATTGAAAAGTGACAAGATATTTAACAATATTTTAACTAACTAATGTATTAAAATTCGTTTGCGTTGTCGGTTAATATTCAACATTGTTCAATCTCGCCGGTAGCTCTTTTTTACTTTTTCATTGGTGATGGCGAGCATTGATTGCGTTAGCTTTTCCATTATGTTGATCCTTTTCATTTAAGAATACATATTCCGATTTTAACAACCAAAAATTTATAAATTTATAAGTATGTAGGTACATTGATATTAAATCTTCCTTCGGGATAGCCCAATCCAAAGTTTCATTATCTTAGAATTTCTACGTCGTAAAATATTCAATATGGACTTATAACATATAATTATGATTATTATTTCCCAAGTTCAGTGTAATATCTACAGAGATTTCATTATTAAATAAATTAAGTTATTTTAAAAATGAAAAAAAATGCGGTTGGAAATTATCTGCTGTTAAAAAAATATAAAACGAAATGTAAAATAATCTCGAATTACGAATTGCAAAAAAAAAAAAAACCATTATGCTGTGCAAAAATTTCGTTAATATTATCCAGTGGAGTGCTTAAAGGAAATTCTGTTTTATAAAAAGCACTATTCAACTTATTTAACGTTCTGGTTTATGACAACAATTATTCCAAAAAGTTTATAGTAATCAACAAATCAACCTCGTTAAATAATACAGAAGTAACAATGAAAAAGGTAAAAGTTGTAAACTGTGTATTGGTAGCATAAAGTCATGACCATGAGAATAAATGATAACATAATGTAGAATACGGACAATAAATTGATGAATGTAGAAGATGTGGTATCGTTTTATACATAATAGATCACAAATTAAATCTAAAGCTCTCATATCAACTGGAAATGCGAATATGATGTTTATTTATACCCTAATTCTGATAAATCTAATATTTATTATTAGACATTTTTAAATCATATCTAACTCAGAGGGTGTTCAATAAAGCTCTTTTTATTGATCTTAACTTAAATTTATAACAAATCGTTTGAAGGAAATAGTATCGTTCTTTTTAAAACTGTGAAGCCCGTACCAAGTGGTAATCTATTATCTCTATTGAATCAGTAATTGTACAATAATGAAAGCATATTTTTTTGACACGCTAATTACTACGTCAAGTTCTTTGTTTCTACTGTCAACTATAGATAAAGATTTTGTATTTACTATTTTTGCTTGCACATCTAGTGCCTGACACTATTAAGTATGTGGTTGTTAATCATTAATTAATCTGTATGTCTATAAGTACTGAGCGTCATCCGTTGCGGATAGTGAAAAATTTTCTCAACATGTAGATAAATTCGAGCATAAAGAAATGAATATTCACTTACTACTTCCATATATCTCTTTTCCGCTTATACTTACTAATCCACACAGATAGTTGGTTCACTCAGAAGTTCTTTTTTGACCATTACCGATGATAAGAATGTTTTTAATTAATTGTAGAACTCAATTACAAAGAAGCTTTCAACAATATGAATTTTAACACAAAATCAAATCTATAGTTTTAATATTTTGAAGTCAGGCAAGTTACCAGGTACAATAATTATTGTTAACTATATTTTTATGATTCATTCTACGCCACTGTTGTACCTACAGCTGACCACAACGAATTAAAATAATGAAATCAGTTGATATAACAAACTTTACATTATTAATTAACGGAATTTCCAGTTTGACTTATCAGTTTTTCATTTATACATTTTTTTAAATAACAACTTGCTATAATAATTTTATTATAATTCAGTAATAAATAGACAACAATTTCGTTCAGAAGTAAAATTAAAGTATATATTAATACAAATCTTTACTTATTCGTTATAAAATAAATTAATAGAAATAACAAAAATTATCAATAATTTTTAGTATATTCTTAAAATAATGTTTACTTTTAATTTTCATCGTTCATTACAAATATTTCTATTTTATGTAATTATTTTAATTTGTATTATAAAATGTGCATCTGAAGTAAGTGATACTTATAAAAAAAATACTAAATTAATTTTCAACCATGTAACTGTGCAAAAATCGGATACAAAACCTTTAGATCAATCTACAGATCAATCAGCAGATGATAAATGTGAATCCGTTGAAGATGATGATGATTATTCTATAGATATTGGTATAAAGGGAAGAAGTATTATACCAAAAAGAAATTGTATACCAAAAACAGAACCAACAATAACTGATTATAATAAATGTGGTTTTCGGAATAGAGATGGTATTCAAATTAGATCAATTGGTGGCACAGATAGTAAATTATTTGAATTTCCATGGATGGTTGCAATATATGCAAATTCTAGTAAAGTTTTATATAATTCTGCTGGTACATTAATACATCCAAAAATTGTATTAACTGTTGCACATCGTTCAATGTGGCCACTATATTTATTAGTTGTTCGAGCTGGTGAATCAAATTTAAATATATCAACAAATGATATAATTCCATATGAAAATCGTTATGTTGAAAAAATTATTATACATGATAAATTTAATTTGCGTAACTATAATTATGATATAGCATTAATAATTTTAGATAAACCATTTGATTTATCAGATAATATACGAACTATTTGTTTACCACCACCACTAAATAATTTTGATAATAAATTATGTACATTATCAACATGGACAGGTGAAAATAATTATGTTGGTCCTATTCAAAAATTAGATTTACCAATTGTATCAAAGAATGAATGTGAGGAACGAATACGTAATGTAACTGGTAAATTTGGATGGAAATTACATAAATCATTAATATGTGCTGGTGGTAATACTGGTAAAGATTCAGCTAGTGGTGATGGTGGATCACCATTAATTTGTCCAATTGAAAATACACAAAATCAATATTATCAAGTTGGTATTGTTGCTGCTGGTCTTATACATACTAATGTGCCTGCTTTTTATACAAATATTCCATATTTACGATCATGGATAGATGAAACAGTAAAGAATGAAAGTTTATCTTTTGATTATTATACGAATTAATAAATCTAAAGTATTTTAATATTTACATATTGTAATAATTTTTTAATAACTATATAAAAAGTTTTATTATAATATTATTTAATATTAAATGATAACCTTTATATATAAAGAGGTTAATATAATTTCGTTTTAAATTGAGTTAATATTTTACTATATATTATAAATTAATCATATTAAATTTAATTAATATTATTTTACCAGAAAAGTCTAAGCTTCAAAAAATATTATTAATAGTATAATATTGAATAATTAAATTAATTATATGTATCAAAATAAAAATAAGTGCGAAGTTACACTAAAAATGTAGATCTAAATTTATATAAAATTGCCAATTGTACATAATTAAATGAGTATGCCTGAAATTATGCAATAATTTGCTGATTTATAAAAATTTATAAAGGCCCAATCGTAAAATGTGGATGCAACCTTTAGCGCAAATTTTGAAAATTGTTCAACATATGAAAATCAATGAAAGCAAAAACAATGCTAGCGGTCACCGCTAAGAAAAAAAAAGCAAAAGCCAAGATTGAACAAAGTTCAATATTAACCACCAGCGCTAGAAAATTTTAATAAAGGAGGCGAATTTTAAATTTCACTGACATTTTTCATAGTGACATTTTAAATAAATAATAAAGATTTCACAATAAATAAAATATAATTTTTTCAGTCACCGGCACCGCCAGCATTCAGTACGATTTGTCTTGGCGGGGAAAACAAATCTACAGCTACCGTTAAAGATTTGCGCCCACATTACGATTGGGCCTTAAAAATGTATAATTATTAATTAAATCCAATCAGAAATTAATTAATAATAATTTTATTTAAGTTTTGAAAGTATTTTAATAATGTTACATGATAATTTGATACGTTAATAAATTTTTTGAGTAATTAATAACATTTTTTATCTTCAGCTTTTTCTTTGTTTGGAAATTTATTTAGTGTCTAAATATATATTAAAAAATGTTAAAAATGCAGATTTTATTAGGAACTATTATATTAAAAGTTGGAAATTATAAATTTTTCCTTAAGCTTCCAATGGTGGAGATTCCAAAAATTGTGAAAAATTAAAATTGTTATAAATTTTTTACATAATTTTTCTATATATATTATGATCTAGTTGATTTGTTAGACGTCAAATTTAACTCTGTAAGTTCAGCAGGTTCATATCAAAGTTTCCAAATTATGTAAAATTCATTGGTGACATTTTTATTGGTTATAGTTTCTTATTGAGGTATGAGATCGGTGACTGTTTCTATAACTTTATAATATTCTAGTGGCTAAATAATATCATCCAAGCTCGTTATAAAATATTCTGACGAACTTATGTCTTAATAGGAAACCAGTACCGAGTCATGTTACTGTTGGTTATAGGAACATTAAATAAAATAATATGTGGTCATCTGACAATAGAAATAAAATAGACAATATTGAAAGATTTGTACGGGGAGCCAGAATAATCATGCCGCAGATGCATCCAACTGAATAAGAAAGAAACAATAAACCACTTCACATGTAAGTATTCAGCCAGAGCCAGTAACGAAGACAGTTGGCGAGTATGAACTAAACAAAATTTACCATTTAGGGGCAAATAATCTTACAAATCCTGAATGCCACGTGGTGGATTAAAAATCATTATCTTAGCTAAAACAAGTGGTCACGTGAATTGTTGCAAAATGGTGGTAACATGCAAAATGGTGGTAACATTGTGTCATTGATTTTCTAACTATATATTCAATATAAAAATATAAAAATTTAAATACAGAATTATTGACTGATAATTTTAAATTATTTATGATTTAAATCTGATTCATGTTATTTTATTCATATTTAATTTTCCTTAGCATAAAATTAAGTTTTCTTGTTTTCTAGTTAATTTATCAATAAAATATAAATATATTTTTAAGATGGTTTTGTATATTAGAATTTATTATTATATTATTTTTATTATATGGGAAATTTATATTATTTGGAAATTTTGTTTTATATATCCTACGGAAATATAAATTTTGTTACGATTTAGATTTCGAGATCTTTGGAGAAGATATTCATCTTGTCTAATAAATAAATTCTTTTCTAGTTCTTAATATTAAAAATTAATTATAATTATTTCATTGAGAACTTTCTGTAAATTTAACATAACTAGATTAGATTAAATTAGAATTGATTTTACAGGAAGTACAACTCGTAGCATTAATGACTGCAGTCATACTGCTTTTTATGATTTTCCTTTTATAATTATTCGTCACTACCCAGACGCGTACTAAACTACAGCTGTTTATTTGACATGGACCACAATTCTGTGTGTGTAATTATGTAAGCGTTTTAGTATTGTATTGTGTTCTGTCGTCTCGTGTTCACCTTCACAGAATTTACACAATTGTTTTTCCGATAGTCTAAGTTTGTTAACTTTCCAGTGTTTTGTAGGGAAGCAAACCACAGTGTTCTAACTTTATTCATATACATTCACAGTATTCTGTAGCTTGTTGTTTGGATGGGCTAGCTTTGAATATATTCGAATATTTTATACTCATCACCTAATCTAATAATTTTATTGGTATCGCACTGTTTATACTTTTTGAAGCGACTTGAGGTAACATCATAATACTCCGCAGAATGGTTGTGGTCCTCTGTGAATGTGTCACCTGTTTCTTGTTTCGCCAAAAAAACATCTGCTTTTCGTTTCCTTCAAACCTACATGAAATGGAATCCTTCATAGTGTTACCCTGTTTTCCTTACCTAATAAGGTTATTAACAAAATAAATTGGATCCCTGTGAAATTCCATATCTTTATTACTAAATTACAACAAAATTATATAATTTCAGACGTTAAAAAAAATGGAATTTCATATTACTAAAACATTATAAATTTTATTTATATTAATTATAATTAAATATTTCATGTTTTCAAATTCAAATTTCGCGCGCTTTATAAAAATGTCTATTTACCCACCAATTTTTTTATCCATTCAATTAGTCACGCCCATTTTTTTTAGTTTAACTTCAATTGCCGGTGTGAAAAGATGTTTTGGTACTTGGTTTGGTAGCAGAAAACAAAAAATAAAATTATAAAAAATTACTTTTTCTTACCTAAACATGAATAAATATGTAAAATAAAAGTTTTTAAATAATTTATAATTAATAATTTTTTTCGAATTTGTCACGAATAAAAAATCATTTTAAAAACGGGCAATGAAAATTATTTATGATTTAAATCTGATTCATGTTTTTTATGATTTAAATCTGATTCATGTTATTTTATTCATTTACTCGTGGTTTTTTTTTTTGTATTTCAAAAAAATGTATTTAATGTGAATTTTAATTTATGAAATATGAAAATTAAAAAAAATTAATAAATTATATATGAAAATTAATAGTGGTTTTTTAGTGCGGTAATGAAAATTAATTTCAAAACCTTTTTTATTTCTACGGACAATTTGTAATATCAGTTTTTTCATATCAGGTAAGTTATAATTATTAATATTTGACGTTTTTGTTATAAGACTTCCAAATAGTTTACAATAATTGTGCAAGATTTCTATAAAATTGTCTTATCTAGGTTTGGTTAAAAACTCTCCTCTCTCAGTCTAAATGTCTTCCAGGCACTTGAATGTTTACAGGCATATTGTCCTCAAGGAATATAGTAACTTTTGTGTAATTAATGCCCCAAAATTGCAACAAAATTTTATTTATTTGCCTGTGACATGAAATAGTTCCATTTTGAATATATTTTCACATAAAACTTGATAACTTGCTTTTATGCAAAAGTTTTTTTAATTGTTTAGTTCACTGCCGAATACTGCAAAGAATTGGGCGGCAGTAGATAACAATAAATTTATAAGAGTATTAATAATTTTCTTGTGTCTCAGATATAATAATTATTCTTTGTTTTATCCATTAAGTATTATAAAACAGACCCAATAAAATTTTATATTTAATTTTACAAATTAATTCAAAGTGAAAATTATTGTTAAATATCATATTTTTCTAGCAAAACTATCTTATTCAGCATAGAGAGTAGTCCTTTAATATTTGCACACCTAAGAAATGAAAATTATATTAAAGTTGAAAATATTTAACTAAAGACGATTTTCATTTTGGCATCTTGTGCCAATGTACAACAAACTTAACTATTCAGACAAATATTGTTGCATACGAGACAGTTGTGAATGCCTTTTGAATTTATAATTTAAATAAAAAATATAAAGCTATAATAATGTTGGTAAGAATTTCCCAAGTTTCATGTGAATATCCAGAAATATAAAAAATATAAATTGCCGAAAAATAGAAATATTTAGGGGCACAGTCTGGTTTTTGTATAATATAGAAACTAATTCCATACATAGCCGTAGACAAAATATTATTTGCCGGAACTATTTATTAAAAAAATTTAATTTTACAATTATTTTTTCACTTCTGCATCAGTAATACGTTCTTCTGCTACAGCCTTTTTAGAACCTGCCCAATTCTCTTATTAAACTTTTATATTTTGTTATTTTTCAAGTTCTTACTTTTGTCACAATTTACTATGCACTCTTAGCTTCTCCTCCGCCATTCAGGCAAACTATTTTACATTTTCAATGATGTTGCATTTTAATTCATCTTTCGAAGAATTCCCAGTACCTCATGGCTTTAATTGTGGCATGCTAACCTGTTATAGATCATAATATAAATTAAGTTGACATATTTTTAAAGCAAGGTTTTTCCAACTCACACTTTTTGGTTTTATGAAATAAATGACCCTAATTATCGATTATTTATTTCAATATCGATACAAAATCTTGATATTTTTATTCCAATTCTTTCGATTCTTCGTTTGTTGAGAAAATTTATGAATAATTATTTATTATTAACTTTATTTACTTAATAAAAATCAATATTCATTAAGTAATTTGGAAACTACATATTAATTTTATTGAATACTAATGACCCATTTAGACATTTTACTCTTAGCGAATTTTCAGAAGAGAAATATTAATGAGAGATATTAAGTTATATTATTAAGAAATCGCAGTCAGCATTTTGTTATTATTATATATAAATCTCATTCATTCTACAGATTTGTTTTCTCTGACTTTACTATGTCTAATAGTAATCTTATAAGTATACAGTCAATTTTATAGTTATAATTTATTTGATAACTTTTTTATTATAATAATTTTTAATTGATTGTTGATAGAAAACTATTAATAATCCATTGAAAATTATTGTATGCTATTTATTAATGATTTTTGTCATTTATTTGTTATATCAAAAATTTCATAAACTTTCATATATGACAAATGCCAACTAGCCCCAGTTTTTGGGTACACAATTAAAAAATGAAAATTCCAAATTTGACGATAACTATAATAAAATTTTCTAATTTGTTAATAAAATTTGTTAAATTTGTTAATCAGTGCTATCTTATATACAAGATATCGTCGTCCCAGTATTTAAGTGCCTCATATGCATAAAGTTGATTTTTGGGAATTTACTTAGATAACAAGTTTAGATTTTATACAATTTTTTGTATAAATTAATTAAAAAATTATATATTCTGTACTATGAGGTACGCTACGAAGAAAAATTCCGAATTTGTATGGTATGCAGGTACTTTTGTGAAGTTTTATGAAGCACTTAAGTACCAACTTTTTCTAGTATTTAAATGCTTCAAATTCTTAATTTCTGTTTGAAGGCAGCGTATGAGGTAAATCGCTTTCTCGTATCTTTTAATTGAAATAAGCTAGAACAAATCTGAAGGCAGCATTCGATAGATCTTGGTTTTTTAAGTAAAGTTATGGTCCTAAGTCATTTTTGGCAAAAATGCATATGAGACACTTAAATACTGGGACGACGATATGTGTTAGAGATACTTTTTTTTTTGCAAAGTCGAATTCAAGTTGATTTGTTTACTTTACTAAACAATATTTGCCATTTATTTGGACTAAAAAATAAATACATTTTAAAATGAAACCCATTTTTTTGCAGTTAATTTGAAATATTCTTGTGTATACCACATTTAAAATATTATTTGTGCATCCTCACAAATTTTTTTTTAAATATAATTTACACAATAAAATTTATTCAATATCACATAAATTTACCTATTCTCAGATTACTCCTTTAACTCCTTTTATATCATGTTCAAACCAGTAAAAAAATCAATATAAAAATTTTGTATATTATTTACATAAATGAACATTTTGGTATTCAGCCTATTCTTGGTTTGTCAAACGTAAAACGGAAATAGGAGGTTCTGGATGGCATATACATATTCGACAGCAAACAAAAAATAACAATTTCAAAAATAAATATACGAGGGTGGTCTGAAAAGTAACTGGACTGACACAGAAAACAATCTTCTTATACACTTTTTTTGCTTCCATCCGTGAAATATATTATTTTTATTCGAACTCTTCAAATAATCATTTGTTCCGCTGATAACCTCTGCATTTAATTCAAAACTATTTCTTCCAAGTTTGAAGAAACTTCAACTTAGTCTTTTCTTTCCTCCAAGGGAAAAAGGCCAAATCTGGAGAATACGGTGGATGAAGAACCAATTCGTAGCCCAATTATAATAATTCTTAAGTTTCCCTTGTAGTTTTCTGTCTTCAAAAATAATCTTTTATCAGGACATAAAATTCAGTATTATCCATTTTTAAAGAATTACAATAGTTAGCTTATTCAGAAGACTGTTGCATTGCATCACGTAAACTAATTGAAATATTGACATGAAAATTTATTTATAATATAGTTTAGGATTTGAGAGGTAAAAAATACCTATATTTTCATACCTGTGAGTTGATAGTCCACGTAATTATCAGCCCACCATTGTATAGAAATTTTTATGCATTCAATTGCATAATGCATTTTTCAGAAATATTTAATTTAAATCCTTATAAATACTTCGTAGAAAAATACAACTTGCAAAACTTTGAATATAATATTTTTACTTTTAAATCAAAACAAAACTATGAATCATCAATTCGGAGACATTTTCATTTACTCTTCAACATCAATCTAGACCACAAAATCTTCAAATTTTATTTCTTCTTCCTTTTGTATATTTATTTAATCGTTCCATACTTACAGTAATTATAAAATAGCAAAAGAGTATGGTAAAAAAGGATATTCTATTTGATTTCTATCGTTTTAGGGATATTTCAAAATTTCGTAACCCATGTCAGCCAAAGGACATGTGTGAAAAACCAAATTAAACATTATATATAAAATTTCTTTTGAACTTAATATTGAAAACTAATTTTCAACACTTCTATCTATATATGTACATATATATGTATATATATATCTTATCAACCCAGCAAATCTAAAATATCACTTCTTTAAAATTTAATTTCATCTATTGACCCTTAAGTGATGGTCAAAAAACTTTACGAAGAGTTTGGTTTTAAATGAAAATAATTAAAGTTTTGAAAGTTTGAAAATTTTAAAGTTTTTCTATTTTTGATTATGGCTACAAAAAAGCAAACATAATTTAAACAATTTGTGGATACTGTGTTTATGGATGTGGAATTTATTGGACATCAAAGTGAAACTTTTAATTTGTTTGAGGATAGATTTATTATGGTCACATTGGTCACACTGTACATGAGTGACATGAGAGATAATGAAAAATATCATTTTAAGTTTTTACATGTAAATTATGTTTTTTATGAAACATTTTTTAACATTATTTAAAATTAGAATGTAAAGATTCCGAGCTTTCTTTTAACATTATTGTTGAATACGATTTTATAGTGCGACCGGTTTATTATTTGAATAAATGTAAGACTTCCAAAATTTTGCTCTATTATTTCTAACTAAAAATCAGGATCAAAGAGGAGGACGAATAATTCCGTCAACTAAAAGCAGTCAGTAAATTGCACATTCTAAAAGCAGTCAGCAAATTATGTGAATTTTAGTGTTTGATAAATTTTACAATGTACCTAGCTAGGCTGTTGAAGAGGATTAATATAAGGTATAGTAATAAGTTTGAAGTTTAATGCTTCATTACTTTTACCACTATCAAACGTGATCATATTTCATATAAGTTGTGGGGTGCTTCATATTTTTCAAAGATTATTCAGTGAGTCAAAGATTATTCAGTGAGTCTAAATTATGTATGCAGACTAATTAATTATGATAATTTGCAACAATTTTTAAAACTGTTTGAAATTTCATGATAATTCTAATAATTTGTCTCAATAAAATGACAAATTTCTAAAAACACAACATTTTTTTTTATTATAAATGTTTGCCATTTTTGGCTTGTCAAATAAATAAAACTTAATAGTGTTCATGCGGTGCAGATGTTTGTGCAATTGGACGAATGAATACAAATATTTTATTTTTATTTATAATTAATCAAATTTTCATTTTTTTTTTTTCATTTTTGATCATTTTATCATTCTTGTCATCATCAAATATTTTTGCAAAAATTGTACACTAAGAAATATTAATTAAAACTTTGACATTTGTTGTAAAATTTTCACAAAAGGAATTAAGATGATAATATTTTGCAGTTTTAGTTAATTGAAATTGGAAATTTTAAGTTTTCTTTACCGCATGTGGCATGCTATATTTGTACTAAAGCAGAGGACATTCTTCAATTCGTTACACATATAGTATAACGTTCATATTATGTAGTGAACATTTCTAATATTAACTATACAAGAATGTTTAGTACAAATATATTTACTCTTAGTGAGTAAATGTGTATTATAAAAGTAACTAATATATACCATTTTATTTATGGGGTTAACATTTAATATGACAAATTATAATCTTTCATGCAAAAACACAATCAGACAAAAGAAATTGTGACAATTTTATCTGACAATCTTGGAGCTGTGTCTTAGTGACGGTAATTTTAGAATAACCAGATCCTAAATTTTACATGGTTTGCAACGTAGAATACAATTTAGGTGTATTTACTTTGGGTAATCGTCAATAATGCAATGGACGGACGAACGAACCAATTTCATTTTTTAAAATATCCTTTAAAACATTCACAATTTTCTCAATTTTATTTACTATATAAATCTCATAAAATTTCGACAATTGAATTTCTATTTTATATGACGATATTTTGATATAAGGCCACGTTTGCTTATGAGAATTCAATTTTTTTGTTATTTTTAATCAACTGAAGGAAAATTTAAAAAAGTAATAACTTACACAAATCAATTTTAAATGAAAACATAATTTAGTAGGAGCTTAGAGTTGGTAAAAAATTATATATTTTGCATATAGCTACGAAGTATACGATTTACATCAGTAACAAAATATTAGTAGCGATCCAAAATGCTTCTAAACAACCTATTGATCATCTGAAATATTTTGAAGTTGTATTCTAATTTAATAATTTGACCTGTAGCAGCACTCAATAAGTATTTATTTCATCAATACTAAAACTTTGTCTCTAAAATATATTTCCCTATATTTTATTAAGAAGTTTTTACTGATTTGTAGATGATATTTAGTCCCTTAATAAAATGAAACAAGAAGACTATCAATTTCACTATTTAATTAACCAAATAACTGAATCTTAAAAGGTCATATTATTACGAGTATTCATTACAGCATAAATTTTGAATAATTGAATATTCTTGAAAATCTTTTTGTAATTAAACATATAATCTCGAATTACATAAAATATTTTGTACATAGTTATATCAAAATTCCAGTAGAAATAATTATTTATTTAATTGTCATTTTGAATTTTGTTGATTATTAATTTTAAGTGAACATTTTTTTACATTTTAGTTAAGCAATTTTCTATTCGCTGCAATTAAATTAATTAAATTTCTTAATTAATATATTTAAAAATATTATAATTGCGCGAGTCAGGTAATTGAACCTTAAGCTGCGGTTGGAATTTTATACAACATTATCGTATAAATAAAAGATCTTATAAATAAATAAAAAAAAACATTTTCTATCAATATTACTATTCTGTGATGCTATAACTGAATCTAGAGTTGGTAAAAAATACTAGCTCCAGACTGACTCTAAAGCTAGTAATCTTTTGTTGGGCGTAGAGAGGTTTTTTTAGGAAAATATTTGTATAATAAATTAAATATTTATAATTGTGACAAAATGTCAATGTCGCTTAAGTCGACAAGTGAACATTTATATTTTTCCTTATTATTATTTTTATATTGTTTTTTTTTTGTTAAATGATCTAAAATCTATAAAATTCGTACTAACTAAGTGCACAGTAAGTTACTGATTATGGTTGCAAAAATAATTTAATTCAACATGAGATATTATTTCCAGTATGCAAATTGAAATTGTACAATCTTAAGTTAACATAAGGTACTTTACATTTTATTGACAGAACATAAAATTAAAATTTTTGTAAAATTTCTTAAATGACTTAAGACAACTTAAAAATATTTCTCTAAAACATCTTAAATTATTTGAAGTTCTTTTTAATGGTTTTACTATATTTTATCCTGGTTGCAGTTACTGTAATTAAATTCGCTATAATATCCCACACATACGGCATTCAGTTGATGTTGCATTTATAATTTTTGCAGAACTATTTTTACACGTTTTAAAAATTCACTCCTGAACATTTTATATTTTGCACATAAGCTAATCTTACATAATTGCCACATAGTTATTAACCCAAATCCAATTTATAATTACGTCAAATAGGTTGCAATAATGCTTGCATAACTTTAGGCGATTTTAATTTATTTTCACTCTTTCACGTGAATGTCACCTCACGCTCCTATTAATTAAACATTTACCAATAAAAAACTATTAGAATCTACTTCAGATTTGAATCTACTGCAGATTAGAATTTTATATAAACTTTAGAACGACCACAAAACATGTCCATCTCGTTACAAATACGGACAATGACATAGGTCAAACTAAAAATATAATTTTTTATAAAAATTTATTTTGTTATTGTTATCAAATTGGGAAGTATACCAAATTTATTCGGTACTTAAGTAAATAAATTTTATATATTTCAATTAATTACTAAATAACAAATCATTAAAAAATATTATTAAAATTCTGTTAAAACCGAAGAAGTTGAGAAAAGCATTTATAACTTAACTAAACAGAAAAGTTTAATTAAAATTTTTTATAAATTTTATAAAAATTAAAATAAATCCTTTTTTTAATTAATTAATTTCATTTCCAAATTTCGAAACATTTATACTAGTGTGCATAATAATTTTTTAAAGCATTACACTTTCGAAAATTATCTAAAAAACGTGTTATTTAGCGGAAAAACAAGATTTCATGTCTACAATTACCTACGTTTCTAATAAAACTAACGAACGATTCAATATTACATTTCGATACAAAACAATTATTTCGATATGAGTCTCGAAGAATCTTCAAAATATCGGTTTTAATAATTTCGATGTTAGAATATCGAAGTGCATCAAATAGCGAGACTTCTTACATTCGAAGAATATTTTTCTCCAAGTTAAATGATTCTCCTCTATTTAAAGAATGCTGCTGAAGAGTTCAAAATTACATACAGATACAGGTGCAAATTCGAATATGGTAGTGGTTAGTGCTTAGTGGGTGTATATTTATGACTATGAGTGCTGTCGCTCTGGTATAAATCGTATTTAAAGAGGGAATTTAGAATGAGTCGATTTAATTGCGATAATTTGAAATAAAGTATAAGTTAATTTTAATATTGGCATCTCAAATAAAAAATTGTATAATTTTTTTAGTAATTGATTAATTTATCATTTTTAAAATGATTACAACATAAAATAGCTATTTATGATATTCAGTACTACATTTACTTGTAATTAGAATTTACATTACAAGTAACTGTAGTACTGAATATCATAAATAGCTATTTTATGTTGTTTTCTGTTCTGGTTTTCATATTAAAAAATATTGATTAGGATGCTAGAAGGAATCTTACACATAGGCCATAATTATGTCAATTGTAGCTCGACAAAAAAGAATTCATGTTTATTTTCTGAAACACTGGAATCTAAGGATTTATTGCGTTACATTAAATTAATAGAAACGAATCCATTTCGAATGCCGGTGTAATGTTATAGAAACACTGCTCGTTTACTTCTGATTTGCATATTTTAAAAATGCAATTTCGTAAAATTTGGGCACGTTTGTTTACCAAGCAAACCGATCTTTTCAAAATTGATAAGATACGTCTTTGTATTCCATGTTTCGTAAAAGCTCTTAGTTAGTTAGTTAGTTAGCAAGGGGGGGGATTACATCCCCAACACTAGGCCACATCGGTAGCAACGAGCTTTCCCTCTACTGCTTTTCAAGCCAACCCCGCATTCTTAACAAACTTGAACAGATCCATGACCGGGATCCCTACCAACTCCTGAAGTTCATCGAACCGATAGCTCTTAGTAATTGTACTATTTTCATCGTTAGACAGTGCTCCTCATTCTGGTTGAGACAATCTACACCATTGTGATACTTAAAAAATTAAAAATTAAAGATACTTGCATACTTGAAATTTGTATTTATAGAAATTTTAAAATTATTAAAATTATTGGCCGACAAAATACTGACATTTTATCAAGTCGATTTAAAACATTTTAAATAAAAATTAAACAATACAAAAAGCTTTTAATAATATATTACTTAAAAAACATATTTAATTTTTAATAATTATTTATTAAATATAAAGATCAAAATTTTCTTTATAATTTCTTTTTCCATGAATTTCCTTTACATAATTTTACATTATTTATATTATTTTATGTATGTTACATAAAAATAAAAATAAATAATTCCTTTTTCTCAATATAATATTAAATACTCCTGAGAAAATTTCCACATTCTTGATCTTAATTTGTATCATCATCATATCCTCATCATCAGTGCGTGAAAAATCCTCTTAAAAAGTTTTCTTTTTTAATAAAAATTGATAATATTTTATATAATTTCTTTAAAAAATGTATTTAAAAAAAAATATGTTTTCTTATATATACTTAGCGAAATTTACATGTGGGTATATAAAGCAATTTCAAATGATGAAAAAAAAAATTATAAATTTATTCTAATTTCTCCTGTTTTCCTTGTAAAAGGAAGAAATCTAATGAGATTTACTAAATTATAAATAAACACATTTTTTTTATTACGAATTCATTATCATCACTCTCTTAATCCTTTCATTAGCTTCTTTTTATTAAAGTAATTTGTCAACGTTTAGAAAAATATACTTTTTGAATATAATTTCATTTAAATTGTAAAAGTCATATTTAATAAAAAAGAAAAACATCTGTTATTTTGGGAAATATCCTTTTTTTAAAGGTAACGACTGGAAAATCCTGTTAGACAATTAACAGATTTGATTTGAGTATCAAGAAGGAGAATATAATTTAAAACATTTGGAAAATAAAGAAAAAAGGGAAATCTGTAAGAAAAGTAATAAAGAATTTCGTTGTTGAAAAAAAAGTTATAGATTAATTACGCAGATATTGAAAATTGGTCAGGATTCAGGATTAAAAAAACTAATCTGTCAATTGAACCACAATTGACACAAATATTATATAAATTTTAGTTAATAACAAAACAATGACGTATAAAGTCCATTTTGTACCTGGTAATGAAAAAATTAGTAAAAAATTATAATAGAATTTTGATAAAACTTTAATTTTAGGGACCACTATTTCATGTTCCATCAGAAAATGTTTTGCTTCATAAATTTATTGGTTTTTATGTCTATAGCTATCAAGAGGAAATGGCTATCAATAATTTTCATACAATCAATAAATAAATTTCTACAGAACTAGCAATTTTAATGTAAACTAAATAAAATTGTAATTTATAATTAAATTATAATTATTCTAATACTACAGTATCTTGTGCTGTACTGAGAGAGACTGGCTATACACGAACCTGGCTATACACGAACCAGTCGGTACGAGCCGATTAATATTAATATAACGACAAGTGTGATGAATATTAATTATTATTAAAACCAGATTTAAATCATTATTATAATCGCAAGAATTGAAATCCTTGCGAAAGCTGAGAAAATTTAATTGTAACCATTTCGTAAGATTATGATTTAATTTTGATATTTTTTATATTAATATTAAATTTTGTATAGATTACGTATTAATAAATACATATTTCACGTAAGCCTGAATTGTAGAGCCGTTTTGGTTAATACTAACATTTTTTTTACTTTATAACTACCGCAAAAAATAATTATTCAAACGAATCAAAAGCGAAAAAGCGATAAACATTTCTTTTTCAACAAACTGTTAACCAATTTTCTAAATAATTACTATTTCATTACATAATTTCTTGACGAGTATGAATGCTAAATGCCGTGTATTCGTTCCAAATTCAGATTCTTTATCATTATTCATCACAGATTATTTTTATGGCATAATTTTGTTTAAAATAAAAATTGCTCTCCAACTCAAATAATTTTTATTTAAATTATTTAAATAAGAAACGTTCAATAATATATTTTTTTTTATAGAAAAAATCAATATTTTTATAATAAATTGAATTGATATATAAAAATTACTCAACCCTAAATCTAAAGTATCTAATTGACAAATATTTCAACGATTGTTATATAATAATGTAAAACAAATTTCGGTCTTTTTTTCATTAAATATTATTATGACCTTAATATGTCAAGAAACCTTTCCTTTAAAAAAAAACTATATTATACCAAAATGATCTACGTTTTATTATCATTTTGCTTCTATAAAATCTACAAGTCATGAAATTAAGGAAAGAATTTATATAATAATTATATTACATAAAAATGATATCATCCTGATAATAAATTATATAATAATTTCTTAAAATGATTATAATCATGTTGAAATTTATTTTATATATGTAAATTTTATAATGAATATGTTTATTTATAATATTATGTTGGCAACAATCTTAAATACAAATACCTCGTTATTATGTTAAACTCATACTTCTGAATATTTAAATAGAAAATTTGTGAAATAATCAAAACAACTTAAAGAAGTTAAATTATTATAGAAAAATATTCCGCCCATACGGAATGGAATGATAATAAAATGTAGATCAAGATTATTAAATTAAAATTGATTGAAATGCATTCAATTTAAAGAACATTTAATTTACAATCATTTTTTTTTTATAACATTTAATATTAAAGATATTATAAATTTGTCAAGTGGGAGTTTTCTGAGCATAATTATTATTCAAAATTTTTTTTGTGGCTTCTACTCAAAAAATGTTTGATAATATCCACAAGATAACATCTATTTCGGTAGTTAGAAAGTGGGCGAAAGCTAGGTTGTTTTTGGTTGACTTGTACATTTTAAATTGAAATCTTAATATGAATATTTTTGATGTGACATGACATTATAATGCTACCGCAGATAACCTATTTTTATAGGCAGGCTGATGTTCAGGTTGACTGATACATATAATATTAACCGCTGTCACATCATTATTATATTACTATGAACTGACAGTTGAAAACAACATAAAAAAACGTATTAAAATATTTATCCTAGACAAGTATTACTTATCATAGATTCCAGTCTTCTTTCCAGGGCTAGGGAGCTGGAGCCCGAGCTAGGAGCCGGATCTAGGACCCCCGGAGCTGGACATTTTTGATAATTCGGAGGCGGAGTTGGAGCTAAATCAATAGCGTTCCGGCTCCTCAGTCCCGTTCGCAACACAAACTGAAATAATATACTTTAAATTTTAAAACGACATACATTTTTAAGAACTTCTTAAACATTTTCATTTTTAAAAATTTATTTATTTGGAAATAAATAAAAGACTCCAAAATTGAATTCGTATCATAGGAGCCGGAGCCGTAGTTTTCATTTTAAAATTTTGCTCCGGAGCTGGAGCTAAATCAATTTTAGTCCGGCTCCCCAGCCCTGCTTCTTTCTAACAAAAAATGAAAATTGTGATAAGTTTATTTAAAATGTAAAGTTTTCTATATTTAAAATATGAAAAATTACAACATTTTTAATAAAAAAAATATTAAGAAAAATATGAATTTTATGTATAATTGTAAAGTTTTTATTGCTTTAATATTATCCTGTTTACGAACATAAAAGTTAATGTTTCATGTCCACTAAATGGATTATGACTGGGAAAAATTACACTATAAATATCACAAAAATATTTATTAGTAATAATAATTTTTATATAATAGTTTTTATGGTAAAAGTATTTTTATAGATGTCACCATAATGAAAGTAAACATTAAAAATTGTAACTTTATTGGCATTGATATTTTCATTTTATTTATATAAATAAAATATTACATTTTTATTACATATTGATCAATTTTCCCCAAAAGAAAAAGTATTCCTAATAGAAAGTAGTATATAATAAAAAAAATTGGAATCTAGACAAATTCTATCTTGGAGCCATTATTATAAACTTAATATTTTTTCAATGTTGTTATTGAAAATTTCCTTTTATTATATACTTTGAAAATTTAAATAAGAAAATGAAATTTTTGTAGTCTAGACTCTGACGCTAGAAAAGTAAACTTTCTTCTAAATAAGATTTTCTTTTGTAAGCAAAAAGAGAATATATAATAAAAGTAAATCCTTCTGTCTCGGCATATTCTGATATATAAATTTATAAAGATAGTAAATAATTGAAAAAGAAATTTTTGACCATGAGACTGAATACTTTAACCAAAATTTTAAAGAATCTTTATATATAAAAAAAATTTCATTTATGAAAATCATTTCATTTTTGGATTATTTTCAATTACATTTTCAAATTTTTTTTTTTTAAATTGTATGTAAATTGAAAATTATTAACTTTAATTTAAATATAAGAAAAGGTAGAAACAGAATTCGTTTTAATATTCCTGTATTTCAATGACCCTTCTCTAATTCAATAATTCACTCAGTGCTTGTGTTCAAAAGACAAATACTCAAAAAATATTTCTTTTAATACATCGAAATTTATAAAAGAATGTCTCATATTTAAAGTGTGAATTTTCCCGACTACATTATTCACAAATTCAGAGTTAGTTAAGTTTCTGGCGTTATTTATTTATATTTCCATCAGTTCAGTTTTCACTCTTTTTAATATGAAACGCTGCCAATATCTACGCAATTATTAAAGCTTTGATAACAATATTTATTTTGAGAATAACTTAATTCTGAAGTATCAAGTTTCATACAAACTAAAATGATTTTGGTCCACAATTAGTGTAGTAAAGTAATATCTCTTTTGATAACCATTGAGCTAACAAAATAATTAATAAATATGCGGAATTACTAACTAACAACAAAAACTCTTTAATTTTATCAAACAATAATATCCCAAAAAACAACAAAATTTATAGTTACAATATTTTTTTATCAAATCCAATTTATTAGCATTTCTAAAATTGCAATTTTTAGGGTAAATTTTCATATTAAATATCTTTATCATACCGACCCATACTCGCTTCTATATCATAAAAACATAAATAAATTTATGTAGTATACTCAAAACAATCATATTTACAATTTTACAAATATATATAAAAAGTTACAATAATAAAGGTGGAAAACCTTCAATAAAAAACAAGTCAATATCCTCTAATCCACTCTCTCTATATCGTATTATCCCAAAGGGATAATAAACTTGATACGATACAAAAAAAAATACAGTAAGATATCCACAAAAAAAAATATGTAGAATATATTAGATATATAAAATATTAAAAAATGAAAAATATGTAAAAAAAACGTATCCCATTATTATCCTTTTATGACCATCAGTATTTGTCCCTTCTGTAAAATAAATAAGAAAAATTTTTCATTCAGGAAAATGAATGCAAAAACATAAAAACAAAAAATACAAATAAAAATTTTCACATTTCTAAATGTAAAATAAGAATTGAAATTTTCTGTATAATCTGAAAATATAAATTGGAAAATTTTTATTTGAACAATTTCTATAAAGTCATAAAGCAAAATAATTCCCGAGTCCCGAACTAATCCTAGTTTCTTAACACTTTTCCAACATGTTCACAAACACTTTCAACATTTCAGTTTTCATATAAAATATTATAATATTCTGCATATTGTCATCCATCAGTTTAAATAATTTAAAACCGAATTTGTAGCTCAATGTTTTTGGAGAGGCATACCCTAATTGTAATGTAATTATTTAATTAATTAATTGTTTTATTAAAAATAAATTATTGTAATTGAATGTATAAAAAATGATGCTCTATACGTCGATCATTTTTATATGAATAAAGAAATTTAGATGTGGTACCAATTATATTGAAAATTGCATTATGTATGATGTTAGGGACGCAATACTTGACCATATATCAGGTAATTATAAACTTAAATTGTCAAAATTTCGTTATACAACATTTTCAGGTCACATTAACGATTTTACAATTTGTAAAAAACCATTTCACAATTCAAATTAACGATTTTAACCCTCGTTACCATAAAAGTGTTACCAGATTATTTCTATAATCTATTTCGTTTGTATTGCACTTTTAAACTATAAAAGTTACTCTGAAGTAATCTAAAGTCCACTTTTGTAGTTCAGTTAATATTTTTACTTAGAGTTTATATGATTCCATGTTCTTATAGTTTTCATGTAACATAAATATTTGAAGATACGTTTTCTAATGGACTCCATCCAAACTTTACAAAAAAATCAAATCAAAACATAGACAAATTATTTTTATTTGGTATATAATTGAATTTGTCTATAGCTTTCCAATATTTTGACTTTTAGTCAATATCTTTTTCATATCGGAAAAATTCTTTGAAATAAATTTTCAATAATTTCTTTTTTTTTTTCAATTTATCAGAATTTATTCAATTTTCAATAAAAGCTTTTTAAATCATTTTCAATATAAATTTGAAAATGATTTTAGAATTTTCTACGAAAAACTTACAAAACGTGGTTGTAAAATGTGGGAGTAAAGGCTAATTTTAATTTATATTCGACTGGTTATTCATATTATCTTTAATTTGAAATACTTATTTTGAATAATATCAACAAAGACTATCACTTTTGGTGAAAATTTATGATAATAGAATAAATCACAATTAATTATGTAAATTAATTATAAACACCTTTCAAAAAATTTAATCGTGTTAATTGCATTTTTTAACTGGATATATTTAATAAAATATACATTTATATATACATAAATATTATAATAACTGCGAGAATATATTTTAACTAAATTTTAAATCTGATCATAATCAAAACCGTTGCAATAGAAAAAAACTTTTATTAACATTAGCATAAAACTATCTTTAAGATAACCAAAAAAATATAAATAAAATAAAAAAAAAAAAAACAAGTTTTAAATATTAATTTATGTTACACTTTTTTAAGGTGTCACATATTAAGCATTAAGCTAGCAAGTTAAATAGGTAGAAAAAAAAAGAAATTTTTTAAACTTTTTTTTTATAATAATAATAATTTTGTGCATAAATTATGATAAATTAAATTGCTTGTATATGGAAAATGATGAAATTATATGATATTCATAAGTTACTACTAGCTACTATATAAATACCGCACTAATTTGAATAACTAACAAAAATCTGGCAAGAAATTGAATTGATTAGGGCCTATATGATGCTTCAGTTCAGCTGAAGCATCGTATCAGCTTACACAGGTCTCTCCATCGTAATCACATTACAAAAATGTAGAGATAAACGTCGTTTACATTGTAATTTAGCTTTGTTATCAATTTATTTTTAAAGTTTTTCAATCAATCAAAGAATCCAAACTAAACTACACAAAAAATTTGAATTTAGCATCAATCAAATGTCAAAATTTCATACTAAATAATGTTCTAACGTTACTTCGAGTTAAATATATAATGGAAAGCGATAGGATTACTTTTAGTAATCTTTTTAGCTGCATACCGAATAAATTGGGTTATCGTGAACAAATATGAAGCAACGATTTTTTAGGCATGTTATGTCACTGACAAACTTTATTTTAATATTTTGTTACTTTTGAAAAGTTCGAATAAAATATCGATTTCATTCATTTCGCTACAAATAATTCATTTCGCTACAATAATTATAAATATTCATCATCCGATGGCTCTACAGAACAAATTGAACCATGTCCTCCAACAATTAATTTTATATGAATTTCGAAACATAAGTTTTGCGTATAGAGAAAAAACTTTAAATTGCAACAAGCTAAAGGTTTTAAATAAATAGTGCGAAACATTTTTGTTGCCAAGCAAATGCTCTTTACCAGTACTAATTTTAAAGGTGAGTCAAGTTAGAGTGACATCGATGCCTTGGTCTGGAGTTGAATCAAAGACCTAATGCATCACAGTATAACAAACTACAACTACGCTCACGCAGCTCTAAATAATTCAAATAACATTACTCAAATTCATTATCAATTCTTAAATTATTTGAAAATATGTTAAAGCATTGTGTAATAATTCTAGCTTTTCAAATTCAAATGTGGAAGGTGCTACATTCTTCACTGTACGATGACATTTTGTACAATTCCTCTTTTCAAACAAGTATTATTTTTCAGTTTATTTGCAGAGTTAGTGTAATTTTCAGAAAATTAAAAAAAAAAACATTTTTATACATCAAGAACGTAATATAAATAAATATTCTATTTTTCTACATATTCGTAAAATTGTACTTTAATTAAACCAACATTTGCTCTTCTATTGAATTCAAAGTACATAATATAAAGTTCACTTGACCTATTAAAACCACCTACACAAAGAATATTTTTGCATCAGATAAAATTATTATACGTACGTTACATATTATAAATTGTGGTAAAAAATATTTTGTGTTAGGTATTTTTAATTGGTTCATTAAGTGTGCCACTTAAGAAGTAGAGACATTATCATACCTCTAACTATAGAATTTATACTTAATAAATTTTCATATCAAGTAGGTCGGAATTATATATATTAGAAATGACAAAAGTTTATCTATTTAACTCATTATAAAAGTGTTATTTTAAGTATATTATGGATTAAAAAAACAGGTAGGTAGGCAGAGGTATGGACACAAGTAGGATACATAGAATTAAAGAAATTCTTTATATTGTTTATTCTAATCAATTTAGATTACTGCAGGTACTTCTGGATTGATAAAACAAAAAAAAAAATAACAAAAAAAGTTCTGACTGAAAAATGCCATTACGAAATTGCAAAAAATGCAATTAAGAATCGAGTAAAGGTGAAAGGAAGAAATCGTGTTTTTTTTGGGTTTAGTAAAATGTGTTAGTCTCATTTAGATAGAATTAAAGTTGTAAAATTACTTTTTGGGAATTAATTATTTGGATTGGCAACTTGACAAAATAATGTTCACAAATTAATTTGACATATTTAGTGTCTGTTAGCCAAATAAAAAGTTAAATGTAACTGACACCATGGAAAACAAGAAAAATTGAGTTAATTCATTCATACATTGGATGCCACGTTAGACATACGTGTCTGACAATGCATTTACATTGACGACCACCCGAAAATTTTTAAAAATATTATTTTTCATGTTTATAAGTAATTTGCACATATTAAGTGTAGTTGGTTATTAATATTTCTGTCCTCTTTTGCGTACTCAGTTTGTGTAAGTCGAAAGTGTCGGACTTCGTACAATGAATTTCGAAAGGTCAAGTTTCCTTTTTATCTTATCTTCAGTCGATTATGTGTCTTACAGGTAATAATAATAATGAAATTGAAATATTTTTAAATGAAATGCTGAGTTCTGAAGATTCGGAAGTTTCGATAAATATGATTATATAGCTAATATTCTTATAGATTTAGAAGAGGATATTTTCAATTCTATATTATTCGGCCAATTTTTGTTATGGCCGCTGCCTCACAAAATGTATTAAAAATGCTTAAAGTTTTATAAAATGTCTTTGACAAAACAATTCTTATAAAGATTTTAAGTCAGGCAAAAACATATTCATATGAAAGTTTGTCAGACAATTTTGGCAGGCACGTTTAAATTCAAAACTTTCGGCTTGCCACCTAATGTATTAATAAGATAAAACTCACGAAGAGTTACACTTATTATATAATTGTTTTGATTATCACGTGAAAGATTATGGTGTTTTGCTAATTAGCAGAAAAGTTTTGAGTTGTCAACTAATTTGCAGAATTTTGGAGATCCGTTTAGTTTAGATAATGTTTCGAAAATTGGTCTAGTTTTCTATGGCAAGAATTCATAACCCCGTAAATACTAAAGAGCAGAATTAAACTATGTAAATACACTTTTTTGATACAAGGTCCTGCCTCAAAAATTTTAAAAGTTCCGTGGTAAGGTATCTGAAATTAGTGGTTATAAAATACTCAAAACGATTTTTTGCTATTAAAACTAAAGTTACGAGTTATAAATTTTACTTTAACGCATTTTTATTGAATTTTGCAATAATTGTGATCTAAAAAAATAAAAACGGATTGTTTTAAAAGGTTTTGGAATTAAAAAAAAACTTAGGGGGTTATCAATTGTTGGCATGTTATTGTACTATTTCAAAAATAATCCCAAATAGCAAAGGAAATGCAGTCTCAAATTTCGGTCTTAAATCTGGGTAAATTTATTATACGATCATGTACCGCCCGCATTAGCAGCCATTAACTTATATTTTTCCATCAACTATCAGTAATTCAGTTATGAAGGGTTAAAACTGTTTAAAATGCTTCGTGTAATTTAATATATTACTGTATGTAAAGTTATAATATAAATTATATTATAAAAATTCAAAACCATTATGTATTAATATTCACAAAAGTAAAGCCAAATGTTTAAATAATATATAAAACTTTTGTTCATTTAAATGTAAATGACATAAAATAAATATAAATAACAAAAAAAGAAACAAATATCATTCAGTCAGACTTCAGACAAATTGACAGAAAATTTATAAATATAAAAATACTCTGAACTTGAGAGTAGCGCATTGGCAGGCACATCTTTATGAAATGTGTCGTTTTTACAACTTGAAAACATTAAAAATTTTACGAGTCATTTAAACACTATACAAAATAACAAAACAAACAAACAAGCAGAAACAGATTTGCTACTTTAAGTGATTTTATATGATTCGAGTAAAAAATACGCACTTTTCCTTTTGACGGTCTGTATCAGCGTGTTACTAAAAAATATTGTCATAAATTTCACGTTTCATTTAATGTCAGAAATACCGAAATAAATTGAATCACATTTTTTTTCTTCCAAGTAAATACAAATTACAGTGCCAAAATTTTTTGCAACAGCATTTTGACTTTTAGTGTCAAATTAAAGTGACTTAAGATTAAAATGCCATACGGTTATTAAGGCATCACATTTTTAATTCCAAGCATCAAATTAAGTAGCACAATTGATTGATGTGCATTATAATAATTTTTAAGATGTTTTTAAGAAGTTCATTGTAGAGTTTTTTTTTTTTTAAACGAGATCTTTTTAATTTGATATTTCCAGAAATAGAATTAATTTGTTTTAAGAATAATGAATTAAATTAGAAGTTAAAGATTATTTTTCTTTATAGAGGGAATTATTTCAATTTCAGAAAACTGCATAATCAAATCCGATTTCCGAATATTCAGAGCTCAAAGGAGTATTTTCATTTGTAGCCTTAATTCTGTAGTTGACAATAAATATTTGTTAATAATATTACTGATATGAATAGGTCATAGAAGTAGATGGAAAAAAGATAATATACATTGATATTTTGAGGTTGAAGGTAGTTCTTGAAGTTTGTATTCCCTTTGCTTAATATTTCAGGTGTCAATTGATTTAAGATTCTAATAACTTGCTTAATGTTGTTGTCCATGGTAAGCAGAAATTGAACATTAATTTGGTGTACTAAATTATGACCGAATGATTCTTTTATTGAAATAATTCATTTCTACATGCAGAACTCAATAACTCTGTAATACAAAGGAACTGTACATCACGCCTCTGTCGTAATGATACATAGATTATTGTGACCTAAACAATTTTATGGGCACTATTCTATTAATAGACATATTCTACATAGGTCGACAAAATTCTTCATTTTCGTATCTTAAATTGGCATTTCTTCATAACTAGAATTGTATTCAAGTATAGACCAATAAGAAAGCCTTTGATAATAAGAAGCCGGTCTCGACATACAAATACTAATTACACATTTTCTTATAAATTCTTGATATTTCTTGTTCATTCTTAGAAATCCTAGATTAGCTTCGGTCTTACCGAACTATCATATATCTGGGATGTGTTCAATTTTAGTCATCTACATCTGGGATATTTTCAGTGTTAGTGTACGGATCATTCCTAAGATAGTATCCATTCAGCATTTAATTTTCTTAAATCAAAATTTAAAAGTAATAATGCTGTACAATCGACAACCCATACTTTTAATGTAAGGTTAATAGTTCTTATATAGTAAATTTAAATTTACACTATACCAAGTTTAAAAGTCACCATAATAAATCGTGGTTGTCAGTCATGACCACGTCTAGAGTTAGTAAAAAAAAAGACCGTACATAAAACAAAAATAAAATTTGAAAATTCAAAAATTTAACATAAAATTTTACTATTCTCAAATTTATTAAAAAGGGCACACCTTAGAAAAGATAGTACAAGGAAAAACGATAATGTTTATAATGTCTGGCTTTGTAAAAAGTGGGTTTCATTTACTATTTGTGCAGAATTTTTGTCGTGTGTTTGTTTCATTTCTCCTAACAAAATTATATAAATCTTAATGTCTATCTATATAAAATTGTTTTTATGTTGTTAGAGTTCATTGAAAAACTATAATCAAATAATATTTTTTCATTACAATTTTCTTTAATATAATTTAAACATGACATATAAAACGTCACATGATAGATTTAAACGTTTTTAAAATATTTTCTATACAGATACACCACCTCTAAGATATTTTAAGAAAATTTATAAAAGCTTTTCTTTCTTACAGGTAAAATTTCCACTTAAGATTTTCATAATTTAATTATAATATTTCTCATATTGGAAAATTTACAAAGTAAAAACATAAAAAAAAGTTAGTTTCAAATTACATACAGTAAAATTTAATTAAAGTTCTATTATATAGTTTCATATAATATTCAAAAACTAAATATAAGTTTCATATAGTAATTTAATTATTTAAAACTTAACAAAATATCTTTTAAGTGTTACACTAATTTTTCGTGTTATTTATGTTTCATATAATATCAAAGAAAACTTTTTAATTATTTTATTAAATTGATTATGGGTTTTACGTATACATGAATAAATAGCATATAATAGTAAATAATTATTAAATTAAAATTCAACTTAAAATATATTTTAAGTTAATTATAATCAATTTTATGATCAATTTTCTCTAATTATATAAATTTTAATTTAGCTTTTGAACTAAAATTAAAAAGGTTCTATAAGAGAAAGTTCAGTGCTTTGTAATATTTTGAAATTTATGTAAAATTTTGTGGTTTTTCTTGGTGATATTTTAATAAATTAAATTAAGAATTGCTACTTAACTTACATTTGTACTTTACATAATTTGAAGTTATTGCTAGCCTGATTATTGTCAATATGTTCCTGCTTGTAATTTGAAAAGAGGTTACTATGAATTATGAATGAATCCATATGAATGTACTATAATCAGGAGAGTCAAGAATCGTAGAGAATGATCTGCGCTGTGATATATTAGGTCATTGATTCAACTCCAGACCGAGACATTTATGTGACTCTTAAGTTGACTTAGTCCTAAAAATTTAGAATATGCAAGACTGATGAAATGCTATAACGAATGAGATTATAATCAGACTAATACAATTAGGTTTGTATGGCAATTAAAGTTTCTTCACTACAAAATTAAAGTTTCTGCACTACTGATGAGTTAATATAAAATGAAAATCTACAAAAAATTTAACAAAACTTCTCTGATATAACGAGGACAAAGTTGGAACTTAGACTGTAGCGTTACAAACGAAGAAGAATGAAGACAGTCTTGTACAGAGGAAACTTAATCTTGAAGAAGTCAAAAATTAGTCAGACTACATGAAAGGTTACTTGATTTTGATTTGGAGACGGTAACTAGAGCAAGGCCCATTGTACCCGTCATATCTATACTTCACTCCTCGGCGAATGGTTGAGAAGCGTAGCGCTTTCGACCGAAGTTTAGTCCAACCCAGAACAACTATTTCATGTATTTCGTTAATGTCGTATGAATCAAAACATCATGTCTGAGAAAAATTACACGAAAAATGGTTTAGTTGTCTCCGAATTATCTTTAGCTTGGATTCCAGATTTACTAAGCTTTTCGTACTTTATAGGAATTTCTTGTTGATTATTTCGTTACTCGTTCCTCTTGTTGAAAGTTTGCCAATGTTGGAACTGAATATCATCACTCCATTTCATAAGATTAGCTTTTTGGGATTCCACTGTAAACCCAACAACCTCCATGTAGCGCACCTCTTTTAGCAAGCTTATGGGCTAGCTCATTTTCGGGCTTGTTGTTTTAAAAGAAATGAGCTCGTCGCTATAAAATAAGTGATTGAGGTAGGTTGTTATTATTGTTTTTGCATCTTGAACTAGCCTAAGATATAAAAGAAGCTATAAAAGAAGTCACCACCGCAAATAGAGGTGAATACTTAATTTTCTAGACCTTCTGCAAGATTATGGATAATTCTGCATAATATTAAAATTAGCAGTAATTCAGTAATTTATGTGAATTACAAACTTGGAAAAATACTATCTGATTATTTGGAATCAGTATAAGCTGATCAAAATTGAAATACAGATAGGAAAACTCTACAATTAGAAATAGAATTTCCATTCGAGGCTAGAACTTGAAATGTTATACCAGTAAAATATGAAATTTTAATTTGTAGCATAATTCCATATAACATGAAACAATAATTGATTTTTTACCTTCAGTTTTTCTTTTTCATTTCTATCAATTAATTTATTAAGATTTTTAATCTGTTCAAATCTCTGCAATTTATTTCAAATAAATATACACAAGCTTTAATTAACATCCCAAAAGTGTAGATGTACTAAAAAAATAGCCACGGTAATGTTCAGACAACTACAAACAAATTAAAAATGTGAAAACTATTTTTTTAATTATTGTATCAGTTTTTTTTTTTTTGTGAAATTATTTTCTTTAATGTTTTGTTCGTTTTTGGTTTTTCTGGATGTTCCATTTATTCTCCTCTTTCTTCTCACAAACAATTGTTGACCATTACTTGTGTATGGAATAAATCAGATCCTTTTTGTTTTTATTTTGCAGTGTGTATTAAGGATTTTGGTCTTAGGTTTTTATTTTTTTGTATTGTCTTCTTAAAACTTATCTGCAATCTAACCGACCACATTTTGTATACAATAATAATTATTTCCTTGTTTAACATTTTCACTGCATAGCAGCAGAAAAACATGGAAAATACAGTTTAGGATAAAGTCAAATAAAAGGAGTAAAAAAAGGAATTTTCTATAAACTTAAAAAAAAAATGATTTTAGAATTGTTATTTTTTTTTCGATTAATTTAAAAAATTCTCATCGTGGAATTCTACAAATTTCTTGAGTTAGGTTGAACAAAACTAGGAAATTATAATAACTAACACTTGTTTTATGGCAATACAAAAGAAATTGTTTTCATGTACGCATAAGAAATGACTTCACTCGTCCCATATTAACAGTATTCTAAAATCAGCATCAGCAGCTCATCGAATAGAGCAATAAATCTATAAAAGTCTTTTGAATGGACATACAACTTATTATTGATATCACTGTTATTAGAATTATTTGCTTTAACAGCTAATGCTACCGATTGGTTTTGCCCTCTTAATTCTCATACCAGTAAAGATATATAAGTTTAGGCATCGCAACAATTCTTGGTTAGCCTGAATTATTCGTTAATTCAAGAATGGGAAATAACTAAGAATTGAAAAGCAATCGAGTAAATTGAAAAACAAGCCAAATGAAGTTAGTATTGCCGGATTTGAAGATTAATCAATTGGAAAATCTTAAAAAATAAATCCTTTAATGAAAATTATTATAATCAATTTCTGCAGTTTAAAATATAATATTAAAATTTAGAAATCTATATTCATCATAATTTCAATAAATGTTCTTTACATTTCTCAAAAGGGATTGCGTCCGATAGGGATTGGGATGTCTGATATATGTTAATTTGTATTTTTTTATTCATGAGAGACATACATCATACAAATGAACATCATGGTTGATGGATCGCTATGCAAATGAACAACGTCTACAAATCGTTAAATAATTTTATAAAAATTTGCGTTCAATTGTTGAAACTCAATGTGAGCTTCGTGAATTATTTATAGTTCATTTAAGCGGTTGAATAGATACCTTCATAAACCAAATTTCTGTATTTTGGGATAAAAATAATCCACATTCATTTGAAGAAGTTCGATTACAATTACATCCAGAAAAATTTAACTATTTGGAGTTAATTTTTGCAGGTGGTGTCATTGGACCATATTTTTCCAAAAATGATGTTGTTAACAACGTTTCTGTCCAAGGAGTTCGCTTTAGAGCAATGCTGAATGATTTCTTTTTCCAAAACTGGATGAAAATGGTTTGAATAATATGTGGTTTCAGCAAGACGGTGATGTTATGTGTCATACTGAGCGTGAAACAATGAATTTATTGCGTGGTAAATTTAATAATTCTTTCATTTCACTTTTGGACCTATCAATTGACCAGAAAGACTGTTTGATTTAACAAAAGGTGAAGGTATTTTAACTTATTGGTTTTATCAGATAAATCACGATAAATTGATGCACTCGAAGTCAACATCGAACATGTCATTAATGATATTTATCCAGCTTTATTTGAAAAAATATGAAAAAATTGGGTTGATCGAATTGGCTTTCTCAGACGGAGCTGTGCTGGTCATTCTTCAAAATAAAAGAAAAAAAAAATTTACTATTCATACTTTTTATATTATTTCAATTTAACTTTCTATCACGCTTTGTGAAAGACTCTATATTAACAAATTATTTTCTCTCAGTGCATAATAACTTTCATTAATTTTGTGTTGCAAAACCAAAAGCATTTAATTCACATCCCTCTGAAAAAATAATAACTGGTGATAACGAGACAAAGGCGTGTTCATATAGTAACCATGCTAACATTACATTCCCCTTTTGACCAAAGGTTATTTTGTTGCAATTATTAAATATTCTGTACAAAGAGGCTAGTAAATATTTTTCAATTATTCGTAATTATTAATTTGGGATTAATTCAAAAATTTGCTTTATAAAATCACATAAATAAACAAAATTATAACAAAAAATTTATGTGGTAATTTTGTATGATAATTGTCGAAATAGTAAGTGAAAATTAATCCAACTAAATTTTTGATAGTATAGAGACATAGAGAGCGATATAAATTCTTATGATTTATGATATTTTGATTGGAAAATATTGTGTGTACGGTGTACCACATTCTTCAAAATGGAAATATTAAATATAATTTTAGATATTTATTAATAGATTTTAAATGGAACTATAATTATTGTTAATAGAAATTTGTAATGTACAATTTTTCACTTTTAATAGTAATTAACCAGCTTTTGTGTGAGTGTCAGGCATACATTTACAATAAGTTTCGTGCTCTAGACTAGAGGGTCTTTTATTCTGCGTACAACATATAGTTCCCTCTACTTTATCAAAAGATGAAACCGGCTTGGGGAAGGTGCAAAGGAACATGTACAATAACGAATCAAGTCATTCAACTATTTGAAGAACCAGCTGGCTGAACGACAATTATCATGCTCTGACTAGCTGCTGTTGTTCTGGAAAGGATAATGAATAATCGAAAAGACCTACTCAGATCGTTAAGTTGTTATAATATATTGAACAGAGTCAAAGTGCCTATAAGTTGGTTCCGCGGCCATGCAAGGTTTTATTAAATTCAATATTAAATAATTAAAAAGATTAGAATTTATTTAATTATTCTAAAATATGAACTACAATATCAGCAATAAGTCAAACCAGAAATCCAGTCTCAATCAAACCCCACAT
Organism: Rhamphomyia laevipes; assembly: GCA_963920725.1. NCBI lineage: Eukaryota > Metazoa > Arthropoda > Insecta > Diptera > Empididae > Rhamphomyia > Rhamphomyia laevipes. The sequence goes on from OY987259.1 coordinate 11,997,397, forward strand.
TTAAACGAAACTTTTATTTTATACTTTCGTGATGTAAACATAGGGTTTTTTTCGATTCGCTACTAAAGTATCTTCTCTATACATCGTAAGGACCGAGTCCTGTACAATTACTACATAAATTTTAAATTGTTGTATATGGGTATGGCATATATCTGCGGTTGGGTGAATTAATAACGCCTTTGAAGTGAAAAATTTACTTTGCATAATCATTTCAACGAATTTAAAATAGATCGTTTTAGATTCACCTATAATTCGTACAAGTGCAGAAATGAACACTACAATTTCGTTCCTCGCTTTTAAATCGTTTACGAGTCGTTCTTCAGAATTCGTTTCGATGTTTGAAGGATTATTTATTATATAATTTTTATATTTATTTGTAAATTAAACAATTTTTTCTTAGTATTTTTTCATTTATTTTGAATATTAAAGTAAATCGAATTTAAATATTATTTTTTTAAATGGTGGACCATTGTTGAAAAAGACTTTGTTTTTAAATATTTTAAATTATCAATGAACTATTTAATAAATTGTGTATTAATTTGGTTAATATAAAATTTAATTCGTTTAATAACAGAATCAATTGTATAGTAAAAATATTATTTATTTGTGTAAAAAAATTAAAATTTATAATTTTCCTTCTTTTTTGTTACAGGCTCAAGCTTTGACTGTGTCGAGAAGAATTGAAATAATATTGGAAAAATCTAATGCCACTCATACTACAAAGTAAGTTAAAAAAAGATTTATTATTTTTCATTTTTCTGGTACCAAAATCATTAATCTCGTTTCAAATTACAAATTTTTTGTTCAATCAAATTATAAACATTTTTTTTTTTAAGAATTCGTTTAAAAATTATTTATGTTTATTCAAAACATTAATTCCCTTTAAAATGTAAAATTTTTGCTAGAATAATTATAATCAAAATCTCTAAATCTATATAACAAAATTTGAATTTATTTACTAAGTTTTATATTTCTTATGCTAATAATGTGCAGCAGGTCACCCAAAGTATATAATAATAACAATTTGGATAAACATTTGCCATGTTCTCTGGACTTATGTTTTAATATTTGTTTAAATTTTTTATGAATGTAGCTATACATCATTTTGATTGATTGTTTGTTGTTATTTTAGAGTGGAATTTTCTGATGCTATATTGACATAAAATCTTGAAAAAATAAAAACAGTTTTTTTAGAGGGTTAGTAAAAAATTGTTTGTATATAATATTTAATTAAAAACAATTTTATAATTTGATTATGAACAAATTTGGTATAATGAATTTTTGATATCGAGGTTGTTTGTCGGTTTTTCGTCTATAAATACAAAGTGGAATTAGTTATTTATAATAAAAATATTAATTTTGAATATCATCATAATGTCCATTTAATTACAAAGCTTTGAGAATGACAGACATATCAGAGATTCCATATATATATTTATAAGTCAAAGTTTAATGATACTAAATCCAATATAGATGACACGCTGAAGATTGGGGAACGATTATGGTAATAATTTCAAAAATTATTAAACAAATCAGGAATAATAAAATGTCATAGTAAATTGACTTCTACTTCTTTATCCGCCATAAAATCCATTAATCCCCACATCGGCGCAGAAATTTTTATTTAAACTGGAAAAGGCTAGAACAAATTGAGACTGTGGAGTTGATTCGATAATATAATATAATAATTTTTTCCAGATGTTTAGGTTTACATGCATTTCTCTGCATTGCGTAGCTTTACTCCATTTGATAGACAAATAGTTTATATTTTAAGCTTTAGTCACGACAAATTAAGTACCGACAAGTTAAGTAAAGTAGCCTTTCAATTCGTTAAGTTAGTAGACTGGTCACATAGCTATCGATCGCAATCGCAAGTATATACCAAAAATGCCAAACACAAACTAAATTAAAAACTGTCAAACTCAAAAATTTGGAAAAGTGGAATCGCAAAAGTAGAAATCAATTCAACTCTTACGATTCAATTCGTTTCGAATCGCACTATGTGATTGACCACTCGATTTTTCATACAAATTATCTGAAGAGGCTACTTTACTTACCTTGTCGGTACTTAACTTTACTTAATGCCGTATCGCATAATTTTGAATGATTATTTTCTGCAAAAAAATATTATTATTACTATCAATTCTTTATTTCAAATTATATTACTGAATTTTCGGCATGTAATTTTTACTACACACTTCACCATGTCATATTTTAATTAATCTTTTCAAACAATGAAATTGATTTTTTTTTAAATAAATAAATTGCATGTAAACTTGCTCAACAACTTCCAAATTAATTTTAATTTGATATTTTCCATTAAAATCAGTTCAACGATTAATTTGCCAACGCATTCTGTCAGATATATAATCTCATTGCGGTCTAACAAGTTGAACTTCAGGTGATGGGAATTTACTATATAAAATAATTTTTTTTTAAAAAAAAAGTTTATACAATCAACAAAACTATATAAAGTGATTTTTATGTATGGCATATAAGGAAAGCGTGGTAAGCATGAAAATCAGTTAATTTACTATACTTAGCAGCTATATTTTAATAGAAATAAATTTGTTAACAAAATCGTTTGTCAAATTTAAAAAAAAAAAAACATTTTAATAAAAGAAATTTAAAAATTCTATTTTTTTGAGACAGAAGCTCAAAAAAATTGACTATAGCGTTTGGTAGCTGGCGGATTTAAAAGATCAAAAAGATTTGAATTTGAAAAATAAAAATTAAATTGTAACATTTTGAAAATGTAATTCCACTTCGTTTTTTCATTTTAATAATATAAGTTAAGTCCTATTACGGAAATTATTATACATTAATTAGCTTTTACCCTGTAATTTCGTCTTTATAGCCACAGCTTCTACAAAAAAAAATTATTTTGTATATTTTCGACAGTAAAATAAAGAATTTATGTAAATTAGAAACGATTAAAGATATTATCTTTTTTTTTGTTTTTTGTATATCTGTAAAACAATGAAAATAACAAAATGAAAACCTGTTTAACATCCACAAATACAACAAAAAAGGAAGAAGCTATCGCTTTTTTTTTTGTGAAGCAAATCTCTATAATTAAAGTAATTATAGAGGGAATTTCTGTTAAATTTTTGTTTTTTTGTGATATTTGAAAATTTTGGAGAACTAAAAGAAAAAAAAATGGAAAGAAACGTAATTTAAATACCACAAATTTACGTGATGATGATGATGAAGATGATTTTTTGGTAGCTAAATCTATTTTAAATATGGTTAGAAAAAAAAGGTCTAATTTCAATTTCGTTTTTATTTATATTAGAAAATCAATTTTAATTCAGATTACAGTGCATTTTCCTGAGAAAATTCCTAAACCAAATTGAAGTTTCTATATATTATTTGAAATTAATTAATTGAAATTTAAGAAGTTTTTATTTTATGTTTTATCAATAAAAATACATAGATTTAAATAATTTATAGAACTTAAATCAATTTTATACCAACTATCACCCTAACGTCATGATTGGCACAATTCGATTTTATAGTCAATAATTTCTACTTAAATATCTAATTTTATGGATTATTTGAAGAAAATTACAATGTCATCAAAGCGATAAAGAAATATAATTTAAATATGCGTGAAAATTCAATTAAAACTTTTATAATCTCATAAAGAATTACCGAAAAAATCAGTAGTATGAAAGTATCATTTATATGAAAGTGGGATATTTTGAGTATCGGGATTCGGGAATATCTTGTAAAAAAAATTTGAACAATGATTTTTAGGAGCTTAGAGCATTCCATTTTATTGCAATTTGGATACACTAATTACAGATTCCGAACCATAATTTTCTTTATATTGAAGAACATTTTTAATTGCAACACTCAAATGGCAAATTTATTTGGTGTCAGTAATGTTCTTCTCTGGTAGCATTTTTCCCAGTCTTATAATTGCAACAATTCATAACCTCGTAAGTTCAAAAATTGATTTTTTTAAATGCAATTCTGTTTCGGCTACAATTATAGGAAAGTTCATAAAAAAAACTACACGTAGAGAGAAATCGATGCTTCCGTATGGAGTATAAATTTGTACCCGGGACCTTATACACCAAAGCATTGCACATTTTGCACTATCACTCCGCCAAATTGATTTAATATAATTTAATTGTAAAAATCATATTCAATATTTATAAATATGAAATATCCCAATTAAAAATGATGTAGTTTTGGTAACCCTTAACTCATATAAGATTTTATAATCTTGATGATATTTTCTATTTACCGCCGAGGGTTCGAGGCCGAGGTACATATCTAGATAATCAAACCGGTTTTTTTTTCAAATATTCAAAAACCGAGCCCTTTCGGTAATTTTTTGTAAACTGAAATCTTTGTGTACTTTCTAATCTATTTTATTATTACAAAATTTCCCCCATTACTTTTCGATTCCAATTAATACTCATATATTTTGTCCTATTTTAACAATATGCTTCAATATTTTTGATTTATAAAAATCACCCCTTAACAACATTTTTGATCCTGATACGAAACATTATAATAAATATTTTATTGTAAATATATTATCCTCTCTGATATTAAACTATATAATCAACATATTGCATTTCCTGTCATTAAGACCACTTGCCACTTGCAATGAAATTATAAATTGATATATGTATTTATTTATTATGGGTGCATAATGTATAAGGGATGATAATAATAACAATGACAAAACTGTCAATTTTTATTTATTTATATTTTTTTTTGGTTTTTTTTTTGTAATATAAATAAAATCTTATACCATAAATTATTTGTAACAATTTAAAAAGATTCATTACTGGTGTTTTATTTGTTTGACGGTGGACTATAAAAATATTATTAAAAATAATTATGAAATATAAATTTATATTATTTATATTGAATAATAATTTAATTTAATTAATTGTAATCGATTATTGTAAATAAATTATTTGCTTTCGGAAATAGTGACAACAATTATTGTTGAGATATTATTTTATTTTTAATTTTTTAATAAATATTACATTAATCAATAAATAATATTCATAGTATCAATGAATAAGTAAACTATCTAATTTTAATTCGTTTATTTATTTAGTTTAATTGAATCAATTCCGTAAATTTGAGTGGAATTTTGGGAATCTAATCTTTTTACAAAAGTTGTGGTTATTTTAATTTAGAATTTCTACGATATTTGATATAAATAATAACCTCGTATAGTTAAGCGATATCGTAATTCATATAATCTTGTAATGACATTGAATTACACTTAGTCATATCGAATTACCAATTTTATAATTTTATACATTCATTCAAAAAGGTAGCAGCAATAGCAAGATGATCGCCTCCTAGTGGTGCTACCTGGATTAAAAACTAAATGATCACAGTACAGACTAGCTCCCAATAAAAAGACAAAGATATCAAAAGAAAAGCAAAATAAATAAAATGTTAACTAGAAGATGAAAAACAAGATAAATAAAATTGTGAAACTATATTGGGAAGCTAAATAAGCTAATGGACAATCTCCAAACGGATTAGAAAACGACAACATCAACATTCATTCAAATTTCGAATTATGAAATCGTTAATCATTTTTTCTATGAGTTTTTATGTATGATTTGATTCGTACGGTTCAAGGACAATAACTCAATGATTAAAGGATATTGGAAAATAATTCCGTAGGACAAAATCTCCGAATGACAATAAAAGTACGGGCAAAACCCCACGTACATGGCAGTATTATTAATAAAATTATATATTAAATAAGTAGTAAGGACAAAAACCAATGTTGCCGAAAACCTCCGTGAGCTCTAATACCTACATTTTTTTTAAATATGAAATGCAGACAACAATTTTAAATTATGATATTAGATCAATTTTTCTAAATCTTGATTTTATTTACTTTATTTCTTATTAAATGTGGACAAGATGATTTATAATTTCGTCTATTTCTTCAATTTTATTATATCCGGATTCGGGAATTCCATAAATTCAACAAAATTTTCAACTATTGCTTTCATATTACGAGAATATGAATTAGTACTATATTTTTTAAATTAATAATTTCAAATGACAAGATTACGTACGTAACAAATTTCTTTCGTACCAGAATTAAAGTGTCATATTGACAGCAATAAATTTTAAAAAAAATTTCAACTTATAACATAAGCCAATTAGAATCATCGACAATTTTGCCACTAGAATTGATAAATCATTAATAAATATAAATTTATTACAACTATTTCGAAATCAATACAATAATAATGTTATAGAGGCTAATGCTATTTAATAAGTCCACACTTTTCTCTTGATAAAATCGCAGAGTTGATAAAAATATAATTCGATATTTTTATTCAGTAAAATGTTCTATTAAATCTGTTAATATTATCAAAATTAATTTATTTATAAAACATTAAATAAATTTGTTAAATCCGAAACACGTTCTGAAATTTGTTATAGTATTCATAATGCTTTACCGGAAGTTCTTAAATCTACTTAAGTCCTATTAATTTACCCCCCGAAATTTATAACAATATTAAATATACAAAAAAAAAATTGTTTTGGAAATGATTGCTTAAGAATAATAACTAATAATAATAATAATAATCATAATTTTATTAATCCGATTATAATACATATTGGACACATAACAATATTGTATTTGACAAACGTCTGTCTAGGGTTCACTTAAATATTGTTTAGATGCCTATTGTAAATATGAATCAAATTCTGTATAAAAAATTTTTTTTGTTGTTGTCAAACAAAAACTGTCAAATTTAAGTTATTTATTTGACTGGAAAATATTTTATGATTTACAAAAAAGAACCAGAAAGCATAAATTAAAATAAAAAAATATTAAATTCATTTAAATTATATTTACTTTGATGGGCGTTTTTTAAGTGTTAATTTATTTTTTGAAGTTTCACAACATCTCATAATAATATTCAAATCTTTAAGATATCAATTACAAAAATGTATAAATCATAAAGAATTTTTTTTTTATATATAATTTTTGAAATGATGTTTTGAATGAAATAACGGAAAAAGTGATGATCCATAGTTTAATATCTTTGTAATGACTTTATAATGTAAAACAAAAATTTAATAATTTTTTTATATATGATTATATTATTAATCAAATAAATCATAATCAATTTCTTTTGTGTAAATTTGAATGAAGGTGAAAAATAAAGAAGAGAAGGTTCAGAAAATTTCCGGTTTTTGAAATGAAGAAGTCATTGAAATTTTGTAGTTTAAATTGAGATAAAATTGATGTCATCATAGTCATCATTTTTATATAGTTAAAGATGTAATTAATATTCCTAAATATATTATATTAAATCAATTAATTAATCTAGATACTTTAGTTACAACGCCAATAGCATCTGTTAAAAGTTATAGGCTAAATAGTTTACTAAATGAAGTTGGTGATTAGAATAAATAAAATATTAATTTACTTCTTTAGAATAAAGAGTACTTAAAACTGCAAATACATAAAAATTAATAATGATCAACTGTAGAAATAACAGGCCTAATTATTAGCTATCATAATTCTAATATTAAAGAACTAAATTGATGTCGCTACCCTAGAATTAGGTCGTGCTACGCGCCATTTTATAAATTTTACAGGGTAAGCAAAATACATTAAAAACGTTCGCATTTCTTGTGCTTACAAAATTATTCTATAAATTTTTTATAGAATATAGACTTTATTAATGTGATTATTTTTAAATAATTATTTTATGTAATACTTTTCCAGATTTCCCCCGAAAAATAATATAAAAAATAAAATTTATCTGTAAAGAGGCTATATCCGCACTTTTAGCAATTTATTTTTTATTTTGCATATAGCATGTTTCAGTTCTACGTAAAACGATATAATAATGAGAAAAAATTATAAAAAATAGTATAGCACTGTATAATTCTAAATCTTTGCGAATTATTTTTTATAGTGTTTGTTGCCATGTTGACCATTTCATTATTGAACAGATAATTAACTAAAATGTATAGACCACAATAATTCTCAAAAATTAAAAACTATAAATTGGATGAATATAGAACAATTCATTTTAACACATGTATGTGAGGACCAGTATAATTTTAAAAATTATGTTAAAAGTCGGATATAGCACTTATTCACTCTGAATATCTCTATATCCATCCATTAAACGTAAAAACTAACCACGGAAATGGATTCCTCGTAATTTTTTACATATAACTGCATATTTAACTCATTTTCGCCCTAGGTGGCGTGTAGCACGTTCTAACTCTAGGGTAGCGTGTGTCAAAAAGTAATCAAAAATCGTTTAAATTAAATCAGTGCTCATCAACCAATGTTCCACGGAATCCTTTGGTTCTATCTAAAGTTTTTAAGGTAATCGGGGTAAATTTTTTTGAATTCAATATTTCAAAAAATCCTGTCAGAATTTTCTCAATGTATAAAGAACAACTCTCAAAATTAATTTATCTAACATATTATGTGATTATGACTCCACATTGAAAACAAAATTGTTTAAACGTAAGATTCAGATTTATTTTGCTTTCAATTTGAATTCATTACGCCAAGGTTATAAAAGAGTAACGAAGTATTGGAATTGGACATCTAATACAATTTTTATGTTGGAAATTTCACTATCTTTTTATTTCCCAGCTTTGTAGTCTTATGTTAAACTTAAAATAAAATTTTGTTTATTGAAATTATTTTGTACTTTTTGGAAAAAATTTGGTTTCCTCGAATAATATCATCAGCAAAAAGGGTTTCAAAAATCTTAATTAGATTATAATCAAAAACTAATTTGCATTTACCTATAAAAATATAATATTCTCAACAAATATCACGTTATAAATATCTTTTACAAACATCGGTTTTATAAATCCTTACAAAAGATATTTTCAAATTATACCAAAAAGTTTTGATTATAACCAAAAACTTCAGGCCACCAAAATTGCATACGTTTATAATAAGTTAAAATTCCCTTTTGTGACTCGATATAATTTACGAAATTCTTATTCATTATTTTCTTGAAAATTAAAATTACATAATTTTCATAAAATTAGCATAGAATATCATTTTTCTGATGGTTATAATATATTTTCAAAAAGTTTTGTCCTTTTTTCACACATCCTTTCTGCTTGTATGGTTATGATTTGTATAGTGAATAATATTAACAGAAAATATTATTTTTTGTTAAGATAATTTTTTTTCATATTTGTATCTTCATTATTAGTTTTTCAATGTATTACATTACCGAAACAACTCTTTTAAGGATTCTTGAATTTGTATAAGTGTAAGTAGAATAATTTTATTAAGAAAAGGATCAAGGATAACGCAATAATTTAAATTTTCTGTATAAATTTCGTGGTTAATATTGTGATGGTCATGAATTTGATATTAAATTTGCCTTTTGCCAAGAAATAATATAGAAAATTGTATGTCCTTAAGGATATTTATAATTAATTAATATTGGGAATTGGGTTTTTTTTTAAAGAAATTCTGTTTAAGAAATTTATTTTATTATTTAGTCGGGAGTTAATAAATTAATTTGATCTATAAATTAATTTTAATCTAAAAGATAATTGTAATCTGTCATTTGTAATACGAATGACAGATTAAAGGATAACGAATGACAGATTAAGGATAATTTAATATTCTTTATAAAATAAATTTAGTATATTTACAGAAAATTTGTATATAGTTTTTAAACAATCTCAGTCAAAATGATTTGATTCTGTCATTGAATCTGTCTTATTTTTCATTGTAGCATAATTTATTGGGTCCATTTACTTGATTTGTCCCACGATGCTTTTATTTATATAATAATCAAAATACTGTTTTAATTTTTACATCTCTGATTATAATAATTACTCCTTGTTTTAAATTATTCTTTCAGTATTAAAACGGATAAGATCACCAACAATCACAAAAATATTATTTAACATCTGCACTAACTTTGTTCAACCAAAAAAACAACATTTCTATTTATATCCTTTTGGGATAATGAAAATTCTGGGTTTTCTTTTCGTTTACGTAAAATAAAAAGGGCAAATAAGATTTTCATTCAGTGTTATATGTATAAAAGTTATTATCCTGTTGATAAGATAAAATCACAGTGCAATTTCTAAAAGTGTTGTAAGTTTTTACCCTGCAGACATTTTCCTACTTTTTGTTTTTTGTTTTTGTTTTAATGTTGTTCTATGATTTACGTATTACGTATTTTTTTTTATGTTTTTCGGTATATTGTATTTAATGTGCTTTTTCACCCGCAGCCGGAAGGAAAATTATTTCTATATTTATAATAATAATATATAAAAAATATAGTTTTGGAAAAAAACTTATTTTTCTTGTTAAATATTTTCCAAATTTATATACTTTTGTAAAGAAAATGTTTATGATTTAAATTTAGTGTGGAAATAGACTTTTTTTTTGAAAACTGTCAAAAAACTGTCAAGAAAATTAAAGATTTCATTTAAAGTATAATGTAAAATTATATAAATTTTAATTTGGATTTAAAATATGATCTTACACTACCAAGAAATTTATTCTGAGTTATAAGATTGACAGTGTCATTTTGTGACTGTGTTATGACGCATTAGATCCCGCATTCAAGTCTATACCGAGCCATCGATGTCACTCTAAGTTGACACTAAAGTTTGAAATATTTAATTGTAATTAAGACTGGGAAAAATGAAACGGTTGAGACCATTTGCAATGACAACAAATGATTCACTATTAAAAGCCTTTATGATTCTCCACTATAAAGCAAGTTATGGTTCGGAATAAGTCCAATTTGGATACAAAAATTTCACGAATTCTCTATCATTGAGTCACTCTGCTTCAAAGTGGAGTTAACAAGAAAAATAAACTAATAAATAAAAAAAAAAATTGTTATATTTTTCCAGTTCGTAATACTTTTCCCATCATTAATTTTCCTAATAATTATAAATAATAATGAACTTTTACTTCCTTGGATCATCTTCACTAAGCGGACAATTTTAAAATACATTTTAAATCGAAATTTAATCAAAATACTTAAAATCTTTATATTAATTGCTAAATCTTTACCCAAAAAAAATAAAAATGCTATTAATAAAATTATTTAAATTGATTTCAATCTTTTATTACATAAAAAAAATAATTTAATTGTTTAAATACTTGGAAATTTTAAATCAAAATCTAATAAATAAATCTTATAACAATTTTTTTTCATAAACAATCGAATTTAAATCTTAATCTTTTATTTATACATCGTTAATTAATAATAATAAAAGTATCTGCAGTAAAGTTGAAAAAATCGTGCATTTTCTTTCAAAATTGAACAGTTTAATTGAAAGCATTTTTATAAAATAGAGATAACTATCTGGTATTATAAATTCAGGTAAGTCTTTCGCATCATGTATTAAGAAAATAAATAAAAGTTTTTCGCATGTTTTAAACCTTTTCACTTACAGAGATTGAATATAATTCAATGAGCGCGATCAAAATGTTCATATACTGCTGGTGGGTATAATTTTGTTTGAATTTTAAAATACTATATAAATTGTGTATAAGCGTTTTCATTATCACATAGATCAGAAAAGTAACAAACATAAAAACAAAAAAACGAAATAATTTGTTTGAGAAAAGTCCTTTCTGATCGTGCCAGTGAAACGGACAAGAAAGCAAAATGTTTGATTTAATGGCCAACATGCTGGTTTCAATTAATAAAGAACTAATTAAATAATTTACTAAGATATGAATTTCCAAATTAAACTTGACATTATTGTATAGAATAAATTAAATTTTTTATGAAACTAATTAATTAAGAAATGATTTACCTCGTGATTAACTTCGTGATTATATTACCTACCCAGGAAAACTGAACCTAGAGGAAATGAATATACCACTCAAATAAGAAAAGGAGTTATGATCAATTTCTGTCATAATCATTTTTAAGTAAATGGTTTTTTAGAATTTACTTCAATCAAAAAATTAATCAAAAAATTATTCAAGACAAAACTTTTTTGCCAGAGATTTCTTATTGGATTAAGGAATGAAGAGGAGGTTTAGTCGAACAACGGAAAAGTAGTTTCATTAGGCAAATAACATCCCGTCAGGATACTTTATTTTGACAGCTACTGCTTCTTGACAAGGATGACAATTTTGTGACCCCGAATTTATTTTAATTTTAATTTTTTGTTAAAAATATTTGTGACTTTCTTTACAAGCAGTATCGATTATTGATCCTGTTTATATCGTCCGGAAACCGGAAATATTTATTTGGTGTAAGGAATAATTTAAATTAGTAAATTAAACAAAAATGCCAACATTAATTTGACAAGACATTTTTTTTAATATAATTTTTTCCTATTAATTTGTTATCAACAACAAAAAGAAAATCAATAAATATTTCTAATCTAAATAAGCTCTAATGAGCATAATCATAATACAATATTAAAATGACAAGATTATTATCTAAAAAAAAAAAAAATTTATGTTATATACATAATTTTATTATGTGTACATAATACAAAAAAATTAAATTTTTGATTAACTCATAATCATAAGTAAATATTAACATTTATTTGTACATACTCTTTTTATATGAAAACACTATCTACTCTACGATACGACCGACGACCTACGATGATTCTCATTCTATTCTCCATCACTATAAGATTCATAAAAACATAAATTCTCTTGGTTTTCATAACTCTCTAAATTCAAACAAATAAGTCTCCTTTCTAGTGTAATGTAATGAGTGATTGCTTAGCTTATGCTTTACCTTACACTCTATTAATTATTTCACGTGGAATTGCTCATGCTCAGTATCTTTTTTATGTATATCGATATTATCTCGAAAAAGATACAACCTTCTTCATTCCATAATTTCAATAAATCGAATCGATTCTCGATTATTTAAATACCTATTATGAAATTTATATCTACATCTTTATCTTTTTATATAAATCTTATAAATAAAGACTTCGAGACTCGATTCGATATTCATGCGCACGATATCGTTAGATGAAAATTACCAAAAAAAAATTTTTACTCTCTTACAACAGTACCGCAAAATTAAACACTCAGTTTAAATAAAATCTTCTCGTGTGTTGGACGTTTATGTTATATCGCGCAAGGATACGATAAATATAAATTTTAAATTTCAATTAATTAATATGAAAATATAAAAATATTCTCCATTTTTTTCATAATATTCAGAATTTTATAGTAAATAAAAAAAAAAAAATCTGTTATTTGCAAAGAAAAAAAGGATATTTAAGGATCGAATAAATTTGATTAGATAGTAGTTTATAGTTGGATTCAGGTAGAAAATAATGTCCTTCAGTGTTAACTAAGAATGATAATTTATAAATGATAAATTTGAAAGAAATAATTATAATAATAAATAGTGAAAAGAAAATTTAGAATTTTTAAATATAAATTTATTATATAAAAAATAAAATCAATTATTTTTAGCTGAATAAAATTTTTGATAAAAAAAAAAGTGAAAATTATTTTGGTATATTGTGAATATTAAATTGTGAAATTTATTAAATTATAATATAAAATATCAAAGTAAAATTGTACTGGATAAATTATAAAGGATTACCAAGGATTTTTTTTTGAATTTATTAAATGGTAAGTTGATAATTTCTTTAATACTTAATTTTTTTAATAAATACTTCTTTAAATTTAATTACACTTCATAGTTTAATATTAAAATTACCATTTAAATTAAATCTATAAATTTTACTTGAAATTCTTTAAAAAAGGATTCAGTGTCAAATTTTTAACTAGTCGTTATTTACACACCCTTTTTATTAAAATTTTCCTATTCGCGTTGTAAAATCAATTTTTCTATTATTGAATTCAAGTTTTTCATTTGTTTTATTTTTTTTTTTGTCTTCCGTTAAGGATTGTCACGCTTTTTCAAAAATATTATAAAACAAAAAAAAAAAAATGCAGAAAATTTTGACATATTCGACTTGTCGTGGTAGTCAACAATTCATTCAAAACCGGAAGTTTTATTAGAGGGGTTTCAGTTCAGTGTTCAGTGTGTATGTTTATGAATGACTATGTACGTACAGCAGAGAACATTTAAAGTACGTGACTATAACGCTTTGAAATTGTCTATAAAAGTTAAAGGTTATGACTGGGTAGAAAAAATATTTATAGTCAAATCAAATTTATGATAAAATTTTTGAATAGTTAAGGAATTGTTAAAAAGGACGACTATAGAAATACTGACTGAATTAGAATTTAGTGAAAATGAATTCGGAACATTTCTATACGTTTACTCTATTTTATAGTCTTTTATTGTACGAGTCTTTTTTTGTTTTTTGCTAGTTATAGTTATTAAATCATTTTTAATGTCACCCACCCTAAAGGTTTCGTTTTTGTTTTATTTATTAGGTAGTTTTAATTGCGATATTTATGTAGGGCGTATAAGTGCTAAGGATATAGAGTAAGGAAGAAAGGATATTGTAGAAGAAATAATAATGATGATAAAATTTATATTTTGATTTAATGTTATAATTTAATGGCATGATAATGTGATTAGCATGAATATTAAAATTTTTAATGGAAAATTTTTGTGTGATTTATTTGAAAGTTATGTAAAAAATATGAAATTTCTTCAATTTCATTGTTTTTCCAAAATAATGTAGAAAAATGTAATATTTAAAATACTTCTGGAATATATCAAAATTATTAAAATTAGTCTAGAACAATAATTGGTACAGAAAGTAGCTCCCAAATCTCAAGGCATTTAAATTGTACTAATTGCTGTTCAGTAAAGTTATTAAGTTCTAGTTGATTTATTTCTAATTATAAAATTATTAAATTTACTATCAATTTGAGTGAATAATGAAGTATTCTCATTTGCAATGAAAGCTGAACTATCTAGAAGAAAACTAAATTATTTAGCTATATATTTTATGTCTAGAGATAATCTTCGACCAGCAAATTAAGCGTTTTAGACTCCACGGAGAGTTAAAGTGAAAATTTCAATTTGACCACAAATAATTCCACTTTTACGAGTTCAATTCTGTAATTATCAAAATATCAATGACAGTTTTTCATTGATATTATTGTGGATAAAAGAAATTGAAAAATTAATGTGTCAAAAAATTATTAATCTTTCATTAATCGAATCCATAAAAGTGACTTTACACATTTTTTATAAGGCTTTCTTAAGTCAAAAATTGATTTTTTCGTTATGTCGAAAATACAAGAGGCCAATTCATTATTGTTCATTCTGACAAATTATGAGTGTAGCAAATTATTATTGATTAATTTTACAAATAATAATATAAAAATTAAAATTTCATAAATAAACAACAGGAAAAAAATTATGTTTTTTTTATGTATTTCTTTTTTTTTATTTATTTAAATGTTTATCTTGTTATGACCAGAAACTGAATCTGACAAGTGGTTTTGTATTACACAAAAAAAATATAAATTCGTAGAAATTTAAATATTTATGAAATTTTGCAAATCGTATGATTCTTTTTTTTTTTTTGTATCTATACATAAATTTTTGTATCTGTGGTTTTTTTTTTATCTTCTTTTTGTTTTCTGATCACATCTCCAAAAAAATCTTTATTCCTGAATTGTCATTTTAATAATTCTTTCTCTGTGAAAAGAATTTGTAAAAAAAGAAAAACGCAAAATAAAATTCAATTTAATAATATAGAATCATAAAAAAAAAATTAAGATTTTATTGATTAAAAGGAAATTGGTCGGCATTAAAAATAATTTTTATTAAATATTTTAATTATTATGTTCTTCAGAATTAAATATAGAATCAAAAAATTAAATTTTTATTGTTGATTTTTGATTTGGTTTTTGGTTGATTATCAAAATTGTAGGATGTTTATTATTACGGTATTATAATTAAGTATCATTTTTGGTGGTCTTCATTTTTTTTGAATTTTTGAAGAATTCGATCATTAATTGAATTTATGGACCAGTTATTATTAGTATAATTATTAAATATCATTTTTGGTGGTCTTCATTGATTTTATGCTAAGAAGAATTTTATACTTCATTCAATTTTGTATATCAATTCAAATTTTTAGCTGAGTTGTCGCTTCTGTTACCTTTCAAGAAGTATCAGTCTAAGATTAATTGTCAGTTTAATGTAATTTTATGATTGAGAAAAAATTGGTTATATTGAAATGTCTGACTATCAAAAATGACATTAAAGTTTCTAATTATTTAAAAAGTATTTTGTTTTTCATTTATATAACATTTTATTTGTTCAATTGAACTTAGAACTCTCCCTGTAATAAAGAAGAGGTTAAGTTCAATTTTGGGCTGTTACCTTTTAGTTTATATTAAATAAATTTTTGATCATTTCCAAAATGGTGTACAACTTTCTGTATAAATGTAAATATGGTCAAACTATTTCAATATCAGATTTTGTCCAGTGAAAAATGTATAGTTTTAAAATGTAAAAACTTTAAAAAAAATGGTTAATAAAGTGTTCTAATTAATTCGTAAATTTAAATTATAAAATTTCAAATTATGACCTTTTTTCTCTCTAGAATTCAGTAATTTATTTTCCATTAAAATTTCTATTTAAAATTTTCTAAAAATGATTTATTCGTTTAAGCAGATACTTTAGAAATTAAATATAAGATAATTTTTCAATATTTCTAGCCAAATTAACACCTTGCCTAGAAAACACTTAAATTCTTCTGAAAATTACTTACTTAATTCATTAACAACTAACTATACAAAAATCCTTAATTGAAATTCTTTCAAATAACAATTTCTTAAAACTTTAAAATAATTTGAACTCTCGGCATGGTTCACAATTCTATGCTCTGTGAAGGTAAATTATTATTATTTTTATGAAAAATTGACTTGTGCCAAATTTTTGTCTATATATTAATGTGATGAGTTATTTGAAAATTCATTATTCTTATCTTTATTATTATTAGTTTACTACATCAGCCAAATCACCACTTTTTAAGCATAAACCTTTCAAACTGTTCAATAAATAATTTTAACTTTTAGATACGTTTTTGTTTTTATGAAAAAACTTCAAATTCGTAAGCCGCTCATAAAACCAGCATCAGATCTTCTTCTATATTTTTCATAATGTTCAAGGTTTTTATGTTTTCATGTTTTCGGAAGAACATTGAACAAAAATTACATACATCTGCACAACATTTATTTATAAAATCATATAATAATTTATGAGACTATAACGGTGCTGGCAGAAAAAAAGATACAATAAAAAAAAAAACGATTTAAATTTTTCTTTTACACTTTTGACTTCTTCTTTTAAATGAGCAAAAAATATGGAAAAAAATAAATAAATATTTTTTTATTTTGGGTAAGTAGTTAACAATCATAAAAATTACTATTCTGGTAAAAAAATAGCATTGAAATTTAAATGATTTTAGCTTGAAAAAAGAACTAGAAAACAATTAATTTAATCGTATATAGAAAGTTTTAATAATTTTTTTTTAGAAGTTTAATTTGCAGTTATTTATGAAATTTTGGATAATGTAATTTTTAATTTCCGTTTACTTCTAAGTACAAACTTTCAATTAGGCCATATTCACACTTTTCACGTTTTGTAATTTGCAATTTTTTAATAATTTTTAGAATAATGCTCTGAGTAAATATTAAGTTTCCATGAAATTATTAATATAAATGTAACTAATTTTATATGAAATTCATATTGGTTATTCAGATATGGCACCACACACAGAGAGTACACGAAATTTTAACCATTGCAGCAAAAATACAATTTTAGGTATAGTGCGGTAATTTTCATTCAAATTCAAACTTTTTTTTCTGCACGATATACTTTTCAATTTTATGTGTATGAAAAAAATAGTATTTTTATCATTTTCCAGTATTTTAAGCAAGCTATTTTGGCTATATTTAGTTTGATTATCTTTTGTCTGTTAATGTCTGAACAAAGTTATATGTAATGTACTGCTTCCAAGCGATATAATATCTTTTGCTGCTCAAAATCAGTCAACTTTGAACTACTATCGAAATGGCATACACTCTAAAATACTTAGGAACGATACCTTTACTTAGAACGATATTTAGGACCGATACTTGTCAGATCGAAACAAAAACCAGAAAAAATTGTTATAAGTATTCGTACTCCTATTAAAGAACTGCATTCTTACCTCAGATTGGAACTTTGTTACCGTGATAGTATAAAAGCAGGTAACACTGTTTTTGAAAATCCTGGGAAATTAATGATTAAGTTTTTGTTTTAGAACTAGTGCATGAATTATGATTATCTTATTTGACAGATTTTCCGTTTACGATCATTTTAATAATTCTAAGATATCAAAACTATGTAAGTCCGTAAGTTACAATAAAAATATTGATAATCCTCAAGAAATTTCTGAACACGTAACTTACTTAATTCTACATATACAAAAATTTATGAAAGTTAATTTATTTCTACTAAAATTAAAATATTTAAATAAAGATAAAATCAGTCATAGTAGTTCAAAGCTGACTTTTGAATTTCATAATGAATGCTTAGGAAATTATTATTCCTATGAAAAGAGTAGGTTATGAAAAAAGCAAGGTGCTTACTACTCTTATTTCTCAGCAACCAAAAGTCGTATGGAACTTTAGTAAAAGATTCTAGTAGCACATCGATGTCCAAGCATCAAATATGCTGAATAACATAAAACCACGTAATTACGAGTTACGTTTCTTTTATGTTATCACGGGAGTTTGGCAACATCGCTATTTTAATTTCATTTTATATATTAAAGGATATAATATTAAAAATATATAAAAATCCTATTTTATCTAATGATTTTTCTTAACTATTCTTTAGAATTTCGGTTTCGTGACTGGATCCCATAATTATATACAAATTTATTTATTGTAAAGTAATAACTTTTTTAATGTCAAACACTATCATCATTGAATGGGTCTATCCAATAATGAGATTTTTATTGAACGGTCGCATTTTTCAAAGACGTTAAAATCACATTACTATTTTAAAGCTAAGTAAAATGCAGGTATATAAGCTAAGCAACCAAAATAATGAATCAAATTCGTGACTTATTGCATAATATCAAACTATCTCACATCATTAGCGCGCTCTTTTAAGATGCTTTTTAAGTAGTTTTTTTTCCAAAATTTAATCTATATTTAAAAACTTTTAAAAATTTGGATTTATTGAAGCAGCAAATAAAAAACATTTTTATGGATCATTAAAATTCTATTAAAAAAATTTTTGTTTCTGTTTTTGTTTTTTAAATATTTTTTTTTTTTACTAAGAAATTATTAAAATTATTCTCCAATTTCAGAAAATTAATAAAAAAAAACCTTGTGTAATTAATATAAACAAAATATATAAAAATTGTATAAATTGAAAGAAAACCTTTTAAATTGGATTAAATTATAATAATTCGCTTGTGGAAGTTAATTTGTAAATCGATATTTAATGAACTAGAAAAGAAATAGGGAAATCACTATCCAGTTTAGGTCAAAAAACTCATTAAAGAATTAATTTTAGAAATAAAAAAGACAAAAAATATATAATAAAATAAACGAATAAAAAATGTTTCAAAAATATAAAATCATTTTTTGGTAAATAATTTGTTAAAAAGAATTTCCTTATTTTAAGTATTAAAATCTAATCAAATATAAATAAATAAAAAAATGTTATAATTGATTGGGAGAAATTTCATTTAGTTGATATACAATGGAATCAATTTTACACACCCAATTTATGGAATGAGGGGCTATATAAATTTGATCTGATAAATAAAGTAATTTGCCGTCATAAATGTCCTAGCTTTAAAAACGAACTTTTATAATTATGCCAACTGTAGTAGGATTTAATTGGTACAAACGTTACAAATGTTACCCTATTAAAGTCTGATATTTATGGTATACACTGAGAAACGCGGTAATGTGATAAGATTGTAAGGCCACACAGTCAAATTATTGTGTAATAGTTGTGTATGCATGTATAGACTTTTATTACTGATGGCCATTATTTATATTAGGAAGGTTTTTATTTGTATGTTTCGGCCTGCAATTAACTTGATGCGTGGAATAATAATATTTTAAGCTGTTTTTCAGTGAACTAACAAATAAAAATCAATAGATTAGTTTTCTAGTCGTGAAGCATGAATTATTATTGATTTAAAAACATCACTAAAAATGTCCGGTTTCGTTTCTGCCGACATAATTTTTGTATACGGTAATATGGTTGGCAAATTAGTAATCACACACATTAAGGACATACTAGAACAGCTGCGTATACGGAGCACTGGCCAATCGGTGAACATGCGGCAAAAATGGGAATCACATTTAAACTTTTTCGGGTGTCTATATACCTTAGATAACTCAACGATCTAGCCACGAAGCAACCCAGAGACTCGGTACGCTTCTTAAATAGCACTAGGTGGATCTTAAACTGCCTCTTTCCACCACGTAACCTAGCATGGTTTCATGAGTATGATTGGTAGCAAAACGGTGCATATGCGCTAATTGGAGTGGCCGGGCATGTTGCTGGGGACTGACTCTACACTTAAACCAACCAACCAATTACCTACATTTTTTATTAATAATCTAAAAAAAGGCCGCTTTATTGTCGTCTATATAAAGATCGTTAAATAAAGACGGCACTATCTAAATATTGATAATACTAAAAAGCATCAGTCATTAAAAATATTGATCTATAATTATTTTTCAAATACAAGTTTAATGATTTTTAAAATTGTTACTGAATCTCTAAATGCTGTCATTAGTTATAATTTAATATTGGCGGTGTTGCAAATTAATAATTAGAGTTTTATTTCAACTATTTTTTGTTAAATTTCTTAATAGCTTTGGCAACACTTTACAATAATAATTCCAAAAAGAGAGAACTTATAATTGTATCCATATTAGCTCAACAGTATTTCGAATATATCCCCATTTTAAGCCTGTTTTATATTCTGTATGTAGCTATTATATTTACAATAAATGATATTAAACTAACCCTAAACATTAACGAACACACACTTAAACTTTTAGAACACACAAAATATATAATTTTAAATGCTTTTGTATATATAAAGTGTTGATTACAAAAAAAATTTCTAGTTAAATTAAATGGCGTTTGTTGCGTGTCTAATATTACTATATAGCAAGCTATATAAAATGTATAGTAGAAATGGCTCTAATGTTATATTAAATTTTCCATATACATAAATTGTGTTACCCCCAAACAGAATAGAAATCCTGTTTTAGAATCTATAGTAAAGGGAACAGGAGTTTTTTTTTAAAAAAAATTTAATCCTCAAAGGATATGGTTTTATATTATACAAAATAAACCACACTAACACACTAGATAACATGATACAAAAAAAAAAATTGGATACAAAAGGACAATCTGTATTCATATTTCCCCTGGAAAATATTTTACAAAAAATGAATGGAAAAAGGATTATAATATTGATAAAGGCATCAGTTTTGAGAGATTATTATACTTTCCAAAACATTTTATATTTTGATGGACTATGATGAATAGAATGGGAATTATTGGAGGCACAATATTTGATTTGAAATTTCAATAAAATCAGCAATTTTTTTTTGTTAGAAAAGAGATTATTATTCCCTTGATGGATATTTTTTTTTATATAGGATATGATTTATGATTGTCTGGCAATTCATGTCACAATAATAACCCAGGAAAAAAAAATTATGAAATTTTAAATATAATAATAATAAATAGAATTTTATGTAAATATATAGCGAGTAATTGAATGTGTTATAAATAGTATCAGATAATCTTCATAGAGCTAGAATATTAATGGAAAGTTAATTTGGCTTCAAAAAATTGATAAAGAAGAACTGAAATAAGTTATAAAAACTTTAAAATTTGTATAGTTAAATGTAAAATAATTCCATTTGGAAGAAGTTTGTGATAACTTAATATTAAAAGCGATATGGAACTTAGCTGATAAGCGATATGAAAGTAAACGCATTGCGATAAGGTTTTGCTAAGTTATCGCATTTTATTGTTGTAAACTCAATTATCTCATTATAATACTTAGCATAAACTGATCTTAATATGTAAGCAATTCATTATGCGTGGGTTCAAACGGCCGATATTATTTTATAATACTTGCGATATTGCTCCAATCCGATTACTCGCAGTCGCAGCGATAATTTGTGTTTTTTCCTCTTGCTTGCTGGGAATTATAACCTAATTGCAAATTGGTTCTACACCTTTCAACAGTATTCGACTGAAGACAATTTATCCACTTTGGTATTTAATGACTCCCAGCAATCATGAGGAAAAAAACACAAGTTAACCGCTTCGAGTAATCACTCACAAATAGCAATATCGCAATAGTTTTCAGAATATTTGAGGTTTAAAATTGCTAAGCTGCAAATGTAGATATTTTTAAAAATTCTACTTAATGTAATTTGCAGAAACATTTAAAATATTGAATCAGATATTGAAGAAATCCTAATATTTAGATGAATGCGACTAGTTCATAATCTTTGACAATTAATTTTCATGAATCTCTATTCATTTTAAACTTTCTGTTTAATTCAAATTGATTATATTTATATCGAAATGCAAATATTATCTATAAGAGAACTGCGTTCTTTTCTGCAGAATTAAACATACATAACAAATTTGAACAAATAAAATATAAATAAATTAGACCAGACTACAACAATAAATATTTATATTTTATGTTTTTCTAAAAATATGTTTTCATTTTTCATGTTGTTTTATCAAAATATATTGAAAATTGAATGTCCAATAAAAATTTTTGCTTATAGCATTAAATACATAAAAATTTTCCGGAGTTGCATAATTCGTGATGGTTGATTGTTTATGGTTAAATATAAATCATGTTATTAATTTTTTTTAATGTATACCTACATAAAAAAAAATGTTTAATTATCTGTCTACAATAAAATTGTATATTATCGAATGAAAATGTCATTTTTGAAAATTCAAATTTAATTACAAATATCACGGAATATTAAACCACATAAAAATTATTTTTTATGATTCATTTTTGACAATTTTGATGAATTTTTATTGTAATATTATGTTTAAAATTATAATTAACATTAATTATTTAATTATAAATTAAATATGATTTGTATTTATATATAGAATTTTTAATTAATAGATTGTCTTAAAATAAATTCAATTGAATATGAAAAAAGGGAAATTTGGGAATTTCCAATCACGAAATCTTTAGGAATACTGACTAAAACTACATTAAATTTAATAAATTATTATAAATTAAACCTAAAATATATAGAAGAATTAATATTTACGAACAAATCCAAGAAAAATATCATGATTTGTTGTAAAGTATGCAAATTAAACTTGTATACAAATCTTAAGAAATATAAAAATTTCGATATTAAAATGCGGTGTACTCAAAAATTAATTTTTAATTATCATAAGTGCAAGGTTAAGCTTCTTATCCAGAGCACAGATTTTTAATATCGGTTTAAAATGTTAATAACTGCGAGCTTAAACTTATTATTCAGATCCCAATCTGTTAAAACCGGTTTAAATAATATTCTGGGTTTTCTCAGTTCAAGCTTGAGTCAAGTTTAACTTAAGAGGTACTTAAGCAGAGCTTAAACTTAAACATTATTTACCATTTACAATAATTCAAATTTTTCGGTTTAGCTAAGCTTAGAGAGTCAATTTTTGTGAACCGCATGGGCTTATAGGTTTAAGCTCTTGAGATTAAGCTCGCACTATGAAAAACTTAGACAAGACCAAACTGCAGAGCAACAAAATGTAATTAAATAAATAGACAGACAAACTGACAGTTTCTTCATAAACGGATATGTAGACGAATACAGGCCATAAGATGAATATGACAAAGCAATAGTGAACTAATTCGCTACTTAAAGAAAAATAATTTTTGCTGATCAGTTTTTTCTTTTACGTATATAACTAGAATTTCTGTTGGCCATGGAAAATAATCGCGGTTCATAAGAACAACAATAATTAAATTGAATTAAATTCTGACAAAACAAATTAATAAACTATACATTTTTACGTAGGAGTTTAAGGAAAATAATTTATTTGTAATTTAAGAACATTTAACGAAAATAGCTTCTACATAATTTAAGTAATATTTGCATCGAAATCGTAGAAATAAATGGAAGCCATAAAAATGTAAATTATGTCATGAAATATTAAATTACATCGTAATTATTACTAGTTTATTCGATTGCAATTTTAATATTAATAAATTAGTGACAAAATTTGCAGTCATCATTAATTTTATTTAACGGGCTTCTACTATTTCAAGTAAAATTTGTATAATAATTTTTATAAACGTAATGAACACTATATAAAAAATTAACACTTTAATAAGTTGGAAAATTAAATAATTTTTTATATCTTAGTTAAATTTTTTTAGACTAGCTGCAAAAAAAAAATTACATAACTCAATTATTTATACTCCGTCTTTTGATCTACTTAAAATGTACTTCCTTATGCGAAACATAAATAAATCATAATAATCCGTCTAGGAAAATATAGGATTTTCCATTTTCCTAACCAAAAGAAAAAGTTTTGTGTAAGAAATGTGAAAAGTTGGTATAAAAAGTGAAATAAATTTTTTTCAACAATCTTCTTTTTTTTTTATAGAAAAGAAAATCATAAGAAAAACATTTGAAATAATGAAAAGTTTTCATCATTTTGAAAACATTATTAGATCTAGAAAATTATTTTTAAAAAGGTGTGATGAGCTTAAGGATTCTATTTACAATAAGGTCGTACTATATATTACAATATTTTTTGTATTTTAATATAAATTTCAAGTGTACGAAGTGACGAATATGATTGCTATTGTTATTCCCAAATTGTCAATTATAAATCACGTCGTATAACTTTTCCTTCACATGTCAAAGTACAGAATTTAGTCCTTTAACTCTTATTTTTGCTTAGAGTAAGTTTCAATATTTTAATTTGATGCATACTATATTTAGGATTGCTCTTGTCAGGCTAAAATCACTGAATATTCAGAATGGAATTGACTATTTAATTATTTATTACAAAGTCGATGGCATTTCGTTTTATTGAATGTAATCAAATCCAAGATTAATAAACGGCTCAAGAGTTATTAAATATGTACAATGTTTTCTAATACTGAATCGAACCTATTTTCGAACGGAATTATAAGTAACTTGCTGGATCGAATGTGACAAAGTCAATTTTTGTTATCGAAGACCTATGCAGAGATAAACGATCTAAGGGATGAAAATCAGTATAATTTGAAATACAAGGTATAGTTATTACGTAAAACTGATATATCCATTATTTTACTTAGTCTACACTAGAGTATCGAAAATAAAATTATAATTTTTTTATAATCTTTTTTATAGAAAAGAAAATCGATATCAAAATTATCTTTTTTCTCTCAATGTTGAACAGAATATTTTTCTGATATTTCATATTTCAAGTTCATTTTTTTATAATTATATCATATTTGTATATATGTATGTAAATTTAATT
The DNA here is from genome assembly GCA_963920725.1 of Rhamphomyia laevipes. Classification (NCBI taxonomy): domain Eukaryota; kingdom Metazoa; phylum Arthropoda; class Insecta; order Diptera; family Empididae; genus Rhamphomyia; species Rhamphomyia laevipes. Next base: position 12,022,872 of record OY987259.1, read on the forward strand.
TTATCCTTGACACAAAAATATATCAAGCAAAATATATCTAATAAGAATGAATTTTCTTTAAGAAAGAAAATTATTTGAAATTTTCTTTTATTATACGGTCCAATTTTTAAGATCTTTTTTAAGTTTTATATAATCTTATTCTTATTATTGCAGCTATGATACTTAACAAAAATATCATATATTTTAAATGCTATATTGTTATCAGATTTAAACTTTATATTTTCCTTCTATTGGCAACAAAAATGTACAAAATTTAAAAAAGAATTCGCTTTAAAGATATTGCCAATAAAAATATGTTTTTGGCAAGTTTACCATAATTTTACTGATGTTAGAAATATGCAGACTAAGATAGCCGTATAAGCGAGGATATAAATTGCAATTTGAGCAAATTTAGCGAAATCTGAAGTCTGAACATTTTAAAATTTTCAAGTTTAAGGTCAAACATATTTTAAAAAATCTTTTAAGTTGCATTAAAATTATAATTCAGGTCAATTTAATAATTATTTTAGGTCATTCCTGTGCATTCTCTTTTTATTTAATAGTCAATGTACTAATTTCGACGAAGATGTATTAAAAATTGATAAAATTCTATCTCTAAAATTGGAATATAATTTAAAGGATTACTTATAATATGAGAGTCAGATTTCTCAAAGAGAACTGCTAGTTACATTAACTAACTTCTTAACTAATATTATATTACACACTAATTATAAGTGCTCATAAATCTTACTGGAATATCCTTAAAAGACGATTATTACTAAAGCAATTCCATCTCACAGTACACAACATAAATTCAATTTTAATCGTTTTCAACCTTTAAGGACAATAGCATTTCTTTAGGCATGAATTATATTCATTCCAAAAATGATGACTGATTTAAAGAACTTACTAGCGATAAAAGTCGAAAAATATTTTTACCCCTGATTTTATCATTAATTTCATAATAAATGAAAAACAAAAATCAAAAACATAAAAACCAAAGAAATCATCAGTTCATTTTATATTATTTTCCTTATGATTTCTACAAAAAAAAAAAGAAAAAAAAATATTAAATTTGAATGAACAATTTTTCGTCCTTTGAAAGAATAATAAAATGTAAAATGAATCCTTGTTCGTTAAATCCAGCATAAAAAGAAGTCATGGCCAATGTTTATATTTTCTTTAAAAGTTAGAATGAAAATTTTTTTGTATATTTCATTTTGAAAATTATTTTTATTTAATTTTAAATGAAAATTATTATATTAAATATAAATTTCCTATAATAATAATAAAAATACAAAGAATAATTCTAAGAGAAAAATTATTTTAAATTAAATTCTATTTATTTTATAATAAGAATATTGAAGTGAAATTTTCTATTTCTTTTTTGAAATTTCAATATAAATTGTAAAATATTTAATTTAAAATTTAATATTGAATTTTTCCATTTAATTTATTGATTCATTAATTATTGTACAAACCATAAATAACAGTGCAAATAATTTGTTTCCATTTGTCTAATAATAAAAACAAAATGTTATATTTCTTCTAAATTCCCTTCTAAAAGTTCCTTTTTGCCCACCCCATCAGAATTGAATTAAATTTATTCAGTGTCGTTTCAAGGATGGTGCGTTAGATTTTGTTATGTTCGCCACCCTTATTTAAAGAGAAAGTAAATTTGGAAATTAAAACTGTAACAGATTATAAAAGTAAAAGTTAATTTTTTTTTGTTTTCGTTTTGGTACGCTTATTATTATTTGCCTTTTTTTCAACAAAAAATTTAATTGAAGTTTGACACCTGGCAACACTTGTTTTTTTTCCATATATTTCTTAAGGAAATTTTTATTTTACACAGAAAAATGTATTTTATTTATTAGATTTTCTATTTCTGGACTTTTATGATTCTTATTAAAACATTTTTTTTTAAATATTTTGTCCGAATTGCTTTTAAAATTATAACTAATTCCGGTGAAGCAATTAAATTATTTAATAAAAACAAAAAAAAATCTTAGAAATTTAACAAATTAATTTGAAAATTAATTTTTTTTTTAATTTAAATTTTAACTTCTAAGAATTTTATATAACCAGAAATTCTTAGCATGAAAAATCATCAATAATTTTTGTACGAAACTTCTTGTCAATAAATTTTACAAATTTCGCATGAAAAGGCGAATTACCTGTGAATAATGTAATTAATTGATACCAAGAAAATATGTTCAACACATTAATCAAATGGAACATTTTAAGTGGCAGTTATTCTATTAAATGTAAAGATTAATTAATAATTAACATTTTGTTTATGAAAAAAATAGAGCTGACACCTCAATTATTAGTAAAGATACTTCAATTACCGAAATTTCTGTAAGTGTATTACAAATTTCAGCCTTTGCACTATCAAATAAATCTAATTTTAAAAAAATTATCGAAATTATCTTGACGCAATTAAAAGATTCTTCACTATAAAGAAACTTTTGGTTTGAAATCCATTTAAAATTAGTATCATTGAAGCTATATGGATGCTACCAAGTGTAATGAATAAGAAAAATCAACTCTACTTTTTCCTTATTACCTAAACAAATTATTATATTTTAAAATTCTAGATTAAATCTAAGAAAAATAAAAATTATGTTTTATTAGTTTTCCATTATGTAAAATTAATGATTCACATAATTGATTTTATAAATAATATTTTCTTCATCATAAATAACAAGAGTCTTTTCAACAAATCATCAACTATTATCCCTCCCCAGTAATGGCATATATGTCTACTTAAAAAAATATGGCCTGTTATGGCCTTCTTATAAAAATAATAACAATAAGAAACCACACACAAAAACAACTAAAAAATCAATATAACAAAATTTAATTTGTTATCGAGTGAATAAAAAAAAATCTCACATAAAAATCTGCAAAATCATTGTACCTATCTCAACATAATGTTGAAAATATGCTGTTATAGAAGATGATAGGTAAATATTATAATGAAAATTTGATGTTTGAGTAACGTGAGATATGTTTTTATATTCTTCTTTCTGAATAATGACCAGTCAACTGTCCGAAAGTATTTTCGACATGACTAATATAATATTTTCGGGTGAAATAAAAAATGTAACAGTTTTCTTGCTACCTGGATGAATCCTTTTTTCAGGACACTTGTAAGAAATGAGATTCAGATCTAAATGCTTATTAACATGAAATCACTAGAGAATTTAGTCTGAATCACCATTAAAATATTAAAAATTCTCATAATTCAATTTCAAGATGCATCTAAAGTAATGTTTCTGGTAGGAGGCACGTTGCACAGATACAGATTTTGACAACTTTAATTGAAAATTGATTTCAAAAATGGCAGGACGAATTATTTGTTAATTTCATATCTAAATATTTTTATGCTTTTTTAGTAACCTTTTTAGTGCGGAGAATATAATAGTAAAATTATGTATCGGAATTAGTACTTTCAGAATGTAATTTTCGTAGTAATATAAATTAGGGCCAAAAATTAACACAAATTTGATAATTGTTAATTGCTTTTTTCAATTATATAACCAATTATGAAACATTTATAATACTTACAATTGATCTAGCTGTAATACAAATTCAATTATCCGTTTATCCCAAAACTTTATACTAAAAATGCTTTGAGTACTAATTGAGTTACAACACTGTCCATAATTGTGGAATTTGTAATTTACATTTGCTTCTAAAACTGAAAAAATAATATACAATTAAAATAATTAAAATTAATCAAAATTTATTGTTAGCCCAATTACTTTTTCTTTTTTTCTTTAGTATATTTCAATTAGTCATGAAAGAAAAATGCTAAATAAATGAATTCCAGCCTGTTATACTTCCAGCAAATTTTTAACCCATATTTCTATACTTTTACAATTTAATTGCCATACTTTTCATTTGACTGATTTTTCAATATTTTAAATAGTCTTACGTTACGATAGTTTTTTTTTTTTATAAATCTTTTATAGTTTGTGGTCCATAAAATCTTATATCGACCTCTGTAAAATGTTTATAATTTTTATCATGAAAAATTTTATGAAAAATTAATATTGCGGTTTTGTGTTATATGTATTGGCCTATATATCAGTCGACATTAATTTTTTACCATTCTATTTTATGTTATAGCCAAGAGTATTATTTAAAAATCATATATAAATACATTTTCTAGCATCTTAGATGACCTGGGAATATTGTAGAGTTCAATTCGATTTATTTCAAAAAAATTGTATTTATTTCTTTTATACCTGGCCATAGCAAATTCTGCTATGGTAAAAAATAAATGAAATCCTACATAATAAAATTTAAAAAAAAAAAAATCTTTATTTCACAAATTTTCATGATGCTCTTTTTGTTCGGAATGTCCTTACCCAAAAATTTGATAAATTGGAATCGTTTTGTTATTTAGACTGACAAATATTTTATATTTTATTTAACTTTAATGTATTTTTCTTATTATATTCTGCATTTAGGTAAAATCTTGTTGTTGATTAGAAAATAAGGTTGCAATGCCCAATAGCATTAAAATTTCTGTAAAGGTTTTTCTGTAAAAAAAAAACATTAAAATAAAAAATGAGCAATTTGTATTTGTCGATAAGATTTTATTTTTTTTTTACAAAAATTAATGGTTTTGTGTTTAAAGATTAAAATTGAAAGGTATACAATAATTGAGATGAAATTTTAAGTAAATGGTTTGTAGAAAGTTTGTATAGGTATTAAGAAGATTGTTTTTTTTTTTGAGATAGCATAAAATATCCGGTTTCTTTGTTAAAGTGTTTAAAAGGAACGTAATTTAGTAAATTTTAGCTAAAGGACGTTTTAAAGTGTAATTGTGAATATAGATATTTACAAAATGTTAAAAGTTTCAATTCTATATATAAATTAGATCTCGAGAATATGAAATAAATCAATTACGATTTTCATGTCAAATAATTGCTTTGAATCAAATGAAATATGACAAATTGTCCTATTTTTATATATTAATTAAAATTTAGGTCTTCTTTCAATCAATTTGTTACAATCATTTATTATGTTAATAAAATGATAAACAATTTATTATTAACAACAATTGATTTTATTACCCTATATTTCATTCTATATTAAAATTTCATTTTGGAATTCCTTGTTGTAAACGATACTTGTACAAATTGTCATTTATTATAATTAAAAAAAAATTAATTTTTATTGTTTGAAAATATTTTATATACAAAAATAATAACAATTTTTTAATAGCTCAATGGTTGACTAACTTTTAAAGCTATTAAAGCATAAAATTCTCATGTAAAGTCAAATTGTTGGAAAATAGTTAAAAAAATAAAATTGTTTTTATTCGTTTTTCTTGTTTTATCACTTCAGTATTTAAATTTTAATGTCATATTGAGAAAATTGGTAAAAATTATGAAGAATTTTATTATATATATTTAGTTTTTCATGGAAAAACAAAGAAAATTCATGAATTTTTTTATGATTGCATCTCTCTTTCCATTCTTTTAATATAAAAAAAAAGTCCAATTAACATTAATTGTCATTTGTCAATCATTATTTATACAGAATTTTACTTGGAAAAGTTTTGAGTTAATAATGAAAACAAAGAAATTCTTGTTGAAGGGTCAATGTCTCTGAACAATAGCAGAGTGAAACTTTTAATGTTTATCAACAATTATTATTGCTAGTAAAATATTATAATTTTGTTAAAGTTGTTAAAACGTTCATACCGCCAACAAATCGAGTTATTTTAATTGCTAAAATAGTTTTGTAATTTTGACACAATTGTCAACAGTTGTTGATAAAATGGCCAGAGTTAGCCGTAGACTCAATTACCGAATAATGCAGCCTGGATATACCAATTTTTTGTTTAACAATTTTTGATTTTATGAACCTCTTTTTATTATTTCTAAATTTTGTAAAGATGGTAAGGTGTAGAAAATGTAACATGTAATTTTCTTTCAGCAAGAATCGAACCCACAACCTCAGTAATAGTAAATCAGTATACGTTACACTCAGCTATCGAGGTTCACACAATTTTTTTCAATATCAATAAATTTTGATTTTTTAAAAAAAGGTTACAAATAAAAAACTCGACCCATGCCAAACAAGCATAAAACTGACACGTGTGGTCCATCTTTTTTCTAATATTTAATTTTGTAGGTTTATTAAAATTCTATAATTATAATTTTTGATGTTGTAGATGTAGAAAATTTATAGTTCTGACTTCCATTACCAATAAATTTATTAGAAGGGAGTATCCATCCCACCTGTCATCTTTAAAAGGATATTTACATTAAGTTTTTCCTATAATAAATTATATTAAAATCATATTTATTATTACTCTGACTCGACAAAAAACAAAATTCCAATTTTATTTTTTTTGACAGGCGCCTAAATGAATCCTTGAAAATATGTAAAAACATAAAACTAAGGCGGGGTCGACATAATTTTTGGTATTTTTTTTTAACTAATAAATAATAATGGAAAAAAAAATTTTTGGTTCTATTATAATTGTGAAAATTAAGGATAAAAATAATAATTTATATTGAAATATTTCAAGATCAAGGTTTTGTTGAAAAAAGATATAGAGTAAAAAAATGTTACCTTTTTTCTATGAAAAAATCGAAGGTTGGCCATTTGCTTTGACTCTGGTATGTATCCTTAATGAAAATTGATTAATTTAATGAAATTTGGTATGATTTAAAGGTTAATGAAAATATTTTTCATTTGGTTACATAAATTTAAATTTACTTTTTTATTCAATTTCTTTTTGTAAAATTAAAATTCATGATATTTTAAGAAATTTCAAAAATTCACCTTTTTCAAAAATAAATTTTTTATTTTCATTTTTTTACATTTATCATAAATTTAATATATTTTTTTTATTTTTATTAATTTTAATTATGTAAATAAATCTTCATAAATATTTTAACAACACGGTCTTCATAAATATTATTAAGAGTGTGTTTTTTAAGAAATCGTCTTAAAAAAGTGATAAATAATTTCTCAACACATAATTTTCATTATAAATATTTTTTTTTATTATAAATTTGTCATCCCATTTCCGCGACCATAAAAAATTTATGAAATTAAAAAATATAAATATATTTTTGCCTTCAAAATCATTTGGCGTCAATTTTGTTGATAGTTGTATAAAGAGAGACACATCCAAGACAGAAGCATCAACAAGAAAATATACCAAAACTAATAAAAATTGAAAAAATTATTAATTTTGTATTTATATAACTGATAAATTGGGCGACATGGATTGTAAATTTTATGATAGCTTGGTGGAACCATTTATGTTTAGAGAAGATATAAAAATTATTGAATAAATAAATAATAAAATAAAAAAAAATTGTTAATTTGAAACAGTTTTTATAATTATTATTGGTATTTGCTAAATAGAATGGTAAAAAAAATTGCTGGATGAAAAATTACAATATTTAATTAACTTGTTGCCATATTTATTGTGAATATTTTAAAAATTAAAAAATTTATATTCAAAATTTAAGTCAAATTCAATTTTATTTTCAATGAAACTAGAACTTTGTTCTAAGATTTTTGATAAAACATTTAAGTTTTACTAATTCTTATATAAAAATTTATATTTTTTTATATTTTTTATATTTTAACAACAATTATGCTTCATTGCAAATAAGCTACGGTTCAGATAAATACGAGCATTATATAAAAGTAAATTCATTCACAAAATTGTATTTGGTATCGAGGAGCTATTTAAAATATTTGGAATATTTCAAATGACCAATATTTGGACATTCCCAATTTCGTACTCCGTGTGCAAATTTATAATTAATAAAATTTCTGTAAGGCCTGAATTTAAAATTTCTAGTAATTTCAGTATTTCCATTTGGTATTATCGTGTTCACATCACAGCCATGCAAATATTTATAGGAATATCCTTCCAAAAATTATGTTAAAAATAACTTTAGAAGAATTAACACCTGAAAATATGAAAGTCTCTCTAGAATCTGTAGTTCGGAAAATACAAATCAATTGTTTCATTTTTTGCATGGGTTTTTATTTGCTAAATCAATAGTTAACAGATAAGAATTTTAACAAATTTTTATATTTTGTATATGGTTGGTTGGTTGGTTGGTTTGAGAAGGGTGGAATGGAAGCGACCAAACCACGTACTTAGACCGTACGGCCCGTTGTACCCCCTTACGAAACGTTGACCATTTTCACGACGATTCGTGCCATCCCACTTCCTTTATGAAGTTTGATAACTTCGCAGGTTTTACACTGCTTAATTCTATTAAATCCCCTATAAAATAGCAACCTTTTATTACACAGATAAGAATAGTGACATAAAAGATGCTCAACTGTGTCGTCATCCTCAAAACAGCCTCTACAAGCTGTTTCAGTTGTCATTCAGAGTCGCCCGGCATGTTTACGTAATAGTAAATGCCCCGTGACCGTTCCTGTGTACAGTTTTGGTCATGTTCAGAATACTTCTTGATTGTTTAGCATTGGGGTTACTCCAGAACAGTTTGGTGTGAAGACAACTGTTCAGCGCAACCCATTTTAACATGTTTTGTTCTACAAGCCATATATTTTGTATATATAATTCCATTTTTGGTAATTTTCCAATTCCCAGTTTGCTCTGATCTTGTAATAAGAAAATAGGTAACAATTCGTTATTCGTATATTTCTAAAAATCAAACTGAACTCTTTTACAGAAGTGATACCACCAAAGTTATGGTGGATAAATTATTAAATTAATATTTATTTTAACATTTTTTATGTTATCTTGAAATGCATTTACAAATAAAATAAAAATTCAAGCAAATACAAAATATTTGATTGCATTTTATCAGAAATTGATTAGATAACAAAATTAACTAATTCAATACATCAATAAAATTTTAACTTTACTATTAAAAAGCAGCTTGGTTTTTATGATATTAATAAATAATAAATTTGAAATGATTGATTCTCAATGCATTTCTATATAAAATCGAAAATTGTAGGTTTTCATCGTTTTTAAGTCAAAATGTCAATAAACTTTAAATTCTTTCATTTTTTTTCCGCACAAATGGTTTTTTAATCTACAATTTAAAGTAATTTTGTATTTAAAGACTTTCTAAATCAGCCACATGGGTTCCTTCCGCAATATAGTTTTCATTTATTTTTTACATGTCTGACCTTATTTTTTTTTTTGTTGGACAAAATTAATACTTCCAAAAAAAACTATAATAATATTACCATACAAAAATGTATAATAATAATCATACTGATGAATTCTGTCATCAGCATTCATTTTCGAGGCCAAGGATAATTATCCTTGTTACATTATATACATATAAATATTTTCTTTCAACAAAAAACATCAAAGCGTGTGTTTAGCAGATGGAATGAAAAAAACAAAAAAATTATAGAATTTATTTAAGGATACCAAATGTTTCTAAAAAATGCGGTCCTTTAAAAGCAAAAATTCTAACTATTACTTTTCAAAAAAATTGAAACGATCCCAGCAGGAAAGAATATTTTTTTTTTTGTAATTTAATACGAAAATCAAATACACACACGTCGTTTCTTAGGCCTTCTGAATATTCATCTTTGTGTCTCAGGTAAAAAAAAAATATTATTTGTAAAGCATACAATTGCGATCTAAGACCGTATAGATGAAAATGTTTGTAATTATTTTACAATAATTTTCTTCTTTTATGTTTTAGGGGTTTGTCTAGGTCGATATAAATGTTCGTTTTTTGGGAAAACATAAATTAAAGGTATAAGGAAAACCTTTCCATAATTATTTAAAAAGTATATAAGAATCCTGAGTGTACACATGTCATCGTATAGTTTAACAAGGTATATGTATATCTGTTTCTGAGAATAATGCCGTAGGGGTGTTCCCCAAAAAAAAAAAAACGAAATTAATAAATACTATGTGCAAGCGCCTGTCATTAGAATCAAAAAAAGTATGTTATTTTTAGGAAAGTTCTATATTTTCGTTATTTATGTACAGAGGATTATTTTGTATAGTCCATAATATAATAACCACAATGTAAGATAACGAGAATAGTTAGACAAATAATTGTATGACAGGATTGATTATATTGTCAGTTATGAGTTTTCCAACTCATTTTAAATTTTGTTTTAAGATTTTTATGCTTTCCATAAAAAATTATCAAAATCAATTAAATTTTTGAGGTCATTTAAACGCTTTTGTCTGTGTAAACTTTTACAAGTCTGTGTTTAACGTATAGTAAAAATGTATAACTAAACTATTCTACAAATCGCAATTTCAGACCTACGATTTCCAATTGTTTCAATCATTAAACTTCTTTAGGTTTGCCTGAACATCATTTTTCCATTACAAACAATGTCTACAGTGGAAAAATGACGTTGAGCTGGTTTAGCTGCAGCATTTTTACCCATGCTAACAACATGTTCAAATCAACGCTGCGTAGTAACAGTTTGGCTTTGAGATGTTGATGTCACCTTACAACTGGTACAGTTCTGTGCTGTATCTTTTCTTCGATATTCTATCCCCGCGAACTTCACCAAAACAAAGGACTTTCAAACAAAGCTACCATGTTTTCGTCTTTTACTTTAAGCAACTATGTTTCGAATGCATACGTAAGAACAGGTATTATGAGCGTTTTCTTAATTCTTATAATTGTTAGCTCTCCGTGAAAGATTTTTTGCATTTGCTTGCCTAATTCATATAGGAATTATGTTGACTAGCAAAAACCTCCATTGAATCTCCATAAAATTGTTATTTGTTGTATTTTGTACCTCATACAGACAAAATCCTTTACCACCCCGATATTGTAGCTGCCGATAGTTGCATTCACAGTCTCGTACACTGTGAATACAACCTCTCGTATCCTGTTAACGTTTTGTGGACCATATTGCCTAAACGCAAATGGATATAAATTTATTAAACTGTCGCTATTTAAAATTGAATTTTGATTTTTTTGGTAAAATATTTGATTTAAGACTGGATTCAAAATTCTTATTCAACCTAACAAAAGGAAATGCAGGAAAATTTAAAATATTTAAACTTTGCAAAGTAGAGTACAAAAGTTCATGAAAATATCTACTTAAAAGTTGCAAAACTTCTGAGTTCTTTTCTGTTACATTAAAAACAACATTCTGAATCCAGTAAAATGAATTTACCTCTGTCATACATATAAACTTGTGTGCCATACAAAGATCGATAAAATTGTAATTATTTTGTATGAATTTAAAATATGTCTGCATTTATGGTGGAAGATTTGTTGTTATTACGATCTCCTTGCAAATATTTACCTTTTTAGTTTACTTATTATATCTCCTCTGTCATGTAATCATAAAAATATTTTCGATTAAAAAATTAATTATTTTCGCTGTCAAATAAAAAAAAAATACCAATAATTATAAAACGTTTTTATTTAATTGTAAAAAAAAAAACAGAACGTACATAATAATTTTTGCTGCTCATTATTTACCATAAAATTATTATATCTATACATAATATATAAATTTATTTTACAATTTATGCTAATAAAAATTATATGGATAAAAATTCTGTATTATATTTATGGCATAATGACACTAAATAAGCTCATACTGTGATGCCAGAAAAATATGCATTTTGAAAAAATTCTTGTTGACATATCTTTTTATTTTTATTATATTCATTTAACGAAATTCATTTAAACCACAGCTGGAATTTTTAAAAAATTCATTTTGTTTTATTGAAAAATAACATAAAAAACAAGAAAAACTAAATTTTTTTATTGAATATCCTGTGGAGATAAGACTATAAAAATTCTTAATTCTTATTAAATATGAAAAATTAATTATACAAGAAGTTTTACATATTAAGTAAATCTATAAAATGTTTCCATGATTGTAAGTTTTTGGAAAAAAAAACTCTTTAATTAATTGACTTCTTAACTTTTCTACCTATTATAAAATTAAACAATTTATCCTTAAAAATATATAAGAAAAATTAATTGCATCCTTTGTTGCAAAGTAATTTCCGTGCAATTTATTTTCGGTTTTACTTTGTTTATATAAATAGAAAAGTCTCTAAGGTTTTTATAAAACATTTTTTGTATTTATTAAGTGAATTAGACTTTAACACGCAAATAAATATAAATAAAACTTCTAAAAACAGGAACTGCCAGACAAAATATTAAGTTCTTTAACAAGACAAAATTTTACACTATATTCTCAATGGAAGAACTTGTATATTTACTATTTTTATGAGGGGTTGGGGGTTTAGTTAACCAAAATTTTATAATATATTTTAGTGGTAAGTTAGTACTGAGGATATTTTACAGACATATTTATATATTTAATCACGCCTTGGTTGTTGCAAATATAAAACAACAAAAATAGAGTTGAAAATTAATATGTGTAGTCCCATTTATTGCAGTGTTTTTAACTATTATTTAACACTTTTATAAATAAATTGCAGTATTTTTCAACAACAGATATAATCAACTTTAAGGATATAATAATAATAAATAATTTTTAAATAATGAAATTTTACAAAAATCCTTTTTAAATTAAGATTTAAGAAAATTTGCTAAAAAAAAAAACTTCTATTTTTGTTTCAAAAAGAAGGGAATTTTGAATTTTATTGCTTGAAATGAAGTAAATATTTTATAAAACAAAGAAAAATCTTATTTTATGAAAGAAATTAAGTAATCAAGGTAAAACAAAAATAATTTCCTAAAAAATGCAGAAAAATATTTTTTTGCGCAGATTTATGCAGCATCATGTATTTTTGCGCAGAAAAATGTAGTATTGAGCAGAACCAAGAATATTTTCTAAATTAAAAAGAATATATAATTTCTAATTAATTTCTATTCACAAAGATAATTTTTTAGAAAACTTGACAACGACAAGAGCACTGAAAATATACAATTCTTTTTAAGAAATCAAATTAATTATAAGTACATTTAGTATACATTTTTATTATAATTACAAATCCTTTTAAATTAATGAAATCATTTTAATTAGATCATCTACAATTACATTAACAACAAAAATAATCAATATTTTAATGAAAAGTGTGAGAAAAATCACGGTTATTTTCGTCCCTTTTAATATAATTTGTAAGTTTACAAATTCAAGTTTTCAAAAAAAAAATATTCTCACCCCTTTCTATATCATTGATAAAGTCTCAAATCGCAATATTTATTTAAAAAATTTGAATAAAATAATTGAATTTTACTGTCTACGAAACCACGGAAATGAATTTGGAAAAAAAACAAAAATACAAAAAAGTTCTTATGTTTTTGGTCTACCGGGTTTTAAATAAATAATACCAATGATTTTAAACATAGAATCATTCCAATTATCGACAATAAAAAAAAGGGGTTGAGTCTGATTGAAGGGTATTCATCTAGTAATAAAAAAAAGGATTTATTTTAGGGATTGTTGATTATATAAATACGTGCCCTAAAGGGTTTTTTTTTTTTATAAATTTTGTGCATCCTTTTATTATTCTTGAGGCTGTTTATGTAATTATCAAAATGTAAAAGATATACAGAAAAAAAAGGACTGAGGTATATAAAGTAAAACTCATTTTGAGAATGATATAAGTGGTTTTTAAGTAGACATCTAGAGATTTGTTAGTTTTTAATTTTTTTTTTACTAATTATATTGAATTTTATTTAATAGATACGTTTCTGAAATATTTTATGTAATTTATGTTATTTTGATGAATCAAGTTCTTGAAAAATATTAAAAAGGTTTGGATGGAAAATGCGTCCTTTAATATATTAAATAAGTATTAATTGATTATTATTAATTTAATTTATTTTGCAGTCACCAACTTATTAACGTTTTAAAATTGAAATATTATCGAAAATTTCAAAGAAAAATTATAAATATTTAAAAATAAATCAAATTTTAATCTGTGCAACATAAATTCGGTGAGATAATTAATGATACAATCATTAATTTTCATTTTCATATAAAAATATAAATAATTCGTTTCTGTTTTAAATGAAATTCTATCAATTTAATGAAAATTAAATGTTACTAAGTGATTTTTATTTATTTAAAACTATAAGATTTTCTCATTTATATTTTATATTCTGACAGAAACTGAACTGAAAATTTATTTTACTGAATAATGTGGAGCATAAAGATATTAAATTGTCCCCGAATATCAACAATTTTTATGAATTAGTGTATTTATTTTAGGTATTTGTCATAGTTTTATCTTCTCACAATCATAAGAAAAATATAAATAGAAACTTGCAAAAAAAAAAAAATTATATTCAAATATTTAGACTGTTTTTGAAATGAGTATTGACAGCTTTTTGTATGATAGGTTCATACAAAAATACTATAAAGAATGTTTTATTCAGTTTTTCTCGACTGGTGTCATTTAATTGATATTTTAAAATTGAATTTGACTAATTCCGATTATCTTTATATCCAGTACTATAAGTAGCCAAAATTAGCTTCACTTATTGGACTGATTTTGATTACAAATTAATTTCATTTAGATAAATATTTTTCCTTCTATTAAAAATTTTATATACTCTGAAATATTAACATAAACTCATGCTAATTCCATTACCAAGAAATAATTTATGTAGATTTAAATCAGCTTCCGTAAAATTATTAGACTCGTTGCATCAAACTATCAGATCTAAAAATAAAATTTCATTAAATTTTGATTATTTCTCTGTCTATAATTAATAAATTTTATATTTATTTTTAATTTACTTTAATCTCAAAGTAGTGAAACTATAAATAAATATCGTTTTTATTATAAATTGTTGGAATTAACTCATAATTTTATTTCCTGAAAAAATATAAAAAAAAATGTTTTTTTCTATAATTTAATAATTTTCTTTTTTATTTATTTTCAGATATTCTTCAAAAACAGAACCACTTCAAGTTCAGCTATGAAGAATCTTCAGAAGTTCAATAAACTCTTCTAAAAGACAAAACTAAATATACATATAAAAAATATATGTAAAGTGAATAATTCTGTGTAATGCCTTCACTCTGAAATTAATTCCACGTTTAGAGTGAAATTATAATTCACAAATGCATTAAGAAAGAAAGAAAAAAAAACTTTAATCTTAAAAGTGATTAAAGGGAAAATTAAATATAATCAAAATAAAAGTGAATAATTTAATTAACAAAAAAAAAAAACTAAACTAAATTTATAAAAGGGAAAATTTATTTAATTTTTTAAGTCCTTATTTTGTCCTTCAAAATATATGTACATCAATTGCAGCTGCGACAAATATTGCACCCCATACAAAAATTTGGTTCATTGTTCGTTCGTATTGAATTTGTGCGAATTAAAAAAAATAAATAAGAGAATCCTGTAGAATGTCCTTTAATAATCCCTTCAATAATTAAAAACAAAACAAAAAAATAAAAAACTGCTTGCTCTCCGTTCCTACTGTTTTAAGTGTATAAGTTTTTGTAGGTAGTGGTTTCACGCTTTGACAAAATTCAAAAGCAATTTTCATTTTCATTAATATCGACGGCGGTCGTACTATTTCATTTGTTGTACAGGGTTAATAAGAACAATTATAAATTGAATTTACGTGTTAGTGTTTTAGGATACGGGTTGATTTTTCTTATACATTACATTATATTAATATAAATATATATGTAAATAATGTTTATCTCATTAACACCATTACGAAATAAAATGGTAACGTCGCGTATAAAATTAACATCCGTTACGGTTGCGCTAATACAAATCGAATTTATTGTGTTTTGGACAACAGTGATTTTAGTCAGTAATTATTGTTTAAGTATAGTTAATTGTATGCCATACGCTGATGGTGAAGTAGAAATTTATATAAATGATGAAAGTTTTGAGGCAGCTGGTATTAGTGAAACACATTGTCCGCGACAATGTTCATGTGATGGATTAAATGTAGATTGTTCACGTAGAGCATTAATTCAAGTACCAAGAAGTATTCCGCCGGAAGTTGAAAAATTGTAAGTACATTTTTTATCAAATATATTTAAAAATATTTTAAATAAATTTATAAAATAAATTAAAATTAATAATTCTTAAAGGCCCCATACACTATAACACATGTTGTCCAACATGAGTTGGACAACAATGTTGTCATGCAGGTTTGATCGTATATGGGCATGTTTGTCGGTGTGACACACAGTTCGTCATGCGGTTTGATAAAAATTAAACAAATTTGATTCTTCGGCATGTATGACAACATGTGTGACATTGTATGGTACTGTTTGTCACACATTCGTCATTTTTCAGAAAAATTTTGTAAGATAAACATGGCGACAGTATTAAATATTTAATTTCGGCGAGATTTTTTTAATTTCTATCGCGAACATCCCAAATTGTGGAAATGTAAAAACGTTGAACGAAATTTTAAAAAGTGAAAAATCATGTTGCCAGTACAGGTACTCATGATATTTATGTGCCAACATTATGGTATTTCGAGTAATTAAATTTCCCGAAAGACCAAGAAACATCAATTATTAAACATCAACTATTGTGTGTGTCAATTATTAAAGCACACACAAAAATGTCCGACCTTTCGCTTCGAAGTTTAATAATAAACTGATGTTTGACAACATGTGTGACGGTGTGTGAAAAAAAAACTTTTTTGTGTGACACACCAAGTTTGATAACATCATGTGTGATTGTGTATGAGGCCTTTTAGGTTTTGTAATATAATTTAGAAAATTTCTTGATTTAGGATTGTCGAAATAGGAATAAAATGTTATAAATTTACTAACCGATACTTCAAATCCCTGTTTTAATCATTTCAATTAAAATCAAGTTTAGTTTTGGCCGACAGGTTATTCAATTATCGTACTTCGTTTATATCACGTGGTCAATAATAAAAATTGTCTGAAATGACCTAATTATTTACGATGTCTTTTTTTTCTGTATACATTTTAACTAACATTGTTGCCTTTTAATTCAGGTTTTATTACGACTATTAAGGACAACATTATAATAACATCCTTTTTTTCTAATATTCGTTTCGGTTGAAAAAAACTATATAGGCGTAGGTTCATTTTTGGTATACAGCATTAAAATTTGGTTAAGGGAAAGAACAGATAAATTATAAATTATTGGATTTGAACAAAGATTTCGTGGTTTATAATTGACCCTAATAAAATTATATAATTTTTAAAAATTTTGTATACACTATTCATTTCGAACAATAAAATTAATTCCCAAACATTTAACACTATTACTGCGAACTGCGATACAATCAATTTCCAACAAAATTATAATCAAAGCCTATAAATTTTAAATTTTTATATACATATATATAATATTATTAATGTCCTTATACGGTTATAATATTATTGCTAAACTCCCTACACAAAATTTATATTATGTTTATTACCTTTTAAATTTTTTAACCTCCTGGTGTGCAAATAATGACAATTTATTTTGATATTAATAATTTTACAAGTCATTAAATTTATTATGTTGCGGATTTCTGTATGTTGTATAAAAATGGAAAATAATTTTTTTTTAAACTGATTTTAGAAAATGAATTTTCATAAGTTATAGGAACATTTTTACCCGCAGTGATAGTTCAAATTCAAAATGTAAATAATTTTATATAAGTAATAAATTTTTGTATTTTTCATTTGTAACTTTTTCATTTTTTGGTTAATATTTTTTGGTTTGAGTTAAAACGCCTTCATAAATATTTTAGATGTATAGTAACTTTTTGAATAGTAATAAAATATTCACGTGAATTATTATATACATATTGCAAAAAAATTAGTTACAGACAGAAAATATTGATTTTTATTTTTGTGTAATATTAGGAATTTGTCTGGTCAAATGGAAGAAATACGATACACAAACAATTTCTTACGCATCATTAAATCGATAGTAGCCATTTTAATACTATATAGACAAAATATTATTATGGTTATGTGCCATTAAATAGATTGAATTTAAGTATCAATAAAATATTGATAGAAATTTGAGACATTTTTGTTTTTGTCGAATCACAAAGCTGAAAGTTGATTCATTTTGTTATAGTAACTTTAGTTGTTTACGTAGTTTTGAGTATTTATTAATTGTAAAATAGATATTTTATTACGTGCGAGGTATACTTTCATAGTATTTTTTGCATTTATTAAAATACCTTTTTAGGGTTATCAAAAAAAAATGATCTTATGAGACATTTTATAGTGCAAAACTTTTGACAATATATTCTGTGCAAGAAGCGTACAAAACAATGTCAAAAATGAAGCAAAACCCAAAAGACTGATACCATTTATATTCAAAAGTTTACATGGTTTGAAGAATGGAATTGGCAAGTAGTTTAAATGGACATAATTCGGATGAGAAATGATTTAATCTTTAATTACCTAAATGATCAATGAAAACTTGGATTAAACATTGGTTTACTTTTGATATGGTTTACATTTTAGCATCTTACGACATTCTTAGTTTCCAAGTATCGTTTTTGCATCCATTCTCTTCGACTTGGATAGCAATAACTAGCATTTCTTAGTTGCATGAGAACTGTACGACATTAAGTGTTTTTTAGTCGACCACGGTTTGTCTTGGTCTTTGTATAGTGTGATCTTTAGTGATAACTTTACCTTTTTACTCTTTTTAGTTAATTAAAAAAAATTGAAAAATTTTGTTTTTAAACTACTTAAAAAGTAAATTAAATCTTGGATAAACATTTATTTACTACTATTAATAAAGTTTACAATATTTTATCACCAAAATCCTCATTTTGCATCCTCTCTCTCTTACATGGGAATCAAAAGTTAGTTCAACGAGTATTGTACGATTTCAAGTGTTTTTTGATCTCCTACGATTTCTCTTGGTCTAATGTGATCTTTAGTGATTCAAATTTCGATTTCATACTTCATTTTGACGACCTGATGTTCTTCTTCATTATATCATTTATTTCTTATCTTTAATTATTGCTTTTGTAAATAGCAAATTCCAATAAAATCAAAAAAAAAAAAAAATATCGAATAATAAATTATAATTATGTTATTAAATTTCTTTCATATTTTTTGAAAAATTAATATAATAATAATCTTGAACTAACCATCTTTCTTATTCAGTGCATTAATTCAAACACATGCTGTGTTTTATGCTTCCAAAACATAATCTACTTAGTTTCACATAGTGTAACCTTATTCTTGGTCCAAATACAATTTTTTTCTATATAAATACATCAAAAAATTTCTATTCAAAACAGTGTTCTACTCCTGCTGGGCATAATATTCTAATTATTCATCTCTGTTCAGTTATTTAAATATTTTTATAATATTTAACTTAAAAATAACCAATTTAATTTTTGAAAATATAAATTCCATAATTTTCTTTCACGCTTAATACATCACCAACAACAAAAAAAACTCATTCTCATCTCTTTCCCTTCCGGAATTGAATTTCTTATGACTATGAGAATTATATTATCGTGTTATCGTTCCCATATTTCTGTTATAATTTCTGTTCTTTTCTTGTTGTTGTGTAGTTCGGGTTTCCTGTCCAAAATAAAAAAAAATATAATTCAAAAACATGACGCCTGTCAATTTAATTTGTTCCAGCTTTACCATTAACAGCTTTTCTCTATATAATATTTTGCTGCGGCTGTCAATAGAAGATGTTACAAATCCGATATTGTGTATAGTATTATAGTGTATAACAAAATACAATGACGATGTAGTTTATATTGAATTTGGTTATTCGACCGTAAATCTTAATTGGAGGAAATTTCTTTATGGATATAAAAATTAACGATTGGATTTTCCTTTTTGGAAAATTTTTATTAGTAAATATTGAATTTATTCACCTGTCTGTCTTCTTTTCAATATTTGAGTAAAAGGTAAAGGTATATAATAAAAATTTTATTAAATCCGCAAAAAAAAAGTACTTAGTGAGAAATTACTGAAAAGGTTCATAAGCGCAGTGTCTGTTAAATCATCACTATGACAACATTGATAATTGATTCCGATTGCTAATATTTAATTTATATTTTAATTTCAATTTTATGCTTTTAATGAATGGTACACTCAGAGGCGGCGTAGTATCATTTTGATTTTTTTGTTATAATTGAAATTATTTTGTTGGCATGGCAACAGTTGAAAACCGGATTTCCATCAATAGCCACTCAATTTAAGGTCTTGCGTCATATATAAAGCGAGACAAATATTTCATTTGTTAGAGTGTCCTTGGTTGCCTGCAGATCTGGTCGCCATGCATTCATTGAACCTTGCGTTCCGTGTCACATTCATAAAGAAATTAAGTTTTTCCTTTATTATAAATATTCAGTTTTTTAAATAATTTCAAATTATTTTAGCTCATTGACATTTTAATTATGTGTGTATTTATTGATTGATTGATAATACATATAAGTCCAATAATAACAATAGGTGCTATTGCTGCATAGAATAAATACTATAGATAAATTGTACAAGCCGTGACCAAACAACGTTCGCGTATTTCATATTTTCATCAACATTTTCTACACAATTCTTACATTCGGTCGTTGAGATTATATTAAATATTTCTTTTTTCGACAAGATGTCGTTGTGACCCTACAAAATTTAAAATTAAATTATAGATTATTAATAAAAAAGGCTACAAATGGAACTATTGGTATTGGTTTTTGACTATAATTACATCAGTATTTTAATTATGTCAAAAATTTGAAATAATTTCTGGAATGAAGTTATTCAAAATTTTCTTATTTTACTAAATTGCTCAAAATACTTAAATTAATAATATACCAAATTGTTAAATTATAGAAAACGAAATTTTTCTATATAATTTGTGATTTTTTTAAATATAAATTCTATAACTGCAGCCAAAAATCCTTCAGGAAATATCCAATAAGTAATAGTTTACTTTGGGAATATCCTTTTATAAGGAATATCAGTCGAAAACATTTTTATAAATAAAATAAACTTTTTTTGTATTTCCAATTTTATAAAATATATTTATCTTTCACCACTATCTAAGGCGGAGTCGGGGGTTCCTTGCAAAAAGAAATTATTTGTTTGACTTTAAATCCTTTACACAAATATATATAAGAAAAAAATTATATCCTTTCTTTTTTGCTGTTGTAACTTTCTAAATCCTTTTTGAAGTACAATATATTTGTTTTTCTCTAAACCTATGACTTTATCGAAATATATCCTATTCTATAAGACATACCCCCACCCCCCTAAAAAACAAAATTATTTTTCTATTCGGAATTATCTTTAAATAAAAAAAACAACCCCAATTTTTATATTATTTCTTTCTATTTTATGTCTTTTAAAAAATTGCACTATAAACTTAAAATTATAGCACTAAAGCTGTGAAATAAATATCATGACACTAACACTCATTTCGAAAAACTAATATTATCATAATGCGTATATATATAGAACAAGGATATAAGGATATATAAGGGTTTCCTGGTTATTCACCTTATATAAAAATTATGGTGGGTGAATTTTTTTCTTACGATTTCATGGTTTCCTTCTTGAATAAATTATTTTCATTTATAAAGTTTATATGTAAGATTATGGAGGTTTGAGAGAGTATATTTATATAACACAGATTTATAATTTTTGGATGAATGAAATTGAGACAACATAAAATTTCATTTAATAATTTATGTTGTTATGATAAGATAAATTGAAAGTAAGACGATATAGTTTTTTGTGTCCTTATTCCCTAGAATATCATAATAATATACGGTATAAAAAATATCAAATTACTTTAAAATATCCTTACAAATTTTTATAAAAAAAATTTCAATTCAATTAGAGTTTTATAGCTGATTTAAGTTAGGGAGGAACACGTAACATCTTCAGATATTTTTGAAAATTGAATTCAATGTGAATTTTTATTTTCGAAAAGTAGTTTTAAAGTAATGATATTGTCAAAAGTGGTACACGGTTACCAGTGGAGACATATACCTGCATAATTCTTATTATATTTTCTTAAACTATTTTCCATGATAATCTTTAATTTATTTCGTAATCTCTCAGCTATAAACTAGCTACATATATAGAAATAACGTAAAGAAATTAAATCTGAAATAAAATATTTAAATTATTGTATGTAGTATATTTTATTTATATGTCCCATGAAATATTCGATATAAATACGCAATGCAGAAAATTGTTTGATATTTTTTAGTTTATCATACCTTTCAGTTCCTTAAATGATTACTTCCTGTGGGATAGAGGCTTTTATGTTGTGTAACCTATTATTTTAAAATACAAAAAAAAAAATGTTATAAACTATTTTTTTAATGCTCTTTTGGTATTATATCTCCAGAGTCCTTAATAGTTTCTTTCTCATGATATATTTTAACTTATATTCATAGTCTGAAGATAATGTTGCTTTATTTTATGAGGTCATAAATCAGAAGTCAAGAATTAAATAAATTATTTAAATTATTTGTATTTACGATATTTAATATACATAATATTAACCAGAGACCGGACGTTTCGTGCTGTTTTCTTCATTAATTATGAAAAATTTAATATCTTTAAAAAACGCTTATTCAAAAACGATATATTTATTTAGGGCTTTGTGAAATATTATTATTAAGTACTTCGAAACGAATCATTATTTTAATTATAAGAAATTATTTCGTTAAAATATAAAATAAATATTGATTCGGTTATAAAAAAATTAATGAATAAATAGATTTTAATAAATATTGAAATCTTTATTCAATTTTATTTGGAAATAGCTTTCAACATTTATGTTTTAAATTTAACCGCTGGTTAATCAAACTGAAACGAAAAGATTGTGAAATTGTACTTGAATAGTACCTAAAATAACTATTTAAAAATTAGTATAAAATTGTCTTAACAAAACAATCTTTTAATTACATCAATGTTGTACAACAGATTTCAAGCAACAGAATTCAAGCAACATAGATTTTCTAATCCTTCCATAAACGTTTCAGGCAAAAATCTGAAAACCAATTTTTGTCATAGTGCGTAAAGTGTGTAAAGTTTAATCAACTTTTACGCTGTGCCGTAATTTCCTCACCCCGAAGATTTCTGATTGGTTAGAATTAGAATAGACCGACGTATGTGTACATGAAGCTTGTAAAGAAAATAATGTGAAAATGTTTAACTAAAATGTTTTCGCAATGCGTAAAGGTAATTTGTAATAAAATAATTCATGAACCACAACCAAATTGACCAAGTGAATAACTTCTTTTATATTCTTTCTATCATAAACATAATTATCCAAACTAAAACTAATATCAAGTAAAATAAATTATATTTATATAAATATTTAGTGTTAATTATAAAATACAATTTTAATCAAACTCCAGAAGCAAATTCATTTCTTTAATAAAGCTTGAAATTTTTTTATTACACAACAATAAAAATCGCATGCAACTTTGTCTTTATATAAACTAAACAGGTTGTCATAAAAAAAAAAATTCACAATAATATAATATAAATCTAGCTATAATCGTAACTTATATGTAAATTAATTATTATACTCGTGCAAATATAAAATTCACGAATCGTGTCTACAAACAATATATTTTATGACTATGCCATTTCATTCTTTCATAACTAATCTATAAATATATCAATAGAAAAAAACTATCTGTATGCTTGCTATATATTATAAAACTGCAAAAGCATATAGTCTTCAATATTATCTATACGTTGAAAAAAAGACACCTTCAAGAATATTTACAACAAAAAAAGAAAACATCGAATCATATAAACAATACCATATAGTATAAGAAGAAAAAATTTATATATACGGCCTGCAATATTATACCAGATGTACTATATGATCTGACCCGTTCAACAATGTTTTGTTGTTGTTAAACCAAAGAAGTGAGCACACGATATTTTCTAAAAATCGCACAAGATGATTACAATCTTTTATATTATTCATTTTACTTGCACTATGGTGTCTTTAAGGTCCGCACAGTACAATATGGACGGACGGCTCTGTATATATCATAAAATATACACAAACACAACTTAGACAAGTAACAAGAATTGCTCATGATTATTAATATTATGTATTTTTTCTGTACCTTTTTTAAAAGTCTCATAGAGTGAGAAGAAGAAGTCAAAAAGGTTGTAAATATTATTCAAAAAAAAATGTATATTGAGTGAATATTTATGAAAAATGCCTTCAATTTTAGAATTTATTTCAGGTCATAAGTCACTCTTGGTCTTTATATGGGCAGAGTCATGTCAGAAAGCCAAGTTGTAAAAGGTACTATATAAAATCAGGTAAAAACAAAAAAATGAAAAACAAAAATGCAATATTATCCGACAAACCCCAGAAACGCCTATTGATTTATGGCCTTTCATGAAGCTGTTTTTATTACTTATGTTTTTTCATTTTTTATTTTTTTTCTGCTTCATATTCTTTTTTAAAGGTCTATAAAACATCATAAAAAATTGTACAGGAGGATATTTCCAGGTTCTGTAAACAATTATTTACTATAATTTTTTTTTTGTAGTATTCTTTTCTTTTAGCATTTTGTACATAAATACACAACAGATAGAAAAATATGCTAGAAAAACGACATTGTTTATATTTTGTCTATTTTATGAACAGGTTGATGACCCTTTTTTAGTTTTCTGTTTTTTTTTTGTGTGTTTAAAGATGTTACATAATGATTTATGTATTAAAAGATTTTTATGATTGACAAAATCCTTTTCCTTATTACTATTTCCTGTTGAAGATACAAAAAAAAATAAAAACGGTTGTACATTAAAGTAATTGCTTTAGTTTTAATATTTTAATGGTGAATCGTAATTTAAACATTAAAATAAAAACGATCCATTAATGAATCTTATTCAATCCCAAGGAGTCATCTTATGATAAATATTTATATTGAAATTATTCGATAAAATTTGTTAACTAATTTCAAAAATTAATAAAATTGTTATAGCTAATTTATATTCACTGTGACTTCATTGTTATAGACATACTTTTTGAAAATCGCTCGTCACGTCTTGTGATAGCAATGAATGATTGTGTAATTAAAAATGTTATTTATATTCATCGCGTTACAGTCGAATATAAGTAAATCAACATTTTTTTTTAAATAGATAGCGCCACGCGATATTTTTAAGTAATATTGTTAGGTTCACGATATTACATCAAATAAAACTAAAAATTGTTTGTGCTGATTTTGTGAACCTTTATTTGGTTAGAAAACTGCAAAAAATTTAATTCTTTAACTTATACAGTACTTCCGAATATTGTACTTTCACTCTTGTGTCCACTATTGTGTCGAATTAGTTATAAGTTTTTCAGAGCCTTGTAAAATTGTTCTCTGTTCAGTTCAGTAATTTGAGGTCAACTTAATTGTTCGCCTCAAATAAGTTTTCATTTCCAAATAGGCAATTCCATTACTTTCCAATTTGAATTAGGTTGTTCACTAGCGACCAATTACAGACTTCATTTAGAAGTTTAAAGTAATTGTGTTGCTTCATTTTAAACTTTATCGCATTTACTACAGAATTGAAATTGTTGTGTGATTGAAATAGTTTCCATAGTGTTCCGAAAATTATAACCTTTAAAATTTCAGTGTTTCATAAAATAATTCTAATATTTAAATTATAATAAAAATTAATTATTTATTTTATAATCTAATTTTTTTCAATTTTCTTCTTTACAGAGATTTACAGGGCAACAATATTACAATTATATTTGATACGGATTTTCTACATTTGTCTAAATTAAGAATTTTGTAAGTATAAATTTAACAATTACTCTTAATTTTGTTAAAATAAACTTTTCCATTTTATTTAAAAATATTTATTAAAGTTAATAATACTGAAATGTGACAACTAACACAATTTTCTCATAAAATCTTTTATGAGATTTTATGACTTTTTACACTTTTAAACAAAAATTATGTTTATTTATTTTTTTGTTTTCACTGACAGAAAGAAATAAAGGAATTTTTAGTCCTAAAATCATCATTTATATTACATATAAATAAATATATATTCATTTTAAGAGAAAGTCCTTAAAAATAAATTATTTAACTACGAGTTAGGGAAAATGTTTGTTAAATAAATGAGTTAACATTTGTTATGATGACATGACTAAAGTTCATAAGAAAGTAAAGAAAATTATGATTTTGACATAAAAGTGTTATTAGTTATTAAGGTTGAATAATAGACAAATATGAGATTTTGAATTTTTGAATATCTCAAAGTTTTATTTCATTTTTTGTTGTGGGTAATGAACTAATTTATATTTCCCTTAGTCTGTCCATCATAATTTATAAATGTTTATTATTAAAAATTTAAAGTATAGTTTTTTTTTTAAAGAAGTTAATGAGTTTTAAGAAGCTCAGGGGCAAAAATTATTTTGTTGCATGTTTATTAAATTTTTTTTTTGACTATACATAAACTTCAAATTACCAGCAGAATACGAAAAATAAAAAGGGCATCGAAATATATTTCATCTTCTTTAATAATGATTATCATATTGCATGTTTCTTAAATTCATTAAAATTACATAAACAAAAATACAAGAAGAAATTTCAAGATTAATAGATTATAATTAAGATAATCTCTAGAGAGTTGGAAAAAAAATTATATCTTGAGTTTGAATATAATTAAAGTTAAAGTTTGAAATTTTATAATTTTGTTAACAGAAAACTAATTAATTTCAAAATGAAAACTTGAAGAATTTAACTAGGGAACAAGATAATTTTTATAAATAATTAAATAATAGTTTTTTTGATAATATTTGGATGGACGAAAATGGGGAAATTTGGGTTTTAAATATGTATAACTTAATCTACTCTAACAATTAATTATAGCCGAAAAATTAATGTTGTAAGATGTAAGTTTGTAAAGAAATTTTACTGCATCTCGGTATAGTGAGTACCGGAAAAGTTATATCCATTGAAAAGAATAAACTGTGGAAACATTTATATAACTAATACTGACCTGATAAAATAGGAGCAATCTTAAATATCGTAAGACAAGACATTAAAAATGTCTACAAAAATGTCAACTAAAATTTAGACAAACAAGTTTTTCCCCTTTTACTATCAAAACTTTTGAAAAGACTTGCACATTTCTTCAAGCCACAACCAGTTAGAAGAAACCAGTCAGTCAGTCAGTAGCAATTAACTGAAGTATTAACTATTTAAACCTATCTGGATGAATTGGTATGCCTCAAAGATGAGTTACTACCTAGAAAAAATTAATAATTTTTAAATTACAATTTTAAATTTTTCTTCATTCTCAATTATTCGTTAAAATTTATTTCTTTAAATTAATTATCTTGCTCAGATGTTTTCTTAGACAGAATAATTTCCATGTTTAAACAAATTAAATTCCTTGATTTTCATTTATTAAACTATTAATTTTCATATTAATTTTTTTTAAAAGAAATTATTGCGTGCTATCAAAATAAAGAAATATTTTTTTAAGAATTTTTCAATTTTTTGTAAATATTAATTACAATAATAATTTTCGAACTTCTTGTTCTATAAATGTCAGTTCTGTTTTAATAGGTATTCCAATAAAAATGTTAAAATAATTTTAAAATTATATTATTTATTACCGAAAACAACAACAATAACAATCGAACCCCCATTGCGTCTACAAAATATTTTATTTTTATTTTTATAATAATATATTTATAAATTGATTTATTCCCACAACTTATTTAACTTGTCAAATTTGACATTATTTAAAAGAGAGGGATCGTCTAAGAATTGTATGTGTCTGAAGGGGTGACTAGGTTCATCCTATACACACCATTTCAATATCATTGGATAAGGGGAACATTTTGTATATCTGGTGCGTTTCGTTTCTGTTTTGTTTGAAAAAACTAAAAATTCGTTTTATAAAACATAAAAATTCTATTCAATTTCAATTTATGTTCTTTGCACATATTTATAAGAAGGTGAGAGATACACACAACAGTATTTATAAACACATTTTACCCACCAAGCAAAAAAATACACAAAAAGGCGCCGCGTGGCTTCTTTGCCTTATTAAAATAAAAATTACTCCCGACATGCTAAAAAATGTTAGGGTTTTTATTTTTCATTCATTTTTCAAAATCATTTTAAATTTTCATATTTATTATAATTACAGAAATGAAAATTATTTATATATTTTTTTTTTTTGGTTTTGCAAAAATTCTGACATTTTAAAAAATGTTCCAATAACAAGAAAGTGATTACCGTAAAAAGTAAAAAAAAAAAAAAATTAATTAAAATGTAAAAAATATGTTAATAACGTTTTTCAGTTTCTATATTAAAATGCGGAAATATCTTTTATGTTGGGGGGATTTTTTTTTTTATATACATATAATTATAAATAAAAATCATAATTTTCATTAAAATTTGACAACACAATGGATCGTACAATTTTGACACATGATTATTACATTTTAGACTTAATTTCTTAATTGAATTTTACTTTTGTTAAGTGTGTAGAACTTGTAATATTCAGAATTGTTTAATAAAAAAAAAATGAAGATTTTTTTAATGATTCAAACAAACTTAACGTACACGAGTATAAAGATTCATTGCTAGTGTAAAAATTTAATTTAGTGAAATCATAAAATTTTAATTACATGAAGTAAACTCAATTTAGAAGAGATTTTCATTTATAGATTGATGTATACTGATTTTTATAAGATTGTTAATTAATACTTCACTTTTGTAATAATCATATCATTATTACCTAATTACATTAATGTAATTCAAATTACTTGAATTTAGTTCATACGAATTACAATTATCGAATATTAAAATTTGAAATGTTCTAGAGCTGGTACATTTCAATAACGTATTAAATAATAATTAAAAAAAGTAATGCATTACTTTTTGCATTACATATTCTAATTTCAAATTTTTTATTTAAATTACTTTCAATTACATTGCAGAAACTAGTGATTTTATATATTTTCTTGTATACTTTAATTAATTACGAAATATTTCTGTATTCTTATTAAATTACAGTCTAATTCAAAGTAATTGAGAAAAAAAAAAATCTTCAATTATTATAAAACAGTAAAGTAATGCATTACAAATTTCCCATTTAAAATTTACTGAATTTATTAATGGAGTATGTAATTTGTAATTTAAATTTTTAACTACAAGTAATGCAAATTACTTTAAATTAAATTACTTTTTCTAAATATTATCTGAGTCTTATTAGTTATTCGATATTACAAATTACATAATTTGAAAATATATAAAAAATTGTTTTGATAGTCTGGATTTACGATATCTAATTTTCAATATCGAGTACGTGTTGATTTAATCGTCTGACTCATAGTTGTTTCGTACCACTTTCAAGACATTTTTCATTTATCATTATACATTTTGACAAAGCTTATTCACAGAATTATGTCCATGAAGAAAATGTTTAAAAGTTTAATTACATTTTTATGTCATTTTATTGTATTCGAATTTTTGTACAATAATTTTAAAATATTTTAAACAGATAATCACTGTCCTAGCTAAAAATTAATTACCTGTAGATAACTAATATTCTGCACCTGTATTTATGATAATGTGATTATAATTTATCTTTTTGATATATTTCCAATTTAACATGACCAACTAGCGATTTCAACAATTGAAATTTAGAATAAATTTAATGAATTTTTCATGAAAAGTGACACTTTTTGTTGTTGATTTTAAAAATTATATTCTGTATCATTACAATTGATGATGAATCATAATTGGTGAATCATTTGTTGAATTACATTATAAATTTCAGTTCAATTTTGTATTTTCATTTTCCTTTTACGTCCGTTTCGTTCAGTTCTCATATTATTTAGTAATTTTTCTTATAAAATTATCAAATTGTATTAATAATTAATTTCTGATAAATTTATTTTATATTTAACAGGCAATTAACTGATAATGAAATTCACACTATCGAAAAAGGTTCTCTCAAGGATCTTATATCATTAGAAAGATTGTAAGTAATTAAATTATTAATAAAAAGAATTTTTTTTTTATAATTTTTGATTGAATTTTTCTCAGATTTTCTTTAAAATAAAAATTAATAAAAAATAAAAAAAAACTCACAAAATTTTTTTTTAGTAGAAATCAATTTAATTAGAAATATTTTTTAGCTCAATAAATTTTTTGTTTTTTTGGTTTTTTTGATACAAAAATAATAAATTAGATAGAAAATAATTTTTATGATTTGCTTAAAATTTGATTGTTTTTTATGATTAGTAAAATTTAATTTTCTTATTTTTTAATTTTTTTAAAAAAAAGAAGTGACAAAAATTTATTTTTGTGTTTTTTTATTTTTTATTTCTTCATTTTCATATTTTTTTTTATATATATTGCATGACAACAACACAGACGATTAAACAACAATCGACTAAAGGAAATTCCTGAAAATTTTGTTACGAATTCAGCGAATCTTTTACGATTGTAAGTAAAATAATAAATAGAAAAATATATTTTTTTTTATTTTTAATGATTTTATTGTAGTTTTTTATTTAGTTACTGAGCTGCTAATGCTTAAATTTAGAGATTTGTTTTTTTAAAACAATTTTTAGATATATACAAAATGCATTTCTTCACAAAATCAAAAAAATTAAAAAAAAAATTTTAATCAAAATTTTAATTAGATATTTTTTTTATTTGTTTTTTTGTTGCATTCAAAATTATTTATAGCTTTAACCATAATTTTTCTATGCAATTGTATATTTCCAAAAAAAAAATTAGATATAAAATTTAACAGACTGTAAAAAAAAAGGATTGATCTGTAAAATAAATAAACTGACCGAATACATTTTAATTTCAGTCAATCAATCCTTTTTCTTACATTTATAAAAAAAAAACATAAAATATATAAATAAATTCGTCACAAAAGTAAATAACGAATTTTTTTTTTCTTTTCCATTTTTTTTTTACCCTCTTATTTATTTATCCAAATCCATTTCTTTTTTTTTCCTTAATATCCTTTTTTCACATTATTTATTCCATATAACAATTTTGTCTTTGGTATTATCCTTTTTGCGGGGGACGATAATAAACAAAACAACATAAAAATTTAACAGAGATTTATCAAATAATGATATAGCAGCAATTCCAAGAGGTGTCCTTAAAGGAGCACAATCACTACGTAGTTTACAGCTGGACAACAATCAAATTATGTGCGTCGATGAGTTAGCATTTAAAGGACTCTTTGATTTGGAAATTTTGTAAGTATATATTTATAAATATATAATAGAAATTTTTATTGGAATTTTAATAAAAACTATTTTTAATGGTTTGCATACGGTATGGACCGTCCGTTTTGACCAAACTGAAAACCGAATTGTTATTTTTTTCATTAATAGATTAATTTTCACTGAAACTGTTTCTCTAAATATGAATTATGCAACTCCGAAAATAGTTCATTGTATAAATTAAACTTCTGAAGGAAGTTTTTATAATTAAACTTTATCAATAATTGATTCAATTTCTTCAAAAAGCAGCTAGATTTTCAAAACTCCATGAATCAAAGTTAAATATCAATGGAAGAGTATACTCATAACTTTCATTGTTTCATTTTAGAGTTGACAAAAGCGTAGACAAACTAATTGTATGTAGACAATTTCGAATATGAAACTTTTCAGGCATTTTATATATTCTACATTGTTTACACGTAAACAATTTAGTCAATTTATAGTCTCTACTTATTAGAAGTATCTGCCTAAAACTTGATTTCGCAGGCTGCACTTATTTACAAGCAATTCCGTTAAAGTTTCCGTCTGTCTTTTTTTCCGTCATACTTCGAATGTTCACCTTTAATAAATTATTTATCATTATTTATTAAATTTATAAAATTAATTAATTAATTTTTATATATTATACATTTTTCAGGACACTTAACAATAATAATTTAACTGTATTACCACAAAATGTTCTAAATGATTTAGATAGTTTACGTGCATTACGTTTAACAGATAATCCATTTGCTTGTGATTGTCATTTAGCATGGCTATCAAAATTTTTACGTAGTGCACCACAACTAACTGGTCATACAAAATGTCAGTCACCAAGTCAATTGAAAGGTCAGAACGTGGCTGATTTGCACGATCAAGAGTTCAAATGTTCAGGTAAGCATTATATATATATTTTTTTTTTATAATTTATACACCACCGCTAAGGTAAAACTAGATTCTTATTAAAAGCGTAGCAATGCGAAAAAATTTGATTACAGAAGAAAATCAAATAAAAATCGTGACTTTAGTAATGAAACACGATTTTCTCGTACTATATAAGTTTTTTTTGAATTATTAAAAATGTAAAAGCGTAGAGCATATAAGAAGCCCTTTTAAATTTGATCGGGACATTTTGAAACAAAAAACTGAAATTTTATATTGTTTTGTTAGTTAAACTGGAAAATTGATATAATCATTTTGTAAATTTATGATAGTTATTCTATAAGGAGATTAATAAAAATGTCTTAATATAGAATAAATTTTCTACAGTACCCAGAGACATAATCAAAATAATTTATTTATTTAGTGAAATAGTATATAAAGAGAGAAGTCAAAATTTTGTGGGTTTGCTTTGAGCGAAAAACATCACGCTTTCTAGACTAATAAAGATGTCAAAATAATAAAAAATATAATAATAAAGTCGTGGTTGAATTCTAGAATTATTATTAAGCATTTTTCTATCTGTTTCTGTCATGATAATATAATTTCAAAGTAAAAATGAAATTAGTTAATTTATTATCAACTTTATTTTCATCTTATTTTATGAATTCGTTGAAATCTACAAGCAATTATATTTGCACGGAAATGTTTTGTGGCAGTAGTGTCTCATCTTCGACGAGAATTTCGATAATTTTTTTCTTTTCTAAAGATCAAGAAAATTATAAGAAATAATGAAAAACAGTCAATAAAATTTATACTATACAAATCCTAAAAAGGAATGACTTACAATTTTCCCATCAGTTAAAAATCTTACTATATTATAAATTTAATGACGATGACGGTTTCCAATACAATTTCAATTGAAAATGACTATAAGAATTTCACACTTTATTATAAATCTTTATTTTAATGATGCTTTTCTTATCTAAATTGCAAAAAAAAAAATTAATTTGTACATTATTTCTATATAAAATTTATTTATTTGATCAGCAAAATACATAAAAAAAACAGGTATTTTATGTATTTGTAAGATTGCATGCTATAAAACATTAAATCAAATTGTTTGGTAAATAAATTTTATGCTTGGTGACAAGTTGTTAATTTTAATTAACAAAACAATCGAAATACAATTTTCATTTTTGTGGTAAATTGTGGTATTATTTTCTATATAGCTATAATTAGTTTATACATATACAAAAAATTAATAGACTATGGTGAATGTTATAGTCATTTTGAGAATATTTGAAGACCTTAATAAACTTTCGTTGTATATAATGAAGTTTTGTAGGCCACCTGATAGTTACAATTCTGAGGAAAAGTAAAAACTTATGAATATTTTTAAGAGATTGGAGTAGTCGAACTAGCCATACATTTAATGGACCATATTTTACATACAATCTGACTCATTTACTTGTAAATGGACTATATTACAAGCAAAATTATAAAATACTTCTGTGATAATGCAAAAAAGGATTATAGCTATTTTCTTAATTAAGAATTCGTCTACTATCACAAAATAGTTACATTTGATGTGAAAGTATGCTGAATTGATATGAATCATTCTTTTCATAATTATAATTGTAATGCGAACAAAGAAATCTTAAATTATACTTCTTCTATCATTATTCATCAAATATGTTCAATGCCAGACAATAAAAGAATCACGTTGTATTGTTTTGCTGCTGCAATAATAAAAGCCATCACTCAAAGAGCACAATAAAGTTTTATGCTTCACTGCTGCGGGAATGGATTTTGATTCATTGGAACTAATCAAAACAAACAATAAAAATTGACAATGTAAATTTTTGCAGCCAATCGCGGCTTCTCAGCAGAAACATTTAAAAATTGTTGTCCCTGCAGAAATATTTAATATATTGTAAATATTCAATTTGCTGTTCCTAACCAGAAGTATTTTGATACGTAATGTAGAGCGTGTCTCTCTGTGGATAAAAATCTAATAAAAATGTAAGATGAGTTTCAATATGCGATGGATTCTTATCGCGGCATCACAAAATCGACTAAACTACTGTATCTTAAAAAAAATGTTTTTTTTATGTAACAATTTTCACTAATAATTTTAAATACCTACACGAAAATTGTATATAGCTACAAAGATTGATTGGTTCTGATATATTGTATATATACAAATATCATTCGATGTACGTACACATATCGGTTATTCTCTTGATACAATTTCCGACTGACAACATGTACATTTCCGTGATAATGATCAAATTATTTATTATTATAATTATAAACATAATATTTTTTTTTCTATATAGAGGATAAACCTCAAGTTTTCATTATTATTTTGCAAAAAAAATTCTTACTATGAGGTATGAGCTACTGGTGTATATAAATTTTATGTTTATTTTTGCTGTTTTTATTGATCAGATAAGAAAATATATCATTACAATTTCTTGTATTCTTATATATTAAATTCGATTTTATTTCTTTTCATCATTTTTTTATTTGCAGTTCGATTCTTACGATCCGTGTTCAAAAAGATTTTTTTTTAGATTTGCGATAATATCATTCACCACAACTTTTTTATTCATTGCGGACACTTGATTGACAAGTACTACAATATTATATAAATATATAAAAACCTGTTTCCGTTCTAACTCATTCCATTTTGTAAATGATGCTGACAGAATGTTGCAGTCTATATAGTTGAAGAAAGAAAGATTGAATCGATTTCTCTTCCCTTTTTTTTTTTTTTACTTACTTGTGCAATGTCGTCTGATGATGTGAATCTAAATCTAGTCTCCCCTTAGAATTTTATATATATAAAAAAAACTTGTATTCCGGCCTTTTAAATAAATCTTCCTTTCTGGCAGAACGTTTAAATAATATTTTTTTTTTGTAATTTCCTTTAATTTTGAATGTATATTTTCAGCAATTCCTCATAAAAATCAATAAAATATCAAATCTCTGGAGGGAATCTCCTCTCTTTAAGTAACAAAATTGTAAAAAAAATGAAAACGTTTTTATTAAGGGAAATAGCTAGATAAAAAAAAATACATTTATTTTTTATTCTATTCAATATAGGAAATAATCGCAATTTTTTTTTTTTTGGAAATTTTATGTTATGAGTTCACTTATTTCAGAAGCTAAAAGTTCGTGATCATTTTTGATATCTTCAAACGAATTTTGTATTAAAATTATTTTTTGATAGAATTTAAAATTATTGATTATTTATCAGAATTTTTTGGTCCAAATTAGTTCAAAATTGAAGAATGTCTTTTGAAATCGTGATAAAGTGAAGGTCATTATAGTTCAAATTTTAAATTTTTATATATTTCATGCGGGTTTGAGTTTTGATAGTTATAAAAAAAGTTTTGTTTAATTTAAAATATTCTGATTGGAATAATTGAAGACGTAATTATTTCTTGTTGGATTAATGCAACTGAAAACCATTCATTCCGTTTAAGTAATATATATAAGTGACCTATAAAATTAAGTTACACGTGTATGAGATTGACAATTTAGTATATTAATATATTCTATAAATAATTCGTTTACATGGCGAACCCTAGAATCATACAGGATACTTCAATTAGCACCTGGACACCGTTTTGCTTACTAATCAATATCGTAACATTCTGTATAGCCTCAACCTATTAGGTCGTAATTTAAGTTGCAAAAAGATCAATAACTATAGCTCCAACAAATGAAATGTGCTATTGCCTCTTTACCGTGTGGTTCTTTACAATTACGACCTGATTGGTTGATGTGAGGCTATACAATAATGTTTTCCAATAGCTTTAATCTGAAAACTAAGAATTTGTCAAATAATTATCCTAATTTATTTCACATTTAAATCAATTATTTTGAATTATATTTCAATTTTTTCTTTTTTTATAAATCCAGACTTTTAGTGGTTTCAAATTTTCAAGAGCATCAACCTTTTATACGAAATGCAATACTAATTAGGATATAAAATTTTATTTACTTTTATCTTAATTTTCAATTTGATATTACGAAAGTGTGGTATGTTTTTTGTTTGAAATTGGATACATTTTATATACATATTTGAATCATGCATAAAATGTGGTTAAATGTATGAATAATTCGAATAATTGCTATCGATTTATATCTGTATACTTTTGGGGTTATGTTGGCTATATAAAGTTCATATTTTGAATCATTTTGAATTTCAATTATTATATATATAAATAAATTATTTCATTTCATTTTATATTTAGTGCATAATAATTGTTTTAATACTACAGAAATTGCGTTTAAAAGAAAACTTGTACATAGCTCAATTAAATATTTTGTAAAATATAGTAAAAAGCCATAGAAATTGTTTGGTTTTGACATTTAAATGCAATAATTTTTATTTTAATCGATAGATAAATGTAAATAAAAATGAAATGAACTATTTCATTTTTTAATTAGATAAAACTGCTTTTGATATAATACTAAAAACATTATTTATTTTTGTCAGCATTAAATGAATATTTATGGCATAGGAGTTCATTAAAAAGTTGTACCCCAGCAAAAATCTAATTTCAAAAACATATAAAACGATCTTTTACCGGCGTACAAAATTATCTGATGTTCGCGTATCACATAAATTAATCTGTTTAATTATGAACATTTTTACTTTATAAATTTTATCCATCCAGCAGCAAAAAAATATAGGTACTAAAAAAAATTTAATTGGTTTAATAATTTATGATATTTACTAATATAATTAAACATTAAAATCTCATTAATGATCAACTAACTATAAAACTGGACCTGACATTATCATATCTAAATTCTAATACATTTGGTATTAGAGCTATAACTTTTATAAATCCATGAATATAAATTAAAATTTTAATATCGATATGGAAAGGTCTAGAATATTCAGCATATTATACATAAAATAGATGAGTAAAATTTGTAACGTGTAACCCAATAAATTGGTCATCATCTTTTAGTTAAATCGATAATTTCGATTAAAATTTTAAAATAATATTTTATCAAAGACATGATGTGCAAATGTAATTAAATGTAATTAGAGAGATTATATTGGTTATTTACAACTATGTATTTTTAAGGGGTTGATCATAATTAAGTTTTATAGAAAAATGGATAGCTAAAGTTATAGTGGTGGCAGAGAATCACTATACTGGGCCATAGTGGTACCACTTTTATGAAAAACTAACTCTGACTAGGTATTGAGATGCTTTTTTAGTAAGTAGAAAATGTTTTAATTGCAGTAAACTTAATGAGTTTTCAATGAGCATTGCAATTCAGAGTTGGCTAGTATACGGTTCTCCTAGATTGATTCTCAGCAGTTGCATAGGAAGTGTTCCAGGGTTTTAGTTTGACTTGGGTCGCTGCAGTTTATCCATTGACCACTTTCAATATAAAATTTAACAGAATTCTGAATGTTAAATTCTAGATTCATATATGACAATTATAATGAAATAAATAAATAAATTTAATAAATTAATATGTCAATAATAAGTTCCATGACAATAATAAGGTCTAAGGCAATAATCGTTGGAAAAATTTATATCAAAACATTCCGAAAACATAAAAAATATCAATAAATTTCCAATGAAATTTTGTGGTATTTAAAATTTTGTAATTATAAAAAGCCCCACTTAATCTATAAATTTCTGGTTATCCACTCTGGCAATATAAAATTTATGTAATAGTTAAAATTTCATTATGCTTATAACTTTTAATTGGATAATTATAGTAATTAAGTTTCCGTAGAGATGCCATTAATTTTTGCAGAGTTACACAAGTAAATAAAATTTGTAATTTTTTTTTATTTTTTTAAATTATTTTGTCAAATATTTATTAAACAACTTCAAAGAAATTGTTTTATATACGCAATTACATAAAAATATCTTTTTTTTTACTTGGTTTTTTATCTATAAAAGAATTCGCGCATAAAAAA
Source organism: Rhamphomyia laevipes (assembly GCA_963920725.1). Taxonomy (NCBI): domain Eukaryota; kingdom Metazoa; phylum Arthropoda; class Insecta; order Diptera; family Empididae; genus Rhamphomyia; species Rhamphomyia laevipes. The sequence continues at coordinate 12,060,848 of OY987259.1, forward strand.
ATTAAATACTTTTAATTATTTTACTATAAAATTTTATAATTCCAGATAATAAATTAAATAAATTTTGTTGTTTTTGTTACAGGTTTAGCTGAAAATGCACCATTGGAATGTAGTATGACTAGTAGTTGTCCACATCCATGTCGATGTGCTGATGGTATTGTTGATTGTCGTGAAAAAAGTTTAACTAATGTACCAAATTCATTACCAGAAGATACAACAGAATTGTAAGAAATTATTTATAATAATTTGAATTTTTAAAATAACAATTTTTTTTTATTTATTTCAAAGACGTTTAGAACAAAATTTTATAACTGAACTTCCTGCTAAAGCATTTTCAAATTTCCGTCGTCTCAGACGTATCGATTTATCAAATAATAATATTTCTCGTATTGCTTATGATGCTTTTAATGGACTCAGTCATTTGACAACATTGTAAGTTTTATATTAAAAAAAAAAAAAAAATTGAAAAGATTCCTTGTTTATATGAAAGTATCCTAATAAAAAAATATCCTTTAGAATTTTAACAACATTTTTGTTATTCTGATAGTGTTAATTAAGATCATACCCTAACACTTTTTTTTTCTTTTTTACTTTGTTTATTTATTCAGAGTTCTTTATGGGAATCGAATAAAAGATTTACCTCCAGGTATATTTCGTGGCCTAACAGCATTGGAATTATTACTATTGAATGCCAATGAAATATCATGTATACGTAAGGATACATTTCAAGATTTACAAAGTCTAAGTTTATTATCATTATATGATAATAATATACAGTCACTGGCAAATGGAACTTTTGATGCAATGAATGGAATTCAAACATTGTAAGTATTATGCTATTATAATAATAATATGTATAAAAAAAAAAAAATTAAAAATTTTATGGAGACTTTTTTATACAATAAAGAAAATGCGGTTTAGCACATTTGAAAGAATAATTTAGGAAAAAGTTAAGTCAATTTTTCAAATGATATCATTTTTCAAATTGTATAAAAATCGCCATATAAAAGGGTTTTGATAAGAAACCCCAGTTGCGAAAGTATTATAGGTACAATATCATCAATGATTGATAGAGTAAGAAATTAGGTCGATTGTTTGATTATAGTAGTGTCTATGAGCTATGAAAATTGACATATTTCTTATATCTTTTATGGAATTAATCGTAATAATCCACCAAATTTGAAGAAGCATTCAAAAATGTATTAATAACTTAAATTTCAAAAGCTTCTAATGAATATTGTATTCTCAATCTGCATTTTCCAAACCTTTTTAAGAAATTTTCAGAAGAGTTTTGGAAGCCAGAATGTCAAAATATTTGAGAATACTATAATGAAAAAGTGCAACATTATTAGAACGACGATGTTGAATTGTTTTTGTTAACCTATTATTATTCGGTTATATAGATTCAGCTGTCTAAAATGATCCGAAAACTGTGTCACAAAAAAAAAACTCTTTCAAATACATTCCCTCGGTAGACTATTTTTGAGAAGTGTATTTCAAAAGATGGATGAATTGAATCCATAAGGATAATAAGAACCGAATGCAATTAATTAAATTTATTCTTTGGTAATCCTTAGCTATACTTTCTAAATATTTGTATCCTTCTTCTAAACTTCAACCATTTTATTTTAACCAAAGATGTCACAATTACAAGGTTTATAGTTTGGGAAATATTCTGACTGAATATGCCTATTTCTCAATTGTTAATAGGTTCATTTATAATAAATGTTTTGCTAAAATTTATTGAATTATTCAAATTGCAATCGAAATTCTGAACAGCAGGTTCATAAAACAGCTATTTTAAGTATGGTTGTCTAGAGATAACTTGTCACATTTTCAAAATAACTCTTTTTTGTAATGAATATTTTGGAATGTGTCCAATTTTTTCCCATTACATTACAATTTTCACCATTTATAACTAACTCCTTGATATCCTTCTTGATTAATTTCTTTTGAAAAATATTTTAATGGTTTCAGTTTTTTTTTTTTGTATTCATTTCAATTTCCTTTTTTTTTTGCTTGCTGTTTTAAATACTAATAAAAGTTCTACGAGAGTTGTTCATTCTGGTTCTTTATGATGAAAACGAGAAAATTGTCTTTGAACAAATATACTTAAATGAGCCTGGTTGAATGGGAAAAAAAAAGATTTTTGCTCATTTATTTCTTTTATATGAAAATGATTTTTTTTTTTTTTTTAAATGCTATTTAAAGTTTCCTTTTTAAGTGCGTCTCTTTTTGTTAATGTTCTACATTTTTTTTTTTTTGAATATTATTGTCTGAAGGTGCAATTTAAAAATTTTTCATTTTTTTTTTTGTTTTTAACCACAAATTTTACTTAATGTTCTTTGTTTTTTTTTCTGTTTTCTCTATTATTTTCTCTGATGACAGACATTTAGCAAGAAATCCATTCATTTGTGATTGTAATTTACGATGGTTAGCTGATTACCTACATAAAAATCCAATTGAAACAAGCGGAGCTAAATGTGATGGACCAAAACGAATGCATCGACGACGTATTGAAACATTACGTGATGAAAAATTTAAATGTAAGTAGAAAAAATATGAAAAAAAAAATATTTGCAAAATTTTATGATTGTATGAAAATAAAAAATAAAAGAAAATAATTTGTCAAAATTGAGGAAAACCACAATTTTTTTTTCTTTGCTGATATCAATGCGACCTGATGATAGCATTCGAAATAATGCTATGGTCATTATTATTTGATATAACGACTCTGTCTGATTGAGGTAGCAGCTATTAAAGATATCAGTAATGTTATGTAAAAATTTGAATGTTTAAAGCTTAAATTTTAAGTTCACTCCGGAGTTTAAAATCATTCTTAACAATCTGTTTGAATATGGTTACGTAGTCTTTGGCATTGTGATTACTAAAATCGACCAGTTAACAAATAAATGTAAATTTTACAAATTATTTTTACATACCCTCAGCGTATAATGAAAAGGTTACCGTACCAGTACCGCTAATTAACTCCTCCAAAGACCAGTACTTTTGATTTTGAAGGATTTACCTCCAAAAGTATATTTAAATCCATGTTCAAGATTTCCCAGCCATTTTATTTTATCTTCTCGCATAATATGCAAAAAAACTGCTCGATTACTTAAGAGATTCTTTAGCTTACAGTAACCCAGTGACTAAACCTGCTAATTATCTTCATTAGTCGCAGTTTACCCGGTCTTTCATCTGAATGGTTGATTTCAAAAACTTTGGCAAATCTGCTTACTTTCACAGAATCATATGAATGTTACTCTGTTCGTGAAGATTAAAACTTAAATCAGTTCAATACTTTCAAAACGCCATTTCCAAGCTAGAACTATACGCAGTACCATAAACTGTTCGTACTTAGAATTGAAATTCTTTGTTTTTGTGAATAATAATAATTTGAGTATGTAAATAATTTTCATTAACAAATGTTTTGCCATTGTAAATATTAAAACCCTTCATCTCGTTTCTCGTCAAATATCCTTTTTCATGTTAACAATAAAGATTCCATTTATTCATTCTTTGTATATATTAAAAATTATTTCAAAAACCCTTTTTTCATTATTATTTATATATTATATTATTTTTTTATCATTATTTCAATCCTCCTGATAATATTAATTTTACCATTTTAATAGAATTGAGTCCTTTCTTTTGTATATTATTATCTCTTTTATTCGTTATAAATTTTGTTTCCTTTTTGTCTGGGGCACTTTTAAAAATGTCCAAAATGAATGAAAAGTAATGTTTTTCTTATTACCTTTTATTCACCCCATCATAAAAAAGAAAAATTTTACAATTAAATTTTACTTTTTGAATTTTATTTATCGGTGGAAAATTTTCTGCATACTTTTTTCCATTAACATAAACAAAAACAAAATAAATAATATTTATGTCACAACAATATTAAAGAAATTATGAATATGCGCAAATAATGTTTTGGCCAAAAGCCAAAAATATTAAAAATAATTTTTCGATTTTTTACAATCTTGTAATAATGTAAATACAAATTATGTAAACACTGTACGGAATCAAAAGATTATAATATTTTTTAACTGATAATTTTAGAAATTAGTAGGCAGAAGAATTAATTTTATAGGTTACAAGTTACCTCAAGTTACATTCATCAGTAAAGAAGGACAATAAATAGATCTACATTCATAGCACAGCCAAAGTATCATGTTTACAGAGGTCATGCACTGTAAATGAGTTGCTTGTTGTACTGTAATCTTTAAATGAACTGTTGGGTTACTGTTAGGTTACTGTTGGGTTGTTGTTTTTAGAGGCGAATCCCATGCAATGTCACCGCAATTAGCGATTATTTTCAGTTCTTCGGGATCACCTGAAAAATTAGAAACTATTATCAAACATTAGTTATAAAATAAAAAAGATATTTTGCAAAAATTGAACTGTCTACATTACGTAATTAGGCTTGCAACATCTTTTATTTCAATCACTTGAGTAAATTCATATCCAAATTTGAATGATATATAAAAATTATTAGTTTGCGATATCATGAAAAAGTTATTAATGGTATCACCATATATATTTCTATCACATCGTTACGAAAAGTAATATGACGTTTAAATCACTGTGAATGTTGATGTAATTTTCTGTGATGAACTTTCCTTGCGATAACTTTTCCTTGCGAAGAATTATCCGTGCGATTAATTTTACCAATGATTTTTCTAAGGGCTGATATTATAAACCACACTTACACTAAACTTAAAGTTTTACACTATACCTCATTCTCATTTCTTAGTTGAATAAACAATAATTAAAATTTGTCAAATTTTAATTACTTAAATAGCTCGCTTAATAATTCGCTATCGAAATCATAAAATCTTTAATTTGCTAATTCAAAATTTCAAAATTATTTAGCTAATCTTTTTTTTTACCTTTTGAATTAATAACTTTTGGAACTTTCTCAATGTCCTATTTCCTATTCGCTCTATATACGAATTATAAAATGATTATCTTTGTCCAAAAATAATGATGATGATTTGATTACATCCTTTGATAACAAAAAAAGAAAAAGTTTAGAAAGTTTTTTTTTTGTAAACAAACTTTTTTCAAAATTCTGTTTTTTTATAATGAAAATATAGTTCAAAACGATAAACCTCTCTTTGCCCTGAAGTGAGGATTTAAAAATAAATGAAAAATTTCCTTCCAAAAAGAAAATATCAATCTATAAAGTTAACGTTTTTATTTATTTTTTTTCACAAATGTTCTAGTTATGGTGAGTTCAAAAGTGCAATTTTTCACTTTTCCCTAGTAAAATTTTTAATATACCAAAGTTAGTAAAAAAAAATTTTTAGTTTATGTAACTTTCGATGAAGAACGGAAAAATGAAAAGCATAAAAAAAGTATAATTTTTTTTTGTTCACTTTTATTGCCTGCGGTCCTGCAGAAGAACTGAAATGTAAAAAAAAAACCCCTAATAAAGTGAGAGGAAAAAATTGATGATAATGATATTAAGATATGCTGAAACTACAGCATAAAAAAAAACTGAATTATAAGACCTAATTCAGAAGCAAGAAAACTTTTTAAAAGTTTTTATTTTTGTTGAACAAAAAAAAAAAATAAGTAAAATTTCATCAAATCCTTGCGGGCTAGATTTTTGTTTTAAAAAAAGGAAATAATAATTTTAATGTCCATAAAAGTTATTACGATTTATTCTGAAAAAGTAAAGGAAATGAAATTTTTTAAGCTATTTGATCGAATATTACTGTTTATGCAGCAGATTTTATAAACATTAAAAAAATTGTCATATTCAATGAAAATGGTTAGATAAAAGCTACATTTTCCGGTAAATTTATTATTAATAGAACATTTTACAATTGAAAATTTGAATTTTCCAAACAATTATTCGTGAATTTCATGAGAAAATCGAAACTTTCTCATTCGTACCTGAATTACAAAACCTTTAAATTTTACTAGTAAAAGATATATGGATTTTTACCGAGTAAGAGGTCCTTTTTACTGACATACATATTTAAAAAACCCGAATTGAAAGGTCATTTTCCACCTCCCTATTTTAGTTATTAATTAAAGGTTAGATTACTCATTAAAAGCCATAGTATTGGACTGTGAATTATGTTCAGATTAGGAAGAAACTGCCAAAGATATTCTTTGCTATTGTGACGCCATTTTTCCTGGTAAAGGCTGACACATTTATGCTTTATGGATAATGGAGTTACAATCGTCATGAAGAAACTGAACTTTTTCTGATGAAACTAAATATGGACCAATCATAAATATTTGAAAAATCAATTATTCCTATAAAGAATCTGAATTCTTATTTCACCCTTAACGACCCCAGTATAATCTTTTCTAAAAATTAGTTATAATTATTTTGAATTGAACCTAAATGATAGGTTTGCAAGCTCTTGACATATGTAATCAAAATCATATAAAGTAATTTTTTTTTGTCATTTATATTTATTATTATTGACAAAGTTTTCTTCTATATACTATAATAATTATCCTTGCCATCGTATACAATAATTAATTTAATCATATAGTAAGTTATTTCATTGACGGCTGACACAGGCTAATATAGTTACCATCATATCTAGAGTCTCCCTCTCTTTTCGTATATAACTGAGTATACTGAATAAATTATTAAATTAAATTATACGTTTACATTTCATAAAATACGACAAAAAGGATATTAAAAATATCCTATAATTTGAATGACACAAAAAATTAAGTCCAATTTACTTTGTAAAGACTGTACACATATGTGGAAAAGTTTTACTAAAATTATATTATTACAAACTTTTCCATGTACAGGGTTATTCAAGCAAAAAATGAATCAACAAAATTTATGAAAAATATTTACAATTCAAAATTTGAATCTTAAATTTTAATATTTTAATTTTCCGTTTATCATTTTTACGGTTTATAGAAGCTGGTAAATTGACGAATGCTCTTAGTCTCGGTCTCATTTGTTTCAATTTCCAGTAAGGTCATAAATTTTTAACAGAAAAGTTATACCTGCTTGCGCAATCTGTTGTTAACTCCATACCATAATATTTTGTGCATCAAATAAATAATTTTTTTTTTTCCAATTTCCTAATATCTGGCAAAGTATAATTTACATAATTTCCGGTACAACATAAAATTGACCTTTCTGTAATTGCTGATAAATTTTGATAAATTGATTGTCGATTTATTGGTTTTTTAATATTAATTCGAAAATGGACAAAGTTTATACAATGTTCCAATTATAAATATTTTCTGTTCAATACAATAATTTAAATTTATGATTATTGATTGATATTAAAAATATTTCGTTTTGATATTTATATAAAGTGAAATTTCAATTTATTTTTTATTAGTTTGAGTGTTTTGAGAATAATTTTAACTAAAAATTGAATTTATATGTGGGAATTATGCTTCAACGTAACTTAATATAGGGCACATCTATACAAACTTTTAAACTATTATTAAAATGGAAGTATGTATTTGAAATTCAATTAAATATTTATAAAATTTTCAATTAAATTGAACTAGATTTCATTAAATTTTTGAACATTTTTAAGTATATGTTTTTTATAAGAGTTTGATTTTTTGGAAATGGTCGCTATATAAATTTTATCTTCATAATAAATTGAAATATTTAATTTGAAAGGTCCAATAACTAATAAAAAAAATGATTTTTTTTAAGTTTTCATATAAAATGACACGCAACCGAATTATAATTTTGAAGATTCATATAAATATATTTTTGATTTACTTCATCTCACAGAAAGGCTTGTTAGTAATCATAGTAATCGAGGCTTATTAAATTTATTAGATTAAAGAAAATGGTTTGATTAAAAGGTTTTATGTCTGTCACATTTTACATTGTAAATTCCAAAGCTATTTAACAAAAAACCTGGCATTACTTACAGTTTAAGTGGAAATGATAACTAACAATTTGAAAAGTTTACAATATTTATTGATTGGCAAGTGGCAGCCGTAAAACTTAGTTGTAAAACAGTGTAAGTTCAAAGAAAATGAGCAAGAAATGCTTCAAATTATGGCTTACGACCTTTCTACAAATTTGGTTAACAATTGTTTACGTTTGACTATTTTAAATGGAAATTATCAAATCTTCATAAAAGTTCTCATATTAAAATAAATCTTAAAAATTTAAATATTTTTTTTTCTTGTTTTGTAATTTTTACAAATTTTTGTATACCAATTTAAAATTTAAATTAAAATTTATTGCATTGAATAGAATTTCCCCTTTTTTGTATTCAGTTAATTTAAGAGTCAATTAAAAAATATTGGCTAACCAATTAACTAAAATACAAAATTACTAAATTACTTTAATTAATAAAATCAATTTTAATTTTATTCTTTATCTCATATTGAAAAGGTTCCGATGAAGAAGATGCACGAACAAAATATGCTGGTGATTGTCGAGCAGAAACAGAATGTCCAGCACGTTGTAGTTGTGATCGTACAACAGTTGATTGTTCAGCAAGAGGTCTTAAAGAAATACCACATGATATACCACAATATACAACTGATCTGTAAATATAAATTAAAAAATTTCATTAAATAAAAATTTCTTAAATAAATTTATTTTCCAGTTTATTAAATGACAATGAACTTGGCCATATAAAAGCTAATGGATATTTTAAAAATTTACCAAATTTAGTTAAATTAGATTTACGACGTAGTCAAATAAATCGAATTGAACCAAATTCATTTAATAATGCTACAACAATTCAAGATTTATTATTAGGTGAAAATAAAATTCGTGAAATTCATAATAAAATGTTTTTAGGATTACAAAATTTAAAAATGCTGTAAGTATAAATTATTATAAAATTTAATTAATGTCAAAAATGAAAATTTATTCCGAAATAAATTTTATTTCATCTTTGATGTGAAAAACATTTTTTTTTTTTATAGTTTTAATAAATTTGAAAATTTTCTTCTTTTTCCATTTTTCTACACAGTTCACTACATGACAATTTAATTTCCTGTGTAATGCCGGGATCATTTGATTATTTGACAACATTGCATACACTGTAAGTTTTGGAAAATCTTGTTTTTATTTTTATTTATTTTTTGTAAATGTATATTTATTTTTAGTTAAAAAAAACATAATTTATTTGTAAATATTTTTATGGATTTTGAAAATGTTGTTAATTTTATTTTTGATATCTTGTTGACTCGAAAAGTTAAAATTGTGTCATCAGATGACCAAGCAGAACAATTTAATGTGTAAAAATAGATTTTAGAATATCATTTTAGCTATTAATGAAAAAAAAATGTAGTATTATTAGTTACAGTATTTATAATTGATACATTAACATGCAAATGAGATCGTTAACCATTTCGTTACGGGATGGTAGCCGCTGTACACGGTGATCTATTTTTTCAGCTAATTGTTGAATCATGTGAAAAAACTTCGCACCAAACTGGTAAACATATCATCAATAGAAGATAAATTACATTTTTTGTCATACAATCGGATTTAAGTAGTTAGATAGATGACAAACTTTATAGTTTTTTTCAATATTAAATTGGGAATTAAGACCATATTAATGGTCCTATTTTCGGGACTCTTTTAACTGCAGATCTTTGAAAAATATTAAATAGAAGAAGGGAAAAATTAAAATATTATATGAATTTTACATGGCATATATATATCGGAAACTTAATCGCTGCATATAATTCAGTCCAGCTGTATGGTAAACTCATTTATACTCATTTTTATAATATGATATGATTAGATGAATTAGCGATTAGTTAAAAATTACATCGCTTGTTTGATCTAAAAATACAGTTTTATAAACATGACTTTAGTTATATGTAGAATACTCTGGCGTTAAACTAAAACGTAGTTAATATAATATACGTTATAAAATTTTGGGTTATAGAAGAGTTGTGATAATAATTCGGGTCGCAGTGTCTGTTTTTTCTAACTTAACAATATAAAAAACACTATTATTCTACAGTGCTAAAGGATGACCGAACTGAATTCTCGGTTGTCCAATTTTACTGTATTGTATGAATGATTTAACTGGCATTTACTATTAATTGGCACTGTGTATAGCCAATTAATAGTAATTGGCTATACCTGTTTGCTACAAATTACTATAACATTTCATCACAATTCGCAAAGCAATAACTTTACAGTCTCATTGAATAATTAATTTGAAAACTTTCCGAACTACGTTCATTTTTACAAATTATTTAATTTCTAATCTTAATACGAATACCATTATATCCGATGCTCGCTTACCGTAGCCGTAATCCAGATATTCAGTTATCGCAAAATTATTGCTGGAATATGGTTGTGATTTTTGATTGTATATTTATACGGCTTCAAAATTTAACTAATTGCCAGGAAATTTTGTATACCAAATCAAGGGCCGGATATAATATGTGTCCAGCCATTAATTTGAAATTCAATGAAGAGTTAATTTCGCAGATTTTGGAAGCAGGAATATTTTACAGATACTAAAATTTAAATAATTGTTAAAAATTTATTTATTTGTTTTGGCCAGACCAAAATATACTCTTTAAATATGTATACAACTAAGTAACGGACCTCTATTGTCATACTAATCAGGTTTTCCATGAATCCAGTTTATCTCTTCACAAAGTTTATCTCAATTAATTATTATATATTTTATACTTTGGCAGTTTCCAAAGTGAATTTTCCACAAAACAAAATATTATGTGACAGATCATTTAAACTTAAATTTATTGCCATCACACTCGAAGTTATTAAGTATATAAATGAGAAAATATTACAGACAATTTTCATGTCTATTAATCATTATTTCTGTAAATTACTTTAAACATGGTACGGACTTAAACTAAACAAAAAAAATTGTTTCAAGAAATCTCATTTTCTATGATATTTTATTGCAAATTTGTATAGTAAAAACGCTGGAAATAAAAAAAACATTTTTATTTTTTTTAAATCATCTAATTGAATTAATGGACGTAATATAAAATAATATTTGAAAGAAACAAGTCACATCATTTTTTTGCTATCTGTTCAAACTATATGTCTCATCACATCGAACAGAAATTTCATTCCATCTTCTCTAAAACCATTTTTTAATTCGAATTAATGTACATTTCCATAAAAAAATATATTTAAATAAATAATAAAAATCAATCAGGAATTTTTACTCTTCAATTTACTATACAAAATTCACTTCTTATTGCAGGTCTTTATCAAAAATATAATTTTTTTGTATCTTCAATATTTTTAATACTGTATATAAAAACATAAATTTGCATTTTCTGTGCATTTATGCTGGTAAATTCTTACCTTTAAGATTAAATGTTTGTCGGTGTTTTGTTTTAAATCTGTGGTAATAATTTAGATTTTAAAATTATGCAAAACTTTCATGTTTCTTTTTTTCATTTACAATCCTATTCGCTATAAGAACTCTCTAGAGATGATTGTAAATAATTGTAACCTAAGCGTTAGTACCAGCAATTTTATATTTTTTTTTTATTAAATCCAAAACAAGAAACATTGATGCCATTGTTGTGTGACTTTGATTGACTGTTTCTTGGATTGAGAAAATCAATTTTTTATTTTTATCAAATTTGATTGGATTTATTTGTTGTTACATTCAGGATTCAGGTTATTGGCATCATCAAGAAATCAATAAATAACCTTGAAAATTTTAATATTATAGAAAATTGTTGTTAAATAAATTATTATACTGTCTTAAAAGAGTGAAAAACCCTATTTAAGTATTAAATCAAGTTTTCCAATTTTAATATTATTGAGACTTGTAGAATATTAAATTTTTAGATCCGATTAAAGAATTGTAAATCTTTTTTTGATGTAAAATATTATAAGTCCAATTTCCAATTTACAAAATGATAAAAGTTGATTTCTATTTTAAATATTATTATATAGAAATTTACATTTATAAAACGTTCAAAAAGATTATACTCTGGCTCTGTGGTGTGTCTATCAATGAACCAGAATAAATAATCTTCTTCAAAGATTGAAGATTAAAATTATGGAAATTAATACTGAAAATTTCATGCCACAGCTTTAAAAAAAATAGAAAATAATAAAAACAAGATCTGTAAAATCTGATTACAGATTATTAGTGTATGCTGTTTTGCACAATTTATGTCGTCGGTTTTTCCTCCCATTAATTTCTACAAAGTTTTAGACTTCAATTTTCAAAAAAGATTGAAAAATTGTTTTTAATGATTACTTTTAAATCTTGATTAGAAAAATATAATTAAAATTTATATTTTACTTTAGTTCATACAAAAAAGAATTGTATTGCAAGTTGCAAGTGTATCGTAAATCGTAACTTTATAAATAAAGTGATTCGCAATTTACACGACCCACCTGGGCATACGAACTGCAGTTGTTACAGCGTGTGTGGTAACAGTTTTTAATTTAATCAAAGATCATTTTACAAAGTTTTCAAATTTTAATCAATTTTAATTGAATTGAAAATATTTTAATTGTTTTGAGATAATAAACATAATCAGAAATTTCAAATCTACATTAAACCTGAATGATATTAAAGTATAGTTTAATGAACCAGACGTTCAAGTTGATGTTAATGTTATTACCATAATCAATAATTAGTAATTATTGTGAATATTATATTAAATTTTAGATGAATGATAAATTAAGAAAATTAGATTTGTTTTTCGGGTCCATTAGTATTAAAAAAGCATAGAATTATATTGAAATTGATCAAATAATTCATGTTTGAACTAAATTAATATAAATATTAGTTAATTTCCAGCAAATTCTTGTAAACATGTTAAAATAAATTATTATTATTATTATTTTCAGAAATCTTGAATCAAATCCATTTAATTGTAATTGTCATTTGGCATGGTTCTCAAATTGGTTACGTAAAAAAAGTTTTATTGGTGGTAATCCACGTTGTTCATTTCCAATTGAAATAAGTGATGCACATGTAAAAGATTTACCAGTACATGAATTTAAATGTACATTAGATAATAATGAAGGTTGTTTAGGTGAAGGATATTGTCCGATATCATGTTCATGTACTGGTACAATTGTAAGATGTTCAAAAAATCATCTTAATGAAATACCAAAAGGTATACCAGAAGAAACAACTGAATTATTTTTAGAGGGTAATGAAATTACAGAAATTCAACCAGAACAATTAGGACATTTAAAATTGTTAACAAGATTGTAAGTATACAAATTTTTTTGTTAATTTGAATCCAATAATTATAATTATACAATTTTCTTATTCTAATTCAAAGGGATCTAAGTAATAATCATATAATTACATTACCGAATAATACATTTGCAAATTTATCGAAATTATCAACATTGTAAGTTTTGAACCTTTTGAATAATCCTTAAAATTATTTATCTAGATAATTTAAATTTTAACTAAATTATTTATAAATATTTATTTATTTATATTTAGAATTCTCTCTAATAATCGAATTCAATGTATACGAAAAGATGCTCTTATCGGATTGAATAATTTACGAATTTTATCATTACATGGTAATAAAATATCAATGATACAAGAAGGAACATTTGAACATTTAAAATCAATTACTCATATGTAAGTAAAGTATAAATAATTATAATTCATTTTTTTTCTTTAAAATCAATACTGATGGGTAGTACTCAAATAAAAGTAATTGAATACGAATAAAAAGTATTTGTTCAAATAAAAGTAATTAATTAAAATCTGGTATTAACATAAAAGTATTTGAAGTAAAAACTCAGATACTTCACAGATACAAATTATACAAATCAAATACTTTTTAAAATATTCGAAATATTTAAATATATTTCAAATACTTTGATGAGTATTTGATTTGAATTGTGTCAAATGCAAGTAAAGAATCTTGAATTATAAATTGAACTTAAAACATTTTTTTCTAAATACATTATTTAAAAAATTTTACTCAAATACTTTACTCGACAAAAAGTATTTGACTTGAATTATCTAATACTTTACTCGACAAAGTGTATTTGACTTGAAGTAAAGTAGTTAAATTTTTACTTCAAATACATTTTTTAAAAAAAGTATTTGAAATTTTGAAATTATCTCAAATACTAGTACATAAAGTATCCGACAGGAAATGCTTTTATTTCGTACAATATTATTTAAATACTTTTTTATTAATGAATAGCATAGCATTTATACTTACCCAACCCTGTTTAAAATCAATATTACTTTTAATCAATTCATTTATAATTTTGAAATTTGACAACATTTCTTTTTTCAATTTGTTCGTACAGTGCTTTGGGCAGTAATCCATTATATTGTGATTGTTCATTACGTTGGTTCTCTGATTGGATTAAAACAAATTATGTTGAAGAAGGTATTGCATCATGTTCTGGACCTGAATCAATGATTGATAAAATAATATTAACAACACTTTCACATCAATTTGTTTGCCGTGAAAAAATTACTAACGAGATTTTAGCAAAATGTGATATTTGTTTTACATTTCCATGTAAAAATGGTGCATGTCGACCACTTCTACCCGATACAATACCATTACTAAATCCAATTCATAATAATAATAATGATAATAATATTGGTGAAGAAATAAATTTATTAAATAATGGCCGGACAATAATTAATAATAATATTAGTAGTAGCATTAATAATAAAGAATATGAATGTGATTGTCAGGCTGGTTATTATGGTGGTAATTGTGAATATAAAATTGATGCATGCTATGGTAATCCATGTCGTAATAATGGTACATGTAGTGTACTTGAAGAAGGACGTTTTGATTGTAAATGTTTAGCTGGTTATATGGGTGAACGTTGTGAACAAAATACAGATGATTGTAATGATAATAAATGTCAAAATAATGCCACTTGTATTGAAGGTATTGATAGATATATGTGTCGTTGTCAGCCCGGTTATAAAGGTGAATTTTGTGAAATGAAAATTAATTTCTGTTCAATTGAAAATAATCCTTGTGCTAATGATGCACGTTGTTTGGATCATCAAACACATTATTCATGTGATTGTTTGCCTGGTTATCATGGTCGTAATTGTACACAAACAATATCAGTTTTACATACTAATTCATTAGCTGAAATGGAACCATTACGAACAAAACTAACTAATAATAATAATCATAATAAAAATGTTACATTAACATTTAATGGTACCAAACAAATTGAACCAATTATTATAACTGAGAAAAAAACAGAAGAATTAGCTGTACAAATAATATTACCAATAATGTTAGTTATGATGTTGGCAATAATTTTATTTCGACCTTGTGAAATTGGGGCCGACTGAGACGAACTGAATAAATTATTAGGTGAAGGATTATAAAATTTTCAACAAAAAAAAAATGTTGCGTTTTTATATTTTGTAAAACAACAAAAAAAAAAGCTTTAATCTGTGATTGATATGGTTTTAGTATGGAGAGGTGAATTGATAAATTTTTATTATTATTTTTTTGCGGTATTTTGATGTGACGAACGAAGGTTGACGACGGCGGTGAAGAAATTTTATTGCTACTACTATAATTATTGAATATATAAAATAGTGAATTCCAAATTAAAAGTCTGATGTCATTTAAGGGGCAAGAAATATTATTGTCATGCGATTGATGGCGGCATTTTTTTATTTTATTTTTTATTTTTTTACGTATATTTGCCTATAAGGATAGCAAATAAAGTCAATCCATAAAAAAAAAACATAATTGAGAGAACATTTCGAATTTATTGTAGCATAAAATATTTAAGTATATATAATAAAAAATTAAAAAAAATATTTTCATAAATTAAAAATTATTATTTAATAAAAAACTTAAGAAAAAATATTTAAAATTGCTGGTTAAATGTGACAACCGTGCAATATTTGTGATTGTAGTAAAATCAGTATTTTTTTAATTTTCTCCCTGCGATGTAAAAAATTTAACAACAACAACAACAAATTAAAACAACAACAAAAATTGTATAATAAATAAATAAATAATTAAAAAAAAAATTAAGACTAAAAAATAAATTAATAAATTAATAATAAAAATTTATAAATTAAAAACATAAATTAATAAATTATTGTCTAATTAGTCAAATTGGCTGGCTTTTTAAGAGCTTAAGTACCTGTTAAATAATTGCTAGTTAAAATTAAGATTAAAAAATGTATAAATAATAAATAAAAAAATTGTATAAATTAATAATAAAACCGAAAAAAAATTAAGAAATTTTTGAATTTTTTTTTTATTGTTGTTTAGTTTTAAGTTTTGTAAAAAAAATAAAAATTAAAAAATTAAAAAAAAAAAAAAAAAACACCTAAATAAAATTAATAAAAAATAAAACTTTGTTATATAATTGTATCATAAATAAAAAAAAAATATATAATTAAATTAAGTGATGGTAATAAAAAAAAAAATTAATAATTTTTTTTCAATATAAAATTAAATTTTGAATAAAAACTCTTATAAAAAATTAATGTCATGTCATTTTTTTTTTACTATCCTTGAAGTCTAGGTTAGAGCGGCGGCCTTAGGCCATACACACACCACCGAGGATCTTTAACATTACTGATAAGTGGAGAATTATTAATCCCTGGATAAAAATGTGACTTTGGTATTCGTTAAATTGTCTGAGAAGCTTGAAGGATTGAGTGCTTTTCACGAAATTCATAATCATCATGATAGTAATTCTTGAAATCTCCTCGACTTTACAGAAAATCGCTTGCCCTAAGAAACGCATTATTTTTCTTTCAAGTGCTGGGCAGTGTGAGAGAAGATGCTGAAGGGTTTTTTTTTGTCCCAGTGCCTTGCAGATGCTGAAGAATTACTAATTGTCAATTTCAGTTTCATCATATGCTTGTCGTTTAAGCAGTGACTGGTCTAATAAAGAGAAATGATAAATTTTGAATTCGGGAAGTGCTAACTTAATTAGCAGAGTGCTGAAATCAAATCTAATTTATGACTGTAAAAGCTATTGAAATATTGTAGCCCTGAAATGCATAAATTATCAAAATATATATTTACTTAAAAATTATGTTACGTGCCGTTTCTAACTCATAAATATGTTTTAAATTCTGAAGCAAGTTACTTAAAATTCTTTACAGATAGCTAATTATAATTTTTAATAAATGAAAAGATCAAATTGTATGAAGTGAATCAGTTTTACTGAGCGAAATTATTAAAACGCTTATATTTTAAACATATAATTAAAGAAATATAAATGCAAAGAACAATAATTTTTTTAAAAAGGAAAAGCAAAAATTGATAAACGCGAAACCTCGATAAAAATATAATTGTCAGAAGAAATAGAGTATCCTTCCTCCGCTACATGAATCGTATTTTATATAGCAGAACTTTTAATAATAAATCGTTTTTGGTATACAAACTATCATACAAACTATCATTATCAATCATATCGTTCTTATATACAAATTTTGATTGTACGCACAAATTTACTTTGAATCATTTTTTAACTGTGCAGTTATTTTTGAAACTGTGCAGTTTCTATTTTAATGATATGCATTTTGAAAAAAGTTAATCGCATCAAAATTTTCTTTATTCGTCACATTTACAATTTCGATAGGGAATATTTCAGGTGAGTAATATTCATGTCAAAAAAATTAGGCGTCCCGGCTACATTTGATCAATATTAGTTAATATTAATATATAAATATTTTTATAGGGTCACAAATTAACTAAATTAATTTCGAGATACATCCAACATTTCAACAATCGAATCTGTATTCTAAAAGCGTTTCATCAGAACACCAGTACCACGACAAAATAATCCCGGTTATAACAGTTCCATAATAATGTAACAAATTAACAGATTTTGTTGTTTGAGACGGAAGTAAGTATACAATTAATCTTTAACAAAAATAAAGTAAATCAGCTCACCAAATTATTTATTTCGAAATTCTGCACAAAAAGTTATACATGCTTACATTTTACTCTATTGCCGGAAATTTCTAGATTTAAAAAAAATAAAATTATTATTCATTCCTTGTAGTCACCAATTAAAATCACCCTTCGAAAATTAGAAAAACAATTTCATATATTTCCTTTTACTAAATCCAGGGGGGAGAAACCTAATGAAAAACAAAATCATAACTAATAATAAGTAACACACTTGCGAATTCAGAATTCGTGATAAAATGTAAATATATAAAAATTGTAAGTTTCTATTAACCTGCAAAAATAATCATAATTTTCGATATACAAAGTTAAGACGTAAAGAATTACTTAATAAAAATAAATATTTATTATTCTGAAAGTGTAATACTTTTAATCTATATTGAGCTGGTCCAGCTATCGGTTCACTTTTGCATTAAAAGTTTATATATTAATTTTTATATTGTGATTAACAAACAAAAATGGACGATTTATTATGTATTAATTTTCGGATTTAGGGGAGAATATTGAAATTAAGTGAATAATATTTTGACGACACTGGTGAATTTAAAATAGAATAACGAATGTTAATAAATAAAATTTACTTGTTCATCGCATGAAATTCTGAATTTCGAATTGTCGATTCGAATTTATTTATAATTTTTGTTCATCAAATGTAAATATGATGATTTATGTCATTCTCGCTTCAAGTAAACTAAAGTCTTCGCTGTAGCCGTATACTTTTCGGTTTCATCGTCATAGCGACATAGATCGTTCATCGGAACTCTATTGTAAGCACTGTGACTATACCGATCATAAAATGTCGTAGTTTCGATACTTTTCTGTCTATTGAGTAATTTTACAATTTACTACTTTGATTAATAATTTTACATGGGCCAATTTTGTACCTTGTTACTAAACTTAGGACAAAATTTATAATGTAAATAAATTGTTTCTAAAAAAAAAAAGCTTACAGCCTGAATGAAAATAAATAGAAAACTTTTGATAACAACCTAACAAAATTGTTGAAATTTCATGTGTTTTTTACTACAATTGCGCCTGAATTTAATCGCATGAAACTAAACTCAATTACGAATTTAAATTATCCAATTTTTCTTTTTTATCCTTGCTTTAATCTTGGAATAAAATTAAATCCATGCACAAACAAATAAAGAATTGTACACCATAAATTTATATCTTATTCGAATGATTAAGTTTTTCCTTCTCCTGAATTTTCAGATTTTTTTTATATACAGTCAAATCTCTCTATCTCATAATATCTTTATCATGAAATTTTCTCTATGTCGAAATAAATCTATTTACCCGACAAGTATGCACTGAAATTCATCTCTCTATATTGAAATTCTATATTTCAAATTTTCCTCTATGTCAAAAAATAATTCAATCAAAAATCCATGTAAAATAAATTCTCTATTTCAAAATGCGGAAAAGAAGTTTAAATATTTTAACTGTTCGCGAAAAATTGAAAATTATTGGAGCAGTAGACAATGGAATAGGGTAAAATAGATGTAACAGACTACTAACAACCCAAAATACTCCAAACAAGATATTTGATTGCTTTTCTAAAATTGACTCTTTTATAAACAAAAAATAATTTTTAATTAATTTTAACTACTAATTTTTAACTTTCAATTTTAACTACTAATTTTTATCTTTAATAAATTTAAAAAAAAAAAAAAATTGTTGCAATAAAATTACTTCAAAATACTATTTAACATATTTTTAAATATTTTGTAATGGTTATAATTAATATTTACTTTCATTCACATTACAATTTTTAAACGATTCTCTATTTCGAAATGCTCTCTATATGGAAATTTTTTTGGGGTCCCTACAGATTTTGAGATAGAGAGATTTGACTGTATTTTTTATGAAAACTGCCTACAATAAAAACGAATCCTTGTTTATAATGTAGAGTAGTATATCATAAATCATGTAAATTAAATTTTCCTGGTGTTAGCTTGATACATAAAAAAGAGTAAAATTTTTGATTGAATGTTATAAATTTAATTTCTTTTCCTAATATAATTATTTTAATTGATCACAAAATAATTTATAAAAATCTAGATTTTCTACATCAAATTATACAATTACCAAATCTTTAAAGCAAGCCAGCAGCAGTACAATTGAAAAAGTAATATTTAATGTAAGAAAATTGTTAAAATTCATTTGTTTTTACACAAATCCTTTAAGAATTTGTCTGATGCAGAAATACTTTTATACATGCGGCGCTAATAATCTCTTCTAAAACAATTTCCATTGAACGATTTCTTATAAGCTTTTTAATGTGTTCTATATATATAAATCTAGAACTATATAAAGCAAATAAAATTCTCTTCTTATTCCGCTCCAATACGCACCCTTCAACATTTTCTTTATCCTGTGTTACATTAACAAATCTGTGCATCCCACAAGCAACTAATCCCAACCCCAAAATAAACAATAAATTTGTTGAAACTAAAAAAGTAGGGTAAATTTTATTTTTATTGGAAAATTTAGAAAATTTATTAAAATTTAAAATATTGACCTAAATATCTGGAATAGAATAAATATATAATTTTTTTTCTAGCTCCCCAGCGTTCAATTTTAACCCCTCCTATTTATTTATTAATTGAAATTAATTTTAACGTTTCTTATTTTGAGATATAAATTTAAGAGACTATGCACTACTTACTCCATATTCAAAACTTTTAACTTATATACGTAAAGAGCATTACTCTTTGTATTAAATTTAATAGTACCATATCGGTAGTAGCCTAGTGGTAGTGTCTGCTATGCTATAATGAATTAGGTCACAGGTTCAACTTCAGTCCGAGACATCGATGTCGCTCTAAGTTCTCAGCTTTACATAAGTACCAGTAATAAATGTTGCAACGTGTTTTTAAAACTGGGAACAGATTTCTGCTGATTACAAATGTGTCTCGCTACTAGCCAAGTTGTTAGTTTATTGCAAAAGTAACTTCACTATAAAACAAAAACTAAAGATTAGCAATCCATACAAAATTAGTATACGTCAAAATTAGAATGAATCGTCACGAAACTTCTAAAATTGAAAATCTATGCTGGAATGAACTAGGAAAAAATATGTAAAAAATATAAAACTAAAAATTGTAATGCTCAGCTCAAAGTTATACACTGTTGCAAAAATATCAAAAAAATAATTAAATTATTATTTTTATTGATCAAAGTTTTTCCATATCTAAAACGATTTAAAAGTATACATTTTTATGATAATATTTTAGATAATTAAACGACCCAAAACATATTTACGTTAAAAGAATTGAATAAATATTAATTTCAATCTGATTTTATATGATGTAGTCAAGGATATTGAATAATTCTATGTAATAAGTTCAAAAATTAATAATTTTGTATATGAATATTAAATAAACTTTCTATAATACAAAAATTAATTAGGGGAACAAAATGCCTTATTGAAATATTTAATAATCCTCTTATTTATTTGATGTTCTTCTTTCTCTGTATGAAGATTACTTCTGTTCCATTGACTATAATCTTCCTTTTATGATAGTTTGAAGTTTTACGATAAAAGTGGAGGTAAATCGGACCTATCATCAGAAATAAAATTGACAGTATTGTGGATGGATATATTGTGTAACTAGAGTGTATGAAGAAATCGTATTCGAAGAAGGAGATACTCATAAATAGCAATTATTAAATAAAAAAAATATTAAAAACGAAAATAATTATTATAAATTTTAAAAATCTATAGTACCATTAATTTGAGGTAGTCACAGTTTTGGTAGAGGAGCGCTTTAAAAGAAATGAATGTGACAGTATCTGTGCATTTACGGCATCCCCAAATAGGATAAAAAGAAATTTATTTCAGCAATTTCTATTTTTTTGAAACTCATCATAAAATTAATGAAAATTTAATATAATATTCGTCAGTTTATGGGAATATAGTAGACTATTCAATGCCTCTAGCATATTTCAATTCATCAAACATAAAAAACGACATTTAATTTATTACATTTAACAGAAAAATATTCAAGTAAACTACATTGTTATAAATGTAACTAACCAATATTATTTAAGTCACTTTTTATATCCATTATCAGTCAATACATTTAGCATAAAGTGTACGACATGTGCAAATAATAGCACTAAACTCTCAGAAAATTACAACAAATAAATATACTTAAATTTTTATGTTTCTTTTTAAAGAACAGAAAAATAGTTGAAAAATTGTCCAAGGATATAAAAATTCTTACTTTGTTGCAAAAACATTACATGTTTTTGATTAGTTGCACTTAAAATATTTGATGATTTGTCCTGTCCACATTAATAACGTTTCTCTTATGGCATATCAAACATATTAAAATTGAAAAATGAAAATATAAATTTTAATAATAAAGCATATTTCGAATAGCCACTCCAATTAATTAACATTTGCTGTTGTAGAATATTGTATATGGCCAGGAGTTATCCTGTTTGGAAAATTTTACATTTGTTAATTTCAATATTTTATTGTAATTATATCCTTACATTGAAATTGATTTCATTATGGATTCATTTAGTATTGCTTTTAGCAATAATATTTATGGCAAAATAGTGTTATTAATAATAAAAAGAGTCAAAGTTTTTAAGTTGATAAATATGGGAATAAGAAATTTTTAATTAAAAAAAGCCTTAGTAAAATAATCACAAGGATAAAATAATGTTTTACATACAATATTTTGAAAAATGATGATTACCAACAGAATTATTTATTACCTTTTTAATGGAATCAAAAAATTCTTCAAATTTATTTTACATTTGAATATGCGAACAGATTAGGAATATTTTATAATTATTAAAAATTTCCAGGTAAAAATCTTGGTAATTTTTAAAACAAACAAAATTTAAATTTTTCGTATCCCAGTTAAAATTGGTATCATTTCGATTTCGATGTGGATAAAATATCAAAAAGTACAACTTAATATTATCAAATCTTTGAATTACAATGAAGTTTAAGACATGGCGGATCGCCCTTATCACCCGATTGTGACGTATGAAGATAACGAGAATTATTGTTTAGCATCAGAATCAGAAATGCTCTCTAAACAAATTACCTTAGCCTATTTACTATTTTTCAAATAAAACTAAAATTATCCCTCCAATTCATGTTTCTTATATGTGCAAAGCCCAACAAAGAATTATCTTTTTTAATTATGATGTTAATATGTTAAGTGTTAAGACATCAAAGATCAATTAATAAAAATACGAAGTATTTGAAAAACTTTGCATTATAATTATAATTATTGTAAAAAAAATTTGTTAATTTAGTTATAAATTAACAATTTTTTTTAATATTTTCCATGTTAACAAAAAAAACGATGCGAACAAACTTCACTACTTCTACTCAGATTCAAAAGTATTTTTATTTTATATATAATTTATTATCCTTTTGACAAAAAAATTGTAATAAGAATAATTTTGAAAAAAAAAATGTAATTTTACCACAACATTTTCTAAAACAATAAACCAAGATAAAATCAGAACATTTCATAATAATCTGAAATAACATACCAAAAATATTTAAGTAAATACATATATACATTCATATCCTTTGAAGGATTTCATAAATTTATTATGAAAACTTATTCAACACTTTTACTTGTTTCTAAAAAACAAAAAAACATCTCTACACAATTTATGTATGTATATGTAACCATTCTGACATTTAGGTCCCCAGGATAATGTACTACACTCGTTTTTTTTTAAAAAAATTTCTTGTATTAGACATTTTCATACATATAATTTTCCCAACGAAAAAAGGACAAAAATTCTTACAGTGGGTAAGAATTTTACATTTCCCATTTTATCTGATTTAAATTATTTTGTTGGGTTGTCTTTCCTTAGATTTAGAAAATGTCAGAAAAAAGGATTTCCACTCTTATTTTTGTTGTTGCTGTTGTTGGGAAATGAAAATATTTTATTATAATATTTTCTTGTTAGTAGTTAAAAAGTTTTTTTTACATGGCATTTTCCAAGTTAGTTAACATAATTCGGTTTTTTTTTAAAAAAAAATTTGAATGGAAGGATGAAACGTTATCATATTTTACTATATACGATACTCTGAATTTAATGTTAACCTCATATGTCATGAATGAATATTATTTAGAAATATGATTATGTGTAAAATATGAAGTTAAAAACAAGCTCATACTATGGATTTAAATTATTATGTCTGATATTTTAGTACTATTTCGTCCTTTTTATATTCTTTTGGGATTAATTTCAAATGAATTAGAACACTATTATTATTATTATTGCGGCCATTGCGGGCAAAAAATAATATAAAGTTGTAGATTTTAATTATTGTATTATATAGAAGTGTACATAATAATAATAGTAATGTTGATGGGAACAGAGGGTTTCGAAAATGACTTTTTCATAAATAATATTTACAAAAACTTTATTGTACTATAATTAGAAAATAAGAAAAATATTTTAATAATTATATTAAAAATAAAAATAAATATTTATTATATAAATTTTTGTTCTTATGGGTTTTGTGTTGATTTATTAAAATGTCCTTCGAGGATTACAATTATTCTATAGAACTTTTGGTTGTAAAAATTAATATTTTTATTATACTTGGTGTTTTGTTATAAAGTAGTTACATTATAATTATTATTACAAGTTCAGTTGACAATTATATTTTAAAAATACTTAAGATTGAAATTAATGTAGACCAGGGTTGGAAATGCGTTTTCAATACAAAAACCAAAACCACAATAACATCAAAAAATCAAGGAAACCAAAATTAAATTATAAAATCAAAAAACACCAAAAACAAAAACTTAAAAGTCCGAAAAATAATAAAAACAACTTAATTAGCCATAAATCAATTATGAACT
Organism: Rhamphomyia laevipes; assembly: GCA_963920725.1. Lineage (NCBI taxonomy): Eukaryota > Metazoa > Arthropoda > Insecta > Diptera > Empididae > Rhamphomyia > Rhamphomyia laevipes. The sequence goes on from OY987259.1 coordinate 12,085,582, forward strand.
CTAATTATAATTGAACAAAACTCAGGGTTACCAAGAAGATTATTGAGTAAATGCCCAAGGCAAAAATGAAATATTATTGCTCCATCATTATATTGATCAAATTGAACTATTAAGTGCTTTTTTCGGCTGAGGGAAGCATTTCAATGTTAATTATTGTAGTTGGTGTTATTGGTGATGGAATTGAGACGTTGTTTTAAAAAAAAAACTTACTTTTCTGAACGTTTTTGGTTCTAGTTCTACATAATTTTCACTTTACAGAAATTGTATATACTTTTCCTCTTCTTCTTAGCTTGATTTTAAAGCTGCTGATTCAGCTTCTTCATCAGTTAAGCAAGACATCTTTATCAAGTAAATCTTCTGATGATATTGCAGTATATTCAAGTGATAATTCTCTATTGTTCAAGACTGTTTAAAATCTGTCTTGTAATTCAGTTTTATGGCCAGTAGATGATAAACCAAGTAGTTTTAGTTCACGTTTTCCATTTTTTCAAAAACTAAAAACAAATGCACAATTTATATTCAGTTTTTATATTTACAATTCTTTAAATATTAAAGTTTGTTTAACCTTCTGCTAGGTTTTACTGTACAGTAAGGACTTAATGGTAAGGACAAATTGTTTGTCTTCTAGGTAACTCTAAGTTTTGTTCAATTACAATTAGAGTTCATAATTGATTTATGGCTAACTTTCTCTTATTGAAACTATTGATTAATAACCAAACCACTGATAGAAAGGCTTGAATAGCATAAAGCAATAGGTAAAATTCTCCTGGTAGTTATACAAATACCCAGGAGGATAAAATTTATCTAAAGATTGATTTCTTAAATTTGTAATTATAATTTATTCACAGTCTGTAACTAGGTTATAATAATTAACACTTTACAGAAATAGCAGTTACCATAACTATTATATTAGTATAACAGTTTCAGTATACCTATAATTGAACAGATTTTAATTAAAGACCAAAACAGTGTGGACCATTTTTAACTATTTTGGAATATAGAAATTTAACTTTGCTTAAGATTGTGCAGAAATTAGAAATAATGAAACTTATTTCTGAACCATTTGTAAATCGTTTAATTAGCAGTGAATTAATTTTAAACATTGAAATCAAATTGAGCTTTTAAAATACATCCAAAATGGCTGCAGTGAATAATACTACAAACTAAAATGATAACAAAATTCCATAATAATCTTCAAAACTTTAATATTGCAAAACAATTTTCTTTTTCAATGTTTCATTTTAAATATCATTTTCTTGAAGAAAAAATGTATAATTTCTTTTGGCACAAATAAAATCTTTAAAATACTGAAGAAATATTTATAATAATATAAATTCTAAATAAAAGATTCTATAATCCGATTAACTCACATTTATGGTCCTTAAAGATAAGAATAACCACAATTTAAGCAAAAATAGATAAATACCATTTAGCAGGGAGCTCCTTTTTACTATATAATAGTAAATTGTATATAAAATAAAAATGTACTTTAATGCTACACAAAAAAAAAAAGCTGACATAAGACAAACATTTTGGCAATTTTATTTATAAGATTCTTTCAACAAAATAATAAATATAAAAGGAAACAAATCAAAAGCTATTAGTGGCTTAATGCTATTTTGATTTTTATGAATGATTATAATTATTTGATAAGAGCTTGTTTTATTATTTTGTGATTTTCACCTTTATATCAAAATCATAATAAATATTATGTAATTTCTTGAAATGATGATGGTATCTAATCTAAATTGAAACATAATTTTATTAAATTAATAGAAAAAATAATGTCGTCGGTATGAATAAATCTGAATTAACTGACTTGGTAGTATTTATATACACACTAGAAACCTTTATTCATTTAAAGTTCACAATAAGTTAAGAAAATGCTTTAATAGTTTATTACTAGCCGTAAAAAGATTTTTTAAGAAACTAATACAAAATACCAAGTGAAAAAGAGACGGTAACACACTTCATTTGCAAGTGCCAAGGCTCTGTTCGCTTGGCAGCCTTTCCTTCAACGACCTTAATGATCTTGCCGCGAAATGGCCTACGGAAACTGTCAAATTTCTGAACGCCGCGGGGTGGATCTAAAAACTATACCTAACAATTACTGTGGTCACGAGAGTGAGTGGTTTCAAAACGGCGCAAATGTGCTAATTGGAACTCAATGTCAGCGGATATGTAGTTCGCCACTTTTACCAACCAACCAACCAACAAAATACGAGCAGCCCAAAGTTCGTAGTTTATGAAAACAGCACTTAATAAAAAAAATTCTATAGAATCTATAATTATAGAAATGGTGGTGAGTTAAATGGTTCCATGAATTAAACTCCTCAAAACACGTATTAACATTGTTCAACGTTTTGAATTCCAATTTAAGCCACCACTTAAAAGAAATTTAAGTTCGATGATATTGATTCAATTTGAAAGTTTAATATTTGTTTAATATTTGATGCTGAACCCACGATTTCCATTTCGCTGAAATTATATAAAATGGCTCTATATAGTTTCATGTAAAAGTATTTTATATTATTTATTGCATGTGGAAGTATTTCTTATTATTCGGAAACATTGATAAGAATTAAGAACCCTTTGAAAATTTGGGTCATACGGTATCAACTAGATTACGAATTTAGTTTATGTACTAAATTTCATTGAAATCTAGATAACAACTATCAGTGGTACCCAAACGACAATCCGCAACCACATCAGCTCTCTAAGCATTTGTAACCTGCTCGGCGAATTGAATTTTATTATTTAATAGATCCACCGAAAAGTTATATTTTACATAAAATAAAAGTTTTCTTACAATTTGAACATTAAAAAAAATAGAAATAACTTTAGTTATGATCATCTTCAAGACCATCTGATAATTTTTGAAATGTTCCTGGCTATGAAAGATTGATTACGGCTGCTGGATGTTATGCTGGCATGGAGTAGTTTTTTGTTTTTTAATTTTGAAATCTGAACCATCGAAAATGCAATTTTTAGATCGATTTTTCGATCACTGTCTAGTTTTCCAATTCATTCTTACAAAATTGTTGATTTTAATAAAATTTCTAGCTAAAACAAAATCCTTAAATAAGTAATTCAAAATTAATATGACATTTTTCTTTATTGTATCTCTAAATAAATAGTATCTGATTAGTAAATTTAACATGTATACTTTTATTATGCATTTTTACAACGTTCTAGTCAGTAATTTTCCATACAAATAAATTAAATAGCTACTAAAAAAACTTGTAAAAATTGATGTATAATTTTAATTTTAAATTTTTAAAGTATATTTTTATTCTTCTTTTATTTTTCCATTAAAAGAAAATTATTAAATAAATTTCTACATAAATTTTCGTATTGTTTTTTGTTTACAACCATTTATTGTTCACTCGAATGGTTTCGCTGATGTTTCTTGTAAATAATAAACAAAAATTGAAAATTTTCTCATGAAATTTCTAAAGGAATCTCTATCGAAAATGCTATGGTAATATTAGTTATAATAATTGAAATGAAATACAAAAAGTTTTCCCTATTGTTATTATTGAAATATTTTTTTTTGTTTTTTTTTTTTTTTTTGTATTTCTGTAAAATAAACTTTTAATTAGTTTCCTTTTCGTTTTCTGTAAACTTAAATATTTATTTTGAATCCATCAAAATTATTTGTTGCCATATTTCATAGACCATTAAGTTTTGTTGTTGACCAACATATTTATATGATTTAATAGAATTAATTTTGATACTGAAAAAGTTTGTGGTTTGAATGATCGATTATAATTTTTCATGTGTCAGTAATTTCATGATTTGTGATCATTCACAAAAGAAATTCATGTAATTTTACTAATGAACTATATAACACTTCATCAAGTTCTTAGATCATATATTTTTTTATGACATAAAGAAGTATATAGCAAGGAATTTGTTGTTGATTTTTTATTTTGTAAAATATTAACCCTTTGGTGGTAGTTACCTATTCGCCGGATGCACAAGATAATGCGTAAAGTATTTCCTCAAGTGCTAACACTGATAAATAAAACTACAGATTAGTTAGTTTTTAAAATTAATTATTATAAGTTCAAATCTTAGGCTTACATTGATAGTGCTCGAAAAACCCATCGTACCTCTTTCATTAAGGACACCAATTTATTCGCTTTATTTTTTCCTGCTTCCCTCAGACGATTCAAAAATGACACTCCAATAATTTTTATATATCTGACAGCAATGACACACACCGTGTTCCCAGGATTTATCTTCCTCTCTTCAGACTCCCACATTTATAATGATCTGCTTATTTATAACAGGAAGCCGATCGAAACAGTATAGCTAAGAAAAGTGGAGCTTTCATTGTTATTACCATTAAATAATTTAGTATCCACTCAAGTGTTAATAATTCTATATAGTATTTTATGAATTTTACTCAAGATAAATACGAAACAATCATTTAACCAAAAATGACAAATTTACTTATTATATTATTCCTAAGTATCTACTATTAATGACTGGTCAACAATATTGTTGAAGGACGACGTATACGTTGAATATAATCTTGAATTCATAATATAATCTTATGTAATGGAAAAAATATGTCAGTTTTATTATTCCTTTTTATAACATTTAATGATTTGAAAATGTAGAAAATTAATTTTACGTTGAAAATCAATTCTAAACAAAATCAAAATCATACAGAAAAATTGAAGATAAGAATTGCAGCAAATTAAAATCGTTTAAAGTATTCTGTAGTATTAATTATGCGGTGAACCTATAAATTCATTTTATATATAAAATTTGAAAGTAACTAATTAATTTTAAATTGAACAAAATCTACAATTATGCAGTGATTTATAATTCGTACACATTTTTAACAAATTAAGTCACAATTATTAGCTTTGACCGTCTCAAACCCGGTCATATAAAACATGTCAAATGCATCGTTTTTCAGGATCGGCTACAAAACTTGATGACACATTTCGCATAGTTCGTTCGATGACAATGCTACAATGTTCGACCGTCGCTCGCTCGTCATCGCACCCTTTACATCCGTATTTTAATAACCAGGATGTCATAATATCATTGAGTTCCCTGTTGCCATATAATCAAATATTTTGTATAGCCGTTAAACATTAATTGATTATAACAATTAACTGATTTGTATCAAAACAAAATAAATTTTACTTCCTAAACAAAAATTGAATAAATTTATCAACAAATAATTATTTCTTTTAAAAGTTTTATATAACAAAACTTGTTCCACTTAATTAATATTTGAACGAACTACGATAATTGACGGAATTGAAGTATTGCCGATAATTACCTAATATCTAATGATGCATAAAATCATCAATAAAAATTATTATAGAAAATACTAAACTGAAAATTTTTATTAAAATACTGATGCAAAAATATATTTTGATTGTTTCATATTATTTTCTATACATTCTGGATGGCTGCCATAATATTTGCTATTATAATGCCAAGGATTCTAATTTCTAATACTGATTGTTACAAATTTTCCTCTTTCTCTCTATCTCTCTGTAAATAGAAATGTTCATATAAAGTTTATTGTTTTTTTTTTTTGTATTTTTCATATCAATCTCAATGATTTTCAGTTCGTCTCTAATAGAAATTCAGTTTTTTGTAATGGTTTTTGGCTTGCCTATATGCAAATTACTTTTTCAATCAATAATGTTTTCAGTGCGGTTTATACAATTTTTTTTTTATGCTGTAATTTTTAAATTTTTGCAATATGGTTTGATATTTTTTGTTTTTGTTATGCAAAACTTTCCAGACATTAGGTGTAGTAGGTAAAATTTTTCAATATTCTACAATAGGAAACATTATAATACAAAAAGTATGGTTAAATTTTTGTATGGCATTAAAAATCTATATAGTGAAATATGAGTTTTCTTTGAGGTTTTTATTATTTTCGAAGTCAACCACATGAAAAATGTTCATTGTATAATTGGTAATGGTATGTAGAATGTAGCTATATAATATTATGCGGGGAATAGTTAGAAAAATGTCATTGAAAAGTCTCTGAATGAAAAATGGACTAGAATTATTTAAGTGGTTTTTATTATGTTGATGTTAATTGAAAATATTTTTGATATGAATCATTATTATAATCATTCATCATAAGTAATTACTCATAATATAATAATAATAATAAAATTAACTCTTTGGATGCTTGTGATTGTTATGTTTTACATATTATTTTATTGTGATTTGGTTTTTAATTAATAGTAGTAATTAATAGTTACTTGGCTTGCAACAAAAGCGAATCAAAACCTACAATTTATTAACCCTCCTACGTTTTTGTTGTGAATTTTTACATTTTTTATTGTGATTTAATTTAAACTTAATGAATTTGTTAGAATAGCTGTGGTGTTTTCTATAGTTTCTTAAGTTATGAAAAAAAAAACTCAATTTCGCAGTATGAAGGTTAATAATCATTTACTAAGCCTTATGTATACTCAATCTGCAAATATACATAATCAAGAAACAGAATTTAGATTTCTTTCTAGAAAACTAAAGGAGATAATAAATGTTTCGTCCTTCGGTATTCTCTGAATTTTTAATTCTTTTAGTATCATTATTTTTGGTTTCCATTCACAGTATTTTGGCAAATCATTTTATATTCATTACCTTTTAAAACTATGGTCATCAAATTTGGTACATATTTACTATGTTAAATTGATATTTTTCCATAAAAAATGTCGCAGAGCAGCTTATCGACCGTATTTTAAATTTCCAATTAAACAGAGTCTAAATACAAATACTCAAACCATTCACAGAGTCTTACTCCGAATACAGAAACCCTTTAAAAATGTTGTTTAATTTAAATATTTAAAATCAAAAAAGTTAATATGAAATTTTTATTTTTTGTAATTAATTAAAAACTTGTCATAAAATAGTTTATTTTTTTTTCTATAATTTTTAAAATATAATTACAATTTTCCATTTATTTGTTACTGTTTTAGTGCTTTGCAAAAATTTCACCATTTGAAATAAATTATACAAAATTTCTTGAAAATTTTCAGTAAAATCGTTTTTACTTTGGAAAACTCAGAAAACTTGAGAAACTTTAGAATAACAATTAAGTTTTGTTGTATCCATTTTGCACCCCCTTCGCTTTTCCGAATAACAATTATAAGTTTTGTTAGAAATTTTCAATTTAATATTATGCAACATGCAATATTTATTAAGTGGTAGTGAAGGCTTCGGCTATATATATTATTTAGTCATATAATAATGTTATAAATTTTAAATTTTTCTAATGTCCTTATTAAAAGGACTTGGTTTTATTATTGTTTAAGGTGGAAATTTAAATATTATCACAGGCAAATAAACTAAATTCACTCAATACAAAATTAACACATTCGCTACTCAACGTCACTTTTATATAACATTGGTTTTTTCACTGAGACACTTATAATTAGCTAGAACATTGCAGTAGGTTATGGTAAGTTATTTTATTGTACTTTTTTAGTTTTTAGTAGAATTGTGACACATATTTAAGTCCAGCGGTCTGTCAATAAGTTAAGTAGGAATATGAATATTTAGTTTTTTTAGGGTACTAGTAAACTGCTATAGAAAAATTTGTACAATTATAAAATCAAAGAAATCAAACTGTTTTATGTCACAAATATATGTGACACTAATCCTACTCAAAACTCAAGTCACTAATATTAATTCACATTAATTTGTTTTAAGGGATGTCAAATTATTTGGAAACTTGTGTTTGCGAGTTTCCACAAGAAACCCGAAAAATGTATGGGTAGCGAACGTGTTAAATAAAATTATTTACCCTTATTATACTGCAGTTTCTATGTGCATGTAATCATAAAACATATTTATCCATTTTTTTTTAAGATTGTACATAAAGTCATGCATGTTTTATTTCTCACATGAATTAAATATTTTATGTTAAAATTATTTTGTAAGTTAAATTAATTATTATTATTATAGTTTAGTTAAAGGACATAATAGAGAATATTTTATAGTATAATTTAACATAATTATTTATTTAAAATCTACTTGTAATAAAAACGAAAAAGGAAATTTTACTTTCATATCCAATTAAATAATATTTTGATTGAATAATTTAAGTATATAATTTTTAAAGTAAACTTTTCTATGGTAAATATAATTAATTTGTTCTAATAATTAAATTTTTATTTAATTAGTTTTTGTAACATTTAACAATTTTACTACTTTAAGATTTTATTTTTAAAAAATTCTATTTCAGGTTGAATAATTAAAATCCTATATTGCAAAATTTGAAAAAAAAAAATTCTTGGCTGTCGACTTAAATAAAATTTCAACTTTAATCAATGACCGAAGAATGAAAATAGTTTCTAGTTTCTATGTTTTATGTTTTTTTTTTCAAACTTTATTTTGAAAACTTCTTTATCATAAAACTTAAAACTATAAACATGAAATGTAATTTAAAGTTTGATAATTTTCTATATTTAATTATATATCCAAAATTTAATCAAAAATTTTTATTCAATTTTTATTTTTCTTTAAGCCAATTTAATTATGCATATAATTTTCCCAACAGTTTAATCATATTTAATGTAGATCTATATAAAAAAGAAAATTGGTCTTTGTGGAGAATATAACGAAAAACCTTAACCTTAAAATAAAAAAAAACATTAAGTTTTGGTTATAAAACTGATTTAAATTTACCAGTAATATTCTGAAAACTATAAAAGTTTAGAATTTCGATTATAGGAAATGCGATTCAACAGAAAGGATTTAAATTAAATTTTTATTATTTTTTAATAATTAATTATTATCCTTAATAAAATAATACGTTGTTAAACCTATATTTTAACTTTTTAAGGATTATTTAAATGTCGAAGTAGAAATCTTTAAAAATACTTAAAAAATCAATATTTTTTCCAATTTAATTTTTTTGGTAAATTTGTAATTCTATGTTTGAGAAACATAAAATATCACGATTAGGTTAATAAATGGTCTTAATAATATATAATAAATATCAATTTAAATTATTATTACAAATTTGATAAGAAATTGAAAATTAAATATTAAAATAACCTTAAAATTAATAAAAAAATATATTTTATTAATTTTAAGGTTATTTTAATATTTAATAACTGTTATTAGTATTAATGACATATGTCATTTTTCCTAATTCAAATTTTGTATAATTTAAAATTTATTAATAATATAAATTATAATTATTTAAATTTAAATTTCTGTTTTAAATAAATTTTCCAACAATTATTTTCATTTTCCTTCTGAATAATTATATAGAAAAAATGGTTTTAAACTAAAGTAAAGTAACAGATTTCGTCCTTTACATTACATATTTATAATTTAATCTAATCTTAAATTATATTACATTTGGACGTAACTGAGGACGATAAAAAGTACGAATCATTGAATTTATATAGACTTTTTATTGTGAAATTATATTTACAATTACGAGCAATAAATGAAAGTTGTTCAGTTAATAATACTGTACAGTTGTAAGAAAATGCACGATTTCGAAACCATATAACTTGAAAGGAATCGAAATCGGTTGAATATTTATCCCTCCACAGCTCTTAAATATATATTCGGTCGGTTTTGTCTATAGTGTTGACAAATTCTAAACAAATTGGTTTAGTTAGTTAATTCTAGGTTAGAAGGACGAAGGATGAGCAGTGCTGCGACTGGTTGATCACGCAAACACTATACGCAATTATCTGGCTCATAGATATCGACTTAAATACTCAGAAATATTACAGTCACTCTTTACAAACCTTAACCTTATGATTAGGATCAATATACCAAATCCTCAAATTCGTTTAATCAAAAGTTTACTATATGACTCTATTTCTGCTTCTATTGGCTAGTTACATAGACTGAGATCTTCCTCTACACTTGTATCTTGACATCCCCGATATAGACCAACCGTGCTAATATCAAATCTCTTGACCCACCATTAAACACAAATCCCTCCTGTTTCATGATAGCAACATTTTTGTATGCTTAAGATTCCACTCTAGCCAGAGACCTTTGGTCACCCGGCATGTATCAGTTGTGTCCCATATCTCTCTAATCTGTATCGGTGTTCTTCTGTCATTCTAATTTTTCAATATCCATATAAGATTGAGGTCAGATTTGTCAGCTTATTCAACAAAACAATTGATTTGTTTGTGTTTCTAAAAATTTTTTTAAAGAATCCCTTTTTCGGATAGTTTTTAAACAAAATAAATTCTAAAACAAAGAATTTCATATAAGTAATTTTTTTCCATATTCTTCATATTTTCGGCTTTGCTAATTTCTTTCATATACCCATAGATAATTGTACCTGGTCTGGGCATATGGGCACATATAAAACCAATTTTACCACTAACCGCAAAATAATATAATAAAATCCACAAAAAAAAAAAAAATTATCAATAACAAAAGTGGAACATATTTATCATCTTTCAGAAGTTTTTATATCTTTTCAAAATAAGTATTCAAATATTTTTTTTTTTGAATTGGTCTGGTTTCGTTGTGGTTTTTTTATATGTTACACATTCATTTTTCAGAAAATATCATAAAATTTCAATGAATATTTCAATCATTTTTGTTACGTGTCGTTACAATAATTGCCACGAAAAATACAATTTTTCACATTTTGAAGAACTTTTCGAATTTGTCGATTTAGATTAAAGTTTTTTTTTTTTTTGTAGAATGAACGCATAACGACAGGTGATTAGTAAAAAACGACCACAATTGAAACCACAGGTAAACTTTTCAAAAGAGAATTGAAAAAAATATATAAATAGTTTTAATTTATAAATGACGTTGACGTTTTTGTTGAAGCCTTTTTGATGGTTTTTTTTTTATTCGAATTGATGTACAAATAAAGAAATTTGATATTTCAAAGTGGACTTTGTTGAATGGCCGGCCGCATAACAAAGTTAGAATGGTGGAAAATTAAAATTATTTTTATTATGCGTACTTAAATAAAAAGAAAAGTGAAGTTAATTTAAATTTCTGTTTATAAAAAAATAATAATAATTTTACGATATGAACACTTTTAATTATCACCTATTTCAGGAGCAGTTAGTATTACCGTAATAGAAAGTTTACATTTAAATATATGTATGTAATTATGATCCTGACTGGCTAGTTTATGGTGGAAACTATCGGTAAAAGATACATAATTAAAACATGTTTCAGTGAACCACACAAGGTTTTGATAAAGCATCAGAAATTGTAAAATATTTTAGATAGAAGGAGAAGTTCCACATCTAAATTATAAAATATTGTGAGAAGCATGCAATTGTATGCAGTACAATTACGTCACAGATATAAATTATCAAAAAGTTGAGTGATCCCTTGGCTCTTAGGGGAGACTCAGAGTGAAGCTTTAAGCCAGTAATAAAGATGTGCTATGCTTAAAACTTTTAATATTCTAGGAAAATCTGCTCCAATATAATTTAAGTAAATGAGTGCGCCCGGAGAGTACCAAAGCTGTTTATGGAGCGAAAGCTGATTTTTAAGTTCCAGTGAAATTAAAATCTCTTGTACAATTTTTGATACTAAGCACAAACAAATTTCAAATTAAAATAAAAGTGGGAAGAAAATTCAATGAATTTCTAATGTAGATTAAGATATGCAACACAAAACTAAACTCCTCGCATAGCTAAAAGATCTCCTCTGCACACTCTTGCTCTTAGCAAGATAAAGCACATCACATAGCGTCACTGTAATGAACGTGCCGTACTCAATACCAATAATGTTTTATCTACATATAGCAAAATTTATTAATCCTTAAAGTGTTAAACATTTTACTCGTAATTTCAAAGAAGGGATCCACGATCATTCATATGCACTCGCCCCAGAATTAGACCTATTTTAACTATACCTTAAAATCAATTATATATTTATATATATTATTGTGTCGCGGTAGTTTATTGAACTCACATTCCGCATCTTTAGTATTGGTTGCCAAATCTGCAAGAGCAACTTCTAACATATTTGCTGGTGTATTGCCACAGAAAATGTTTTTTTTTAAATATAATTTTCAAATAGAAACTCTCAAGATTTATGAACTCAAAATATCTTTAAAAAAATCAAAACTATTTTATACAAAATTTTCATAATTCTGAATGTAACATAAATTCACCAATATTTTTTTATATAATTATAAATGCATAATCATCAATTTTGAAACTTTCACAAGACCTTTTCACAATCTTGAAAATTTTAAATGTTAACCTTTAACCACCTACACACACACTACACTATATATAATACTCCACTCCACAGTCCACAGTGTTGTCTTATCCAACAAAGCATCAAAAATAATTCAACTGCGTTTAAATGGTACTCAATATGATAAACTGTTATGTCCATAAATTATTTTTGGCTTCCCGTAAAATGAAAATAAAAAAAACCAACATGTTTTTCTTTTCATAAATAAATAATAACGAGATCTTTTGAACCTTCAACATTTAAGAAGCATTCAAATAAAACTATACAGAATTCTTTTTATGCGTCTCTAACGATGAAAATAAAAAACATAGTAAATTGCCAGAAAATTCAAATCAACATAAAGATACTTTTATGCATGACCAACTTAGGCTATTATTATTATCACAATAATATGCGCAACAGCATAAGAAGCAATGTAAGATTATAATATAATGCAAAAAATAATAATAATAATCAATTTTTCAATTTTATTTATAAATTATATGAAAATTTTTGAGTTGTTCTGTAAAATTTGAATGAAATTTTTCGTAGCTGAATATAATAAAAATATTTTAATGAACCAGAAACGAAACATACTAAAAAGTGATAATTTTCTATTCGGTAACATCGGTAACTGAATTTTATTTTGTACATTTAAGAGATGTGTTTTTATGATATTATATTATTAATTAATAATTTTAAATTCAGGTTAAAATTATAATCAAATTTATTGGTCAAACTACGAAATATTAATTTCATTTAATGCAGTGGCGATCTACAATCAAAGAATGGAAACCTCACAAAAATGATTTGCAGTAAAGCCCACCTGACTGGAGAAGCCAGAAAACTTATTGAATATCTTCAAGTATCCAGCAATAATAATCAAATTGGTTGGGATATTTTGAAAATACGATACGACAATTATTGTACGACACAATCAACTCTCCACTATGAATTCTCAGTACAAACGAATTTTTAATGGCATTGGTTTTGTAGATTGGTTTGACATTTTAGAACAAAATCTGGATAAAAAACTGCTGCCACTAGTTTTGTAGAATGTTCTGATTTGTACAGAAGATTTCATGTATAGTAGTATAACGTTGTACTAACTGTATGAGATGTAAACGTTTTGATTTGTGCAAAGCATTTCTTGGTGAGAATGTTGACTTTATGTGTAATTCATAATATTTTCATATATAAATTCAAATTTCTATTGACGCTGTTTTCATCTTGTTATAACAATTAATCATTTTACTGTTTACATTTATCCTTTATTTACTAGTTACAAATTTAACTGGTTACAAATAATTATATTTCAATTAATTTAATTTTGTTACTATTAATTTAGTTACTTAGTTAAAACAAAAGTAGTTAATTTTAAATATAATTTAAAATTAAGATGAAGTATTGTATTTCTGAGAGACTTATCCATAATAATTTTATATCGCATTCGATTATCATAAATTACTGGACCACTCAAACTGTGATGAATATAATTTATAAAGCAGAGTGTAGACTGTATCTATCATTCGTTTTTTTATAACGAAATATTTTTAGTAATTGATCACAAATAATTATTGGTAAATGGTAAATTTATTAATAATATAAATGCGGAGCAAAACTAATATAAAATTAAATAAAATTTAAAAATTAAAATGACTTTTTTTGAAAAATACTTTGTTAATATATGTAGATGTTAAAAATTGTAAAAAAATTAATATAAAAGAGTTTAATTTAACATAATAAATTTGAATTAATTAAAAATTGTGAAAGATGGGCTAACCTTAGAGGTTTTAGGTATTTAAAATTTCAGGAAGACATCGGTTTTTATTTCTTCTTAGTTACATAAGATATGTGCTACAATGTACGTTGAATAATAGTAGGAAGAAATCGCGGCGTGATATAACGATAATATACTTTAAATTGCTGCTTAGCCAATAATTACCAATCTGAAATTTTTCTAAAAAATCTTTCTAAAATTTTTGCTAAAAAATAAAAACAATTGGTACACCAAAAACCCTAATTTTTAACCCCACTAATTTTAAATGGAACTTTATACCTCAAGATGAAATTGGATTTTAACTACTATTTCATAAGTACATATAGACACAAACACTGGCCAATGAGCTTCGGATATACTACAAGAGTTTCGGACACACCACTATAATTTCCTTAGGGCATCTTAAAATTTATTCCTATAAAATACGATTTGAAGTAGGATTTTGTGAAATAGTGCAAATTTTGTTCAAATTTGTACTAATTTTAAAGAATGAAGTTTTTTTATGCACATAAAATTGTAGAAGTATTCATAAATCAATCAGGCATTAACTTATAGTACAATATAAACTCTGGCTATATTTAACTGTATATTAAATTAGCTTCGCGATGTGCAAAATCAATTCTAAATTCAACCTAATGAAAATAATAAAAAAAATTTATCAAGTATGATTTTGAAATTTTTTTTTCAAATCAAATTGTCATTTAAAGTTTACTTCAAAATTGAAAATAAATAATTAAATTAGTTTATTACGAAATTCCAACAAGAAAAAATCAATTAATTTACGATATTAAAATTTATTTAATTAATATAAAAATTACTAATAAATTTACAATTAAAAATTATTTGGTTTTATTTTCACTATTCAAAAAAAATATTTATGAATTCTCTCCGTTTTAAAAATATTCATATCACAAAAATTTTTCAAATTGCTTGGCTCACAAACTTCATTTATTCCGGATTCATTGTAGTTGATGCAACAGATCAGAAATATTTGAAGTATGTGTGCCAACCAAGTTGAAAATTTTTTATGATTTCGATATTTGTAAAACGGAGAGAATTATTTCAAATACGACGTCTTCAAGGCCAATAATGAAACCAAAACCGACAGCAGCAAAAACTACAAACATCATTACAAAAATTCCCGCACCGAAACCAACAATAATCGTTATAGCCAGCCCTAGATGGGTGGGTATGATCCAAAAAAAATTTAAATTCAAAAGTAATACGTCAAATTTTATGAATATTACTGTGTGAAGATGGATAATTTCCTGTGTAACTAATTTGGTAAGTCAAAAAGGAATAAAAATATCAAACTCGATTGAACAACATCAAGTAATTGAACGCAAAATTTTAGAATGCTAAGCTACCAACAAGATTACAAAATTATAAAAGCAGATATAACTTTGTAGCGTAAGCACTTTAGGTAAGCAATTTAATATTTCATATTTTATAATTTGGTTTTATTGTAAATACAAATTATTTAATAAGAAATTCTGCACCGATATTTCTCTGATGAAGTTTACATAATTAAATAAATAAAAATCGTTTTTTTAAATTATAATTTAATTTTCATTTAATTTCTTATATTCATTGTCCCGAAACGTGGACCATTGTGGGAAATCTTTAAAATCAATTCGGCCTCGTGCACATCGTCACAAAAACTGTAGCTAAAATAAAGATTTCCATGACACAAAACTAACAATATTTGGTAGATACCGATTGTCAAGCTCAGTGTCGTTTACCAGATTTCTGGTATATTAGCATATTAAAGACTGCAATTTTAATAATCTGATATATTATAAAAATTATGAATCCTAGAAATCCTTAAAAATATGTTAATAAATTTTTGAAAAAATGAAATTATTATAGAATTGAGGACTTAACGAAGATCTAAGTCCTAGTTATAAAATGTTTTTGTGACATTCGTCAAGTATAGTTTTAATGGTTACAAAACGTTTCTAAATAAAGTATAAACGAAGAGATTTCTTACAATTTTTATTAAGTTAATAAAAGTTTGTTTAAGTTGATACTATATTTATGGCACAGGTTTTAATTGTTTATTAGTTTCAAGGTTTCATTCAATTAAAATTGAGCCTTAAAAATTAACTCTTTATTTAAAAAATTAAATACTATTTATAAATTTAACATAAAATTAATATTTTAGGTATGGTATTATTGGTTTCGACAGCACTGCTGACTATGCATATTTCGAGCCTGTAAATTGGAAATTCAAAAAATGAAAACAGAATTGATCTTGTATTTATATACCAGGTAATTACTCAAGAAAAAGCCAGTCTTCGTCAAGACGAAATAAAAGCAATTTTTATTTAAAAATAATTTTATTTTTATATTTTTGATTTGATATTTGTATAATTTTTATTTTGTTGTGTAATAAAATTTAGTTTATTTTTTATCATACTCACTTACATTTTGATTTGATTGGAGATAAAGATAAGTAATAATTTGATTATCAAGATAGTGATAAAAACTTTCCTAATCCTTTAGTAGTCACAAGATGTTTAACGATACGCAACAGAAAAATATATATAACATTAGAAATTAACTTTCAAATTCTGATTAATTTAATTGCAACTTTTGAAATCATTGCAAAATTATAAGAAAATAAATCAAAATTATATTAAAAAAATTAAAAACTTTTGCCAAACGTTATCTAAAATGAAATATAAATTAACATTAATTCCCAAGGACGGTTATGACATGGTGGTCAAAGGGATAATTTCAGTTTTATTATGTGTTCCACTATTAAAATTTACAATTTAATATGATTTTAAGATTTGGATAAGTTGTTACAATCACCACAATTTTCGAGACTGCAAATACCTCGCTATTAAAAGAAATTAGGTTTTTCTCGCTATAAAAAAAAACAAAATTCAAAAATGTTCATGATAATAATAGGAAGTTTGTGAACCCCATTGAAATTATTATAATGGTATAATCTGTACGTTTACGTGGTGTATTCTATGCTTATAATTTTCATTTAAGTTTAATTGCAAAAATATTTCAACTTCAAAGGATTAACGTAAAATATTTCAAAGCTTTGGGGCACAAGAATTGTTCTTGTAATTTTTGCGAATCTTATATTTATTCTTTTGACCTCTAAAAAAAAATATTTTGTTGAAAATTTACTTTTGTTCAATTTCCTCAAATCATTATTGTTGGGAGGGCCCCCTAAAAATTATTCCCTTTTTATTTTTCAAATACTGAATCAAATCGAATATTGTTTTTCAAAGTGAAGCCTTAAAGCAAGTATACAGAAATATTAAATTTATTGAAATAAATTGCGCGAATTTATTTCGAGAAAAACGCCTTGCTATAATTTTCTGAAAAAGAAAATCCACTGAAAACAAATAAAATTATTTTAGATATGATTTTTTAAATCAAAATAAAATAAAATGTTGAAACTTTTATTGTCTTTCAAGTTCCTTTTACAAAAAAATAGGGGTACCTTAGCAGATAACTCGTACTTGATATTCTTCAATAAAAATTTGTATCCAACAGTGTTTCATAATCAACAGAATGTTTGTAACAAACAGGTACTTTATTAGCACTAACTCTTATTTTAATACATCTATCATGTATTTTATAGAACTCGTAATTATGATAGGGACCCACTTAAACTACCGACCCTAAATTTGATCTACAACATTATGAAATATTAATTGCAAAATGCTTTTACGTTTTTCTGTTATTTAATAATTTTATTTTATTTTTTAAAAAGTTGATAAATACAGAAATGAGTAATTAAAAAAATTCATTACTTTAGTTTTTTAAAAATATATTTATTTTTATGTTTCAAACTTCAAATAAAACTAAACTGGATTATGAAAGTTTATTGGTTTTAATAGGGAATTACCTTTCTCCTTGCACAAAAGCCTTATCAAATAGAGTTACCAAGGTTAAGGAGTCATTCGTTCGTAACCCCTTTCCTTACCAGCTCATCAGCCTGTTACCTATAAGTTAATTTCGAAATAAAGAGTTCTATTCTACTCACCCAATAAATTGAATTTTCATATTTTTCTGTATTTGGTATCAAAAATTATTGAACCGGGTGATTTCAAGCACTTTTCAAACATTGGAACATTAAATAAATTGAAATCCAGTTGAATCATTACAATCTGATGAGCGGTTTCTAGGAGATGTTGCTGCGTGCATGCAAATTTTTCGTATGTGTAACTTTTTTTTTTGCTGGATGACATACATATACGCAGAATGAAATTTGTAGAAGTTTAAATGTAATATCAAAATCATTCCCAATTTAAATACTCTACTAAAGGTCCAAATATCAAAAAAAAATCTTCTCTAATTTTATATTTCCTAATAACAACAATTTAAACTATTTTTTTGATGGTATCATTTTTATATTTTTCCATTTCATTTTCATTTAAATATCTAAAAATAAGAAATAAATTTAGTTTTTTATGTTTTTGTATTCCCAGCTGATATGTTGGCCGGCGAATTTTGTAATGATCATTAGCATAAACAGTGGGAAGAAACATTGACAAAACATATTTAGATGTTGTTAGAAGAAAATCATTTGTATTTTTTTGTTGGATTTGTTTCTGTAGTTAAACATTATAATCCTTCAATGGTTAAACAATTCTGATTATTTATATATATTTAAAATAAAAATAATAAGAAAGGAAACATTACAAAACGCGAAGGAGGAAATTTGTGGTATATTTTTTTTTAGCATAAGTAAAATATCGTAGGTTTGGTAAATTTGTAATGCAATTTATGATGTTTTGTTTCAATTGATTAACATTTTTTGTTCTCTTAAGAAACATTACTGAATTTTACGAAAATAGCTTGTATTAAATTTTAAATAATATTCTGACAATATCTATAAATTTCAGATTTAGCGTTTTGTTAAATAATTTGTAGCCTTATATAAATAGTTATTAGTTCATTTTCACAAAAACCATTCAAATTATTTCCGTAAAAATTTATGAAATGTTTATTCATTACCAAAATTTGCATAAAAATAAAATATATTTTCATCAATTATTTTTATATTTCAGAAAATTATGAGAATTTTCATTACATTTTACTGATTATTGATTATAATATAAAACTATAAAAGCTTAAAATATAAGTTAGATTAGATTTGCATAAATTTACGTATCAATTATGTTCAATTTGTATATTAAATAGCAATTTTTATATGATTATAAATCCCAATTATTATAAAATGTTATGTATAAATTCTAAATAATATAAATTCCTATCAATATTTATTAATTTATTAAATTTTCGATGAAATATAATGTTTCATAAATACAAATACGATTAGTACTGGCAACTTGATTCTTATTTACAGCCTTTATTTTAGAACTTTTTTGCAAAACAAGAAAATGCTTTATATTAAAACTATCTGCAGACGGTTCATCTGTCGGTCCGTTCATTGTAAACTTTTTCAAATGATAATTGTACACCGGGTAACCCGGCGTGTTAAAAATGATATCATATAATGCTGAAAATATCAAACATCATGGATGAATCGATAAATACCAATCCGCAAAACGGACATTAATCAATAATTTTGTACGAAAATATTTATTAATATTATTACATCTTGGATTAGACAGTCAACAAAACGGAGAACAAAATGATGCCAGTAATATTGATGTATGTTTGATCCACTACTAGGTAACACATTGAAGTTCGGCTTTAAGTTTTTTTTTATATTTAATATTCTACAGTGTTTTACAAAGAATGAAACTGAAAACTACAAAAAGCCTATTTATATAAAACTACTGCGCACGGTCTTTTTTTTTTGCAATATTAGCCAAATTTATTAATTTGTGAAGTATAGTATTTTCATTATTCAAATAAATGTGGTTAAATGTATGAATAATTCAAAATAATTATAAAATTTAATATAAAATAGTTTTAATTTGAAATATTGTCATGGTATTTTCATGAAAATTACAATTATTACTAAAATCTTGTGGTTTATATTTATTTGCATAAAATTCTATGTTTATTGAATTTATTTAAAAATTTGCAGTAGCATAAAAATTACCATATCAATATTAATTTTTAGTAGAGACAGACTGATACAAATAAATGTTTTTACTATTATTCAAATTAACTTACACTTCATGAAAATTCTCGAAAAATTGGTTTTGGTTTCAATCTGATATTCAGATTAAGAAGATATTGTAAAAATTGGTTCACTACGAGCACAGCGATTAGTTCATTACGTTCAGAGCATTAAATAAAAATCGACCTGCTCCAGGAAATGAAAATTTATAAAATAAAATGCAAATTTCAGTTTGAATATGTCACAATATCCAAAGAAAAGATGCATTTAATTTGAACTGCATAAATAAATTAGGTCAGTGAATCCTGAACTTAAAGTCATATATTTAATAGTTGATTATGAACAATGCATTAGAAATACTAACAATTAGTAATAATGTCACTAATATTTTAATTATAGTATAATTTTCAGTTCCGGATACTTGACTTATGAATTCATTATATAGAACAGGCTATTATGTTTTGAGGCTAGTATTCAATTAATTAAATTATACTGATCATGTTCCGCTCCTCTCTGAATCCGTGGTAATGTAACAAACAGCCTAGTTACACTAGTTTTGAATATAAATAAATTAAATTAACTAATTTCATATTTTACATGAATATTGCAGTCAGATTTTCATTGATGTTTAACCATATTTAATAATACACCATTAAAAAGTTAATTGGCAAGTATATAGCAAAAAAAAAAATTATAATGAAATCTTATGTAAAATTAATTGTATCTGACACACAAAAAAAAAGTTTTCTTTATTAAATAAAATCGATTTTATATTGCAAAACGAACTAGTAATTTTAAAACAGAGATTTAATAAACAGATTATCCGAAAAAAAGAAGTAAAGCTAAAGATTACTCATACCACTCCTCTTCTAATTATAAATCTTTTTCATTTAACCTTTAACATTGCAGAAAATCTTATGTTTTTTTTATTTTCTGGTTATATATTTTTATATATGTATCTTTAAACTCTAAATGAATTTTCATGTTACCGACTTGTGTAATTCTTTGATTACAAAAGTTCAATAATTTTATTATAAATTTTATATTTTTTGTTATGTTATATTCTTTCGTTGAAATTAATCTGTGGAAATTGTACACGATAATTGGAAAGTGCAAAAACGTGAAGTAATTTCAAGTGCATCATAAAAATTATCAGCAAAAAATTTTTTTTTTCTTTGTATAATTTTAACATTGTTATATCTTTACACACTCTGTGATATTATAGCAACAAGTGCAGCGAATTTAATTGAACTTTTTCGATAGACTCTATAAAAGATTGAAATTTATTTGAACATGAACTTGAACAGGTACTGAATTTAAATTAGATTTTGCTGATGTAAAAATTATTGGGAAATAAAAGTTGAAAGTAAAAAAAAAATACAGAATATTTATGTAGTATAGTAACAAGAAGCATGGTTTTTAATTGATCTCACTGAATGGTAAAGGAAAATGACAAAAATATATTTAAAAAAAATGTCTTGTTATCTATTCTTCTATGACAATTATAATAGTTGTGATATATATACAGAGTGTCACAAAAAATATATATAAAACATAAATTAAGAAAAATAATATTTTTTTCTTTCTTTAGTGCTACTGCAACTGAAGGAAGACGTATAGTTTAAGTGGAACAGAGTTGCAAAAGATCCATTCATTTTAATTACGACAATTTACATTAATAGATACTGAATTTGTAATCATTTGTGTATGTATACACACTGTATACACCGTTTTTCTAAACATGGGGTTTACAGAAAGTAGATATGAATTGAAAAAAAACCTTTCTGATACATCTAAGAACTGTATTTAATCTAAGTAGTACGGATTTAAATTTAATCTATATAGTCGAAATTATTTTAACTTTCTATCGATAATCTCGTAATAGGCAAAAGACATTCATATACAGTGATTCAATTCATATACAGTGATTCAATTCATATACAGTGATTCAATTCAATCACTGTATATGTTTCATATACAGTGATTATTGTAAAATAAAGAACTGCTCTTGCGAATCCTCTAAATGGTTTCAATTCTGACAATTTCTAAAAATTGAAATAATATTTTAAACTACAAATAGTTTTGGTCAGTTTGACAGAACGAAAATTATTCATGTTATTTAGAAAAAGTATAAAATTGCTTTAATTAAATTTACAACTTTCAAATCAATTTAGACTATTAAATGTTAATGTCGAATGTTGGAAGGTTAGTCTTGTTTTTTGTCTTTTATAATATTACTATAAACTGATTCAGTTCATTGAAAGTTTAATTGTTTTACTATATAATTTGTATTTTTTACATTATTGTTTAGCGTCTGGAAAATGTATCTTTGATAGTTCATTACTTACCCAAAATTTTCATATACATTTTATTCTGTACCAAAAGAACTTCCTCTAACTTAATATTGCCTCAAAAAATTTGATTTAGGTATTATAAATTATATAAAACATTTAAAAATTCACCTTAAAGCTAAAAT
Organism: Rhamphomyia laevipes; assembly: GCA_963920725.1. Taxonomy (NCBI): domain Eukaryota; kingdom Metazoa; phylum Arthropoda; class Insecta; order Diptera; family Empididae; genus Rhamphomyia; species Rhamphomyia laevipes. Next base: position 12,108,097 of record OY987259.1, read on the forward strand.
AAAATACTTTTTAGTGTACAGTTATTGGCCTATTAAGTCACAGCATTTATTAAATAGAATTTTAGCGATATGTATAGTAAGTTTTTTTTAATTCAGTGAATAATAAAAATATAATCAATTTTTATATTACGATAAGAAAGTCTATAATTTACTCATAATAATTTGAATTCCGGTAAACTGATATTACGAAAATATTATCTATTCTATATGCATCAGAAACTGTTTTTTTTAACTATATAGCAAGAAGTTTGACTTATAATTTTTTTGGTAAGGAAATAAACATAAATTTATTACGAAAAGTTATATAAATTTAAAATAACGAAACCTCTTCACTTTAATTTTATTAAAGGCTTCATTCATCGTTCGGTTCAATGCAAATATAAAAAGCAAAATTTAATAACTTAATTGTTTCCTACTGAATACAATAATTGTAAATAGAACCATAGAACTATAGGAATTGAAAGAAATTAAGAGGAGGACTAGTTTAAGTACTAAACTCATTGGATCAGAGCCGTTTTGCGGTAAACGAAGAGGATCCTACGAAAATGAAATGAACAACAGCATAAGATATACTGGAAAACTGTACGGTTCTACAGAGGCCTGAAAATTAACTGACTAAATATTACAAGGGTAGGCACAATAGATCTCTTTAGGTTGCAGTGTTGAGAAGCAGTTGTTCTGCCTTAACGACCCCTTTATAATCTAATCTAATCTACTGGAACAGACTAACATGTCTCTCATTCTCATAACATCTTCCGTAACGACATAACACATTATCTCTCCCATTACGAGGGAATCACAAGGTAAAACGAACAACGAAAAACTGGCCTCCTCTAACATCGTAATCTTCTTTAATTCTATTTGGATTGGATGTGATAGAGAACTGGGCTATAAACGAATAATAAATCGATATGGTCACAGTACTCTCCTGCGTACCCCTTTTAGAAAAAAATAGAACTATTAGTTCTTAGTTAGTTACCATTACCATATATTTTTTTCTGGAGCAAAAAAAGTAATTCCAAAACAAATAAATGATTTTGTATAATACGCAAAATAAAATTTATACTAAAATTATTATCATATAACGAACGCCTTTACTCTGTCTCTAAAACATAAAACTTATACTATAGAGTAGTCGAAAAATTATGATTTGCTTTTAATATTCATACACCACAATTTATATATATGAATTTTCCTTATATATTTATTTATGAAATAACCTACAGCAGCTAATTTGTAAGTGGCAATTCAAATTTCTAGTGCAACTACAAAAAATGAATGGTAATTGATTTTATATACCAAAACTAGTAATTTTATAGCAACAGCAGCAAAATAAAGTGCACATTAACTAAAATCTATTAGATGATATAATATTTTATGCTATGAATTTTATATTTTAATGTTAAATTATTATTATTATTATATAGGTTTTTCGAGAGAATGTTTTATAATGAAAGACCATTAAATTAATATTTTATAAAAGAAATTAAATTAATGTTTTAAACATTGTAGATAAATATTATGTATAAAATTATGATTTTATCACGAACTCGAGAGAGTAAATAGATAATTTATTTATATTGAAAATAATAATAAAAAAAATATAGTTATTTAATATGTAGGAAGTATTTAGATTACATAAAAATCTATTCATTTAGAAAAGTTACCAGTTTTGCAAAATTATGTTGTTTTTTAGGAATGTTTTTTTTTATTTCATTTTAGTTAAATTTATTTATGTATTTAATGTTTGTGCATAAAATTTTATCAATTATCATAAATTAATATATTGAAATTATCGCAAAAAGTGTTTAATAAATTTTAGAAATAAATATTTGTGTGAAATGTTTAAAAGTAAATAACGAATAGTTATTAATATAAAATTGTGACATTATCGTTTATCGAGTCCATATCGAATTCGGGCAATTTTTTATAACTTTCAAATATTTAAATTCAAATATGGATTCATAACTTGTATTATCTCAAGATGACAATTTTATATTTAAATAAATAATAATTAATTGTTCAGAAAAAAATCGATTTTAAAGTTTTGAGTGCCTGCGTTTCAAAGTTTCAGGATTGCGTGAACTAATAATTTCAGAATTACATTTAGTGTTGATGTTTCTAGTCCTTCTGCTTTCGGATAATTACAGATGGACAAACGTCCGGGCATAGTACAAGTACAAAAGTATGCATTAAAATATGCTAATATGAAAAGCTATTATTAAATTGAAATAAATATTTTTGTAAATGGATTTTGAAATGTTTTAATATAAATCCATTTATAAATAAAGTAAAATATACTCAGAAATTTTTAAATTTTAACCCCTTTGCATAATACGGTACTAGAAACGTTCGTTAATTTAATTATCATTATAAATACTTCGTAAAACTTATACTTTCTGCAAAAAATAACAAAATAGTTTAAAAATTTTATATTTGAAAAGTTTACGAGCTACGATATTAATATAGAGTTAGAGTATAGTCAATTTGAAGGTTATGAAAAAATAGATAATTGTGTATAAATTCTCATTAAAATTTATATTAAATAATTATAGGGAATATAAATTAACAAATAATTTCGGTAAGTACAAATGATTTTTATAAATAATTTCAGGTAAATTTTTTATAATTCCACACAGAGAAATCAGGCCTGAATAAACATCCTTACCATAAGATGGAAAACTTATTTATAATTATGTCAATTAATTTGATTTAGGATATTTTTACCCTTCTGTAAAAAAAATGATATAAATTATTGATTTTTATTTATCTAATAAGAAATAACGAACACAACAAGCTGAAGAAGACCAGTCGGAATCTAGTTCAAGATGGTCTGACATAATGACAAAAGTCACTTTAAAGAATTGAGGAATAGAATAAAGTTTAAGAAGAAGAAGAAATAAGTGAAATGACATTCTTATTTAAAATTACAATTTTGCTTTATAAAAACTAATTCAATTTGTTAGAAATCAGTTCATCATTTGTGATTTGTTTTAATTTTAAGCTAAATTGAATAAAACGTAGAACGCTCAGAAAATCGGTTCCATAAACTTATTTAAAATTATATAAAAAATAATTGTTTTGTATTCAAATTTCAAATAAACTCTTTAATAAAACTTTTTTTAACTTAAATTCTTCATATAATAATAATAAATGTACTACGGCAACAATACAAATAGAACTAAATTTATATTTTTTTTTTCTGATGAACCCCACATAATAATTTTTTTTTGCACAACATAACAAAAATATCCCCTCAAGCTAAAATAATAAGCTATATCTCTAAAATAAATACTACGACACTATCTCTTAACGATTATATGTCAATTTATGATTTACGATTCGATAAATAAAATTTATTTCCAATGACAATTCCATGTTTATTATTATAAAATGTCCTTGGGGAGGATAAAATATTATATACACTACACACTCCATATACAAAACAATGAAAATTGAAGTAAAATTCTGGATTTTTTTTTTTTTTAAAGTACCTGGTAATTTATCAATAAAAACCATAAAAAAAGAAACGTAGAAATAATAAAAGTAAAATTTAAATATAAAATTATAAAGAGTTTGCTGAAAGTTTGAATAATTTAATGGTAATTGAAATATCCTGAGCAGTGTTGTCTTGTAAAGCTTGTTCAACATTTTATTTAGAAATTGGCCGGCAGTAGAGCTACTATGCAATATGCCATCCTTTCTGAACATAGCCATCTAGTAAACTCTTTTGAAGACATTCTTTTGATACACATTTACCATAACATGCAACGCCATCGTACAGTATAAATTTTAGTTGCCCATATTTCATGTTACTCCTTATTCGACCATTATTAAATAAAATTACATTTTAAAAGCTTGTATCTGTTTTGCGTAGACGTACGTCTTGCAGTGTATGTAATTTTAAAACTCGGAGTGTAGCAGGATGGATATTTACTATCTAATATAACCATTTGTAAATATTATTAAGGAAATGACGAACCGCCGGACAGTCGAAGATAATGTAAATATAAAAGAAACTTTTGTTGTACAATAATACCTTAAAATGTTGCCGAAACAGACTTTAATTTTCCATATCCATCATAATTTTTTGGTTATGTAAAAACTCAATTTTCCACAGAAATCTATTGCAATAGAAACTTTTTTCAGTACATCATCTGGCATGATTATGTCTTGAACAACTTCAACTATGATGAATGCGAACTTTGGAAAATAATTTTTTTAAACAATTGCAATATTTAAATATAGAAACTTCAAGTTATAGAGAATATTTAAAATTTTTATGTTTGGTTTTACTATTACATGAATTGTTCAAATTATATAATATTAAAATTTAGTGTGGTAAATATTATTTCAAGAACTTTTCTTTATTATATTCCAAAACTTTTGGCGACATTTGGTTTTCTCATAAAATTTAATTTACCTACCTATTCAAAAAAAAAAATTGTACTTCGAAAATGAAATAAGTTTTTCACTCAAAGGATTTTGACATACTTCAGGGATGAGATATAGTTTTTACTCAAGGACATGGTATGAAAACGTGAAAATAATTGTTTATTATAATAAAGAAATGTAAATTAATTAGAGTCACTATTAAAGTTAACAAAGAAACTCAAGTTGGTATTACTAAATGAAACTTAAACTTATGTTATAACACTTTTTATGTTAATTTTTATGTATATATTTGATTAAGAAAGATAAGAAAATAATTAAAATTAAATTTTGATATTTAAAGGAAGATTTATTTATGTTGTTGCATAAAAGTTAATTTATTAATAAAAAAAACTTGAAAACAATTATGCAAAACAATTCACCTTCGAATATTTTGTTATTTTTATGTTTTTATAATATTTATGTCTATCAGTTTTCATCGAAAATTAAAATTTAAGAATTGTATACAGCTTCAAATGGCGAAGTAAAATCAAATGGCGAATATACCTTTTTTCCAATTCAATTTATTTTCATTTAATTTACCTTAGTTCACATTAAAATATATACAATATTTCTTTTATCTAGTGTACTTTATAAAGTTCTTAGACGTTTGATAGGAGTTAAACCGTAAAAGCGGGCGTTGGAGCAGCTTTACACAATGAATGCAGTATTTTTAATGATCTGATTTATATAATTGTATAGTTTTTTTGTTTAAGAACAATTGAAGCATTGTTGACTTAATCAAATCAATCAATCACAAAAAAAAGCTTCTTAAAATGGTCAGTATCAATTAATAGTTTAATTGGTGTTTCTTTAATTTAAAAAAAATTATATTTATATTATATTCGTAACTCTTTAGCAAGCGAATAACAGCAAGAAGGCCATTATAAGACAGAAAAGACTTATAGCTTCGGAAAAACCAAATCCGAAAATGGCATATGACATGAGAACAATTGTTGTTTAAGTGATGAATTCCTAGCATAACCAATAGTTAGAGAACCGAATACTATTCCGATACCAGCACTAGAACCAGAAACACCGACTGTAGCAGCACCAGTACCAATAAATGTGGCTGCTGAATCAATATCCTGTTTGACTGTTGAAGTCGGGAATGATTGGACTTGAAGTATTAACGCAACTGGGGTTGTTTTGTGAGCAGCCAATACCTAACATTGATTAATAACTGCATCACTAAGCTTTTGTACCATTAACCATACCACTTCTGGCAATAAGTGATACTAATGATGATGACACGAACATGTTTATAATGTTTTATTTATTTAGGATATTCGGAGCAAAACCACAATAGCGGATGACTTCCCGAAGTACAGTTTTACACTGATATTTGATATAATATTTTTACCACCATTTTTTTTAAGTTGCTGTCAAATATTTAACATTCTCCGTGGCTTTTTAAATACTATACTCAACGGTTCAAATTTGCAATTGCAGATTGCAGTGTGTAACTATTAAGTTTAAGTCTTGACTATAATTTCATATTAATATATTTACTTACACACTAAATGAATAATTATACTATTGTATCTAATTTCGAAATGAAAATAATGAATTATTTAGTTTTGTAATTCATTCATTTCCACAGTATTATTTCCTGTTTCTCTATCATTATACGTTTAAAAACTCATATCTACTCCAGAACGTGAATTATCCTATTAAATAGTTTACATTCTGTTAATTATAAAATTATGTAATTAATGTTTGCAAGGACGAACTTTTTGTCCTTATGCTATTATGTATAAATAAAAAAAAATAACATACCAGTATTTTTTATTTTGTTTTGTGGTAATTTTGAAGTCTCTGCGAATAAGTATAATGCAGTTTCGAATGATATACGTGCCGTAGCCGTGAATGATCTAATTAAATTTTAGTTTTTATTATAAAAAGGATATTTTCAGCTATATCTATGTATAAAATGGTGTGCAAGTCATAATATTTAATATTTACATAGAAGAAACTTTCAAATGTTTAGTATTAAATTTCATACTAAATTTATTATGGACAAATAATGGTAAAGTTAACAAACTAAAAATGGAAAAAAATATGATTTTAAATTTATATACTTAACTATTATAAATAAATAATGAAATTTTTTGAAGATTTCATTAAAATAAGAATTGTAATTAGTAAATAATTGTGAAAATTAAAATTTACATTCATAATAAAATGACTTAGAGAGATTCTGTTTAATGATGATTAAAATATCAGTAAATGTTAATGATATTTTATATATTTTGCTTATAATATTTATAAGATATTGATCAGAATTTACAACATAATCATAAAATGGACGATATAATCATACTGGACGATGCATGACTGTTTAAATTCAGAAGAGTCTACAAGCAATATCAATTCACAGCAATTAATAACCAAATTATCAATTTACTTAATCTTCATTAACAATTTCGAACAATTTTTAATCGAATTCCATTTTCGGTGTAAATTTATTATATAAATTTAACTAATATATTGTATGTCCAAATTGTGTTAAACTAAATTATTCTGACTCTCCTACTTCAGTCTTATTACAAAATTAATTGTATATAAATGAAATTTTTAACTTTAGTGCTTAATGTATATAAGTAAAAGTACATAGCCATCATTAATAAAATTTACCTTACACATCGTTAGGTAGACAATTTGTAATTGTCAATGTCATGTCTATATAGTTTTTTTTTTTGCTGTTGTCCTCATATTTATTAAAATAGCCCATACGTCGTGTTGTATATTGTTTGATTCTTTATCATAAATCATATAGAATAGAAATTCTTAATGTTTTTAGTTAAATTTATCCTCGTTATCATGATAAATCTCACAAGTGGTGATTTATCTAATTTTTGGTTGTTTTTTTTTTCGTCTATTCTAAAAATTCAATGGTACAGACAATTGCATATAATAGAAAGTTTATTAGCTTTTATTATGATATTGTCGTTGATAAGGAGAAAAATGCTGAGAAAAAAAAATACGAAAAAAAATTAAGAAGTTTTTTTTTGAACCACTTTAAATCAATGTAGATAACAGATGCATTTATAGATATATAAAATCTGTAAATAATTGTTGATCGATTGATAGACCGAATATAGCAACTTTGTAAATAATACGAAACCAAGTCAATTTTAAGGAGTACTCAATGGTTTTATGTAAGAACTAAAGAAAAAGATAAACGTACGAATAAAAGTTCAATTTATTTCGGAAAACAGTTTTATTTTATATATATTCATCATGGACTCACATTGAAATTAAAGTATTTTTCATCAAAAACTATACTTTTTAATTTTAGGAATTGACTGGAATCTGTATTTTAAAATATTCCTTTCTTACCACTGTCCTACATATGAGTATTATCATTTATCATTATAAATATAAGAATTATAAACTTACATCTCAGATGGTTCATTAAAATATAGAAGTTAATAATACCAAAAAATAAAAAGAAGAAAAATATACAAAAATGTGTTCTTAAAATTACTGAAATTATACTTAAACAAAAATTGATTTATGAAAGCTGAAACATAAAACAAAAACTTCTCCCAGTTTTATATGCTGTCAAATATTTATACCTTTGCTTACTTAATAGTATTTAGCCACAACTGATTTTATAAATACTGAAATATTAATTCTTTTTATTAGCCATGAACTATTTAAAGTCTTATATTGCGATGGACTTAAATATTACCATGAAATATGTAAATACCATGATGTGTATCAGCTTGCATCATCAAAAATAGTTAATCCTTATTAATGCATTCTGGTTTGCGGTTGTACTCATACTTTTGTACATAAATAATGGATGATGATTTATAAAATGCGCAGTATAAATTAAATTCGTTAGAAATCGCATTTAAAATTAATGATAAAATATTTATAATTCGTATACGTACAAGAAAGCTAAACGCTGAAAAAATCTTGTTTGATTGAAAATTTAATCAAAATTAATGGAATTGGTTGTGGAAACTATTTCACATTATAATATTATTCTAATTTTTAAAATATTTTACTTCCTTAAGGTTTATTTTTATGGTCTGCTATCGATTATTCTCTGGTTGTAGAAGTGTAAGAAACTACAAAACTAAATGTCACTCGAAACTCTAGTTTACAGCTAAATTTTAGTTCTCAAATCGAGGTTTAGAAGCTTTTTAGTTTAGAATGAATAACACAAGTTATAGGATTATGATTCCTTTAATATTATCTTAAAATTTTATGTTCAACTGTCTGTCATCTGCATAATTCCGGATTAAGTTCAAATTTCACTGTGAAATCTTAATGAAACCTTGCCAGTTTATAAAATTATTCTATAGAACTCCCTATAATTTCTTCATTAACTATACATATTTACACATTATAATCATTGTTATTTTAAAATCATATTCAGTTGACAGCATTATCAAAATTGCGTAAAATTAAACATTATCTCTAGAGAATCTTAAATAAAGAAAAAATATTATAAAATGAAACCGGCCAGCATAAAAACCCCTTTAGGATATAAATATTAAATAATATATAATATTTTTTTCAATTCAATTTATTTTATGGTATGGATAGAAAACCACAAACAAAGTAATCCGTTTTTACAATAACTTAACCCTAAAGGGAAAATGTCATAAAAATTGGTTAGTAGAAAAATTCAACCCTTTATTATATAGTCAGATATAAATGTCTTCTTCTTAAGTAAAGGGCTGCAAATTTATAATATTCTAACTTATAATATTCTAATTTATAATATTCTATTTCAAGCGTTTATTGCAAATAAATCTTTAAAATATTTTATTTATTCATTATTTTGTTGTACATATAAAGTTATTCATTCGTTTTCGGGTATTTGTTCAATTCGCGAAACTTTCTATTGATTTTGATTCAATATACACTTGGGTTCAATATTCTCCAGTGTCATCAAACCAAAGTATTATGTTGGCCGCGACTGACCAAGAAAAAATCGGAGATCGTTCTGTCCCGTAGAAGAAAATATCTGTAGGAAACTGATTGGTATACTTACTGGCCGCTGTTGAATCGGTAAACACGGTACTCACCTTGGGATTCACCTGGACACCTTATGCCGCTGAATAGATGAAACTATAGAGCACACACACTGGAACATCTAGTGTGTGATTGCACGAGTCAAGTACAATGCTTGGGACGTGGACGTGACGTACTGCATGGTTGGTTGGCCCTTCAAACAGTGCGGAGAATTATTCTCTTCATAAAGCTAAGTAGAATTTTTGTTTTGCATCGGGATCACAATTGATCCATCGAGATCTCTACGTGTTGTCCTTGTATCTTCACGCAGCCTTCTTAACCTAACCTAACCTAACCTAACCTAAGTTAGTTGTTCATTGTTATAGTTTTCAGTTGCAAATCACTACAATAATATTTCCAGATGGTTAACTCGCACCGTCGTATCATTTTGTGTATGAATTGCAAATTCATTAAAATAACTAATTTATTAATTTTTAAAATCAAAGTTTTATACGCGCGAAAATTAAATCGATTTAAAGTAAAGGTTTAGGATTTGTTGGTGAAATAAATACATTTTTTTTTTTCATTTTTCAAATTATCAATAAAAAATGGTGATTGACAATCTTTCGGATTCTATTAATTTAAACTATATATACTTGAAACTTCTCACTCTATTTCCCTTATACATAATATTTTATACTATTAATTTATTTATAATGGCGACCCCATCAGAGTAAAACGCACTAAAATTTCATCAATTTATCCACAATTTATGCTCAGAAAATTTAAGTGATTTTTTTTTATTTACATAAATTATAATAGAAAATCATAAACGGAAATAAAATCTTCATTTCCACATACATACAAAATATTGTTAAAGTCAACGAACGTTTTAGAAAAAATGCATTTTCTTAATGACTCTTGTTTTTCACTCTGGTGGAAAGTCTATAAGGAAAAATGCTTTAAAAGTTTGTATGTTCGGTACTTTTTATACAGGTTTGTGTTTTTGTTATCAAAATTATAAACGAACGAGAAACTATTAAATCAGATATAGCCATATAGCTATATAAAAATAGAGGCATACACTTTAGTAATTACTTTTAGTGCGATGTGTGAAATGTTTCGCGAATTTCTTGTTTTGAAATAATTATTTTTGGTAAAAAAACTATATTTTTACATTGCAAACTATCTGTAAACATATAATTTTATATGGTATATTATTTCTCTTGGGTTCAATGAAATATTTCATAGACAACTACAAAAATTTCTGAATTTAAAAAAATAATAATAACCATAACAAAATGGATTTTACAACATCTGTTGTTGACACTGTCAAATAGAATTATATGAATTTACGTTGCTCTTTCGATATCTTGTAGAAATTGAAATAAATTATAATCTACTGGCTGGATAGTTTCTGTTTTGTTGCAATGATGGTATAATTTACGTAGATGCAGAAATAAACAGTTAAAGAATTGTAAAGATGAACTTAAAATTTAGTTTTAAAACTCCAATTTCTGATTATTTTTACAAATTCGGTCAATTTTGTTATTGTTAACTTTAATTTTTGTATAATCCTGCATTCATTAATACTATGAACTTTGATTGTGAACCAAGAGTTAGGTTTAAAATAAATTTATATTCCATATTTCGTTGAATATCTCACAGTGGCAAAAATGAACGGCGTTGCTCCATAGACACAATATTCGAATACTAATTAAACTACATATACGTCAGGATATAAAAATGTTACCCCGGTTAAACCGGAATTCCGTTTACTAGTATAAAATACTTCATTTTAAGTGATTTATCAAAGATTAAAATTACAAAATTTTAAAGTATCGCTTTCCTTACTGTAAGCTTACGTATTTTGAGATGTCTGCGTAGTGGAATTTTTTTTTTTTTCATAAAATCAACTCATGAATTCGATGAACATGTAATTCTTCAATAGAATTTCCATTAAAAATTTTGTGTTTTCCGATTTTTAATAACTAAAACTCGAATGCGGTTTTAAAACCGCAATAAATATTAAACAAATATTAAAATTACATAAATATTTTTTTTAAAAAATAGACTACGAATTTTTATTTTCGAGATTTGTTATTGTGTCGATTCCCTTATTTTGTTATAATTTACATCTGGTTTTGCAGACGATATAGATAGACCTTGTCAGCGGGAGAATGATGACGTTTAAACATATTGTTACGTAAAATCTAACTAGTAATCAAATCATCTAAACATTTATGAGTTATACTTAATATTCGTAGAGTTATTATAAAGAAATTTTTCTGGAAATTAATTAATGAAAACTTGAAACAGAAATTAGAGTTACTAGAGTTATCTTTTTGAAGACAGTAAGACAGTAATTTATTTTTGAAGACAGTAATTTTCCCCTAGTTTTCTATACTTATGCAGATTTTTATAAATCCTCATTTTGCACAACTTCCAAAAATTGTTACAAAACAAAATTTATTTTATTTTATTATTTACAAAATATTATTTCCGCGTAAATAAATTTCCCTTATATTATTTCCTTCTTCTGTTCATGGTTTATAACATTTTCCACCTTGATTTATGCAAAGGAAAATTTTAAAGTTGAATTTTTTTTTTCGTTTTGTTTTTTATTTTGTTTCACAAAACACAAATCTTTAAAATACAAATAAAAAAAAAACTTACCAGCCATAAAATTTATTGAACCGATAAATTTCATAAAATAAAAGAATTTTATTCAATTCGTAACTCACGGCCTGATTGAGAAATTGACAAAGTACTTTTAATTTATACAAAGGCAATAAAATAATAGGCACAATAATGCAAAAAAGGGTGAGGTATTAAAATATAAATATAATAACAAACAATTTTTTTTTTCGCGGTTTAAATTTCGACCATTGTTTCTGACTGAGGCTCTGTTGATGATGAATTTATATATTTCTTTGGAAAAAAAACCAAAAACATTAAAACCAGAAATCAAAAGGTGTTGCCTTTTTGTATACAAAAAAAAAAAAATGAAAACAAAAATATTTATAGGGTAATTTTACGGTTTGTTTATTTCTCTCGCGAAGCTAGTGAACCATTACACTAAACAAAACAATCGTAATTCAAATATTAATTTGTTGCTTTGAAAATATTAAATGAAAAATATGTTGCTGTAAAAATTGTTTATGTATATTGGAAAACGGAGTCAGTATGGACCGTAATAAAATCCAAAAGTTAGACCTCCTTTCCCTGTATCACATAGTGAAAAAAAAACAATCTGTGATTGATACTTTTGTTTGGATCAAATTTCATGAAACTTTTATCTCCACTCGTCAATTTAATACCAATTGTAATCGTTGTATCACATAGTGAAAAAAAAACAATCTGTGATTGATACTTTTGTTTGGATCAAATTTCATGAAACTTTTATCTCCACTCGTCAATTTAATACCAATTGTAATCGTTCTCGAGTATAACATATTTAAATATTTTTGTATTCCTACTTTGTAATTCGAAGGAATTGATTGCCAATGGAATTTAAAAAATTAAAACCCATTAATAAATTAAATTTAATAAATGAACCGCAGCACACGACAATAGACGATTTGTCAAATGTTTAAAATTTAATATTCTCAAGCAATTTTTTCAGTTTTTCGGAAGACTAAAAATCCAGATAATTTCACTATTGTGAAATTCGTAGTGAAGTGTTTTTTGGACTAAACAGGCATACAAAATTAGGGCTAATTCTAATTTAAATATGTATTAACTCCTTCAGGATCATGGAAATTGTTAATGAAGTAACCACAACAGTTTTATAAGCAATTCATGAATAATGTGTGACAATTACTTGAAAGAGATATTACAACAAGCTGGATGACTGCAATTTGGAAGCCCTTCCTTGGCAATAACTGACTAACTTATTATTTCCGCTTTAAAATTAAAAACTCAGTTTGAATTTTAAAACCTCGAAATTAAATTCCATTTACTTTTTTCTCTTTATTTATCGTTAAAAATTTACCCTGAAGGCCATTTTAGCTTTGAATCATCGAAATCATTTCTGAAAAGAGGAAAAATAAAAAAAATAATTTGAAATGCATTTTTATTATACAAATTGTACTTCCATTATGGCCTGAGAATTTAACAACCAATAATAATAAAATATTTTGTCAGTTAACAAAGCGAAACTAATTTATAATTTATTTATTTTTTTGGAAGGTTTTTAAGGTTCTTTCAAAAAAGCACATTGAATTTGTTCTTTATAATGCTATCTCAAAAGGTCATCTGGCTTTGTATATCGAAGATGGTCAATGCATATTGGAATAATTTTGTATTTAAGCATGAATATTATTTTACATTTCTTTATAAACAAAATATCAGTGAACATCAAAATTTATTAAGTATAGAAATAGAAATAGAAACTATAGGAAATTTTGTAATGCAGACAAAATGTTCATGTTGTCAATAACATTTTATTGATTTCTGTGAAACCCTACAATATACGTTAAGTCAGTACACAAAAGAAACCTTAAGAAACTTAAAACTGACTGTCTTATATCCTACTAAAATCCTCCCCTCTTTCTTTAATATCTAAACCAGTCAAAGAAAAAAAAAACTTTTCTTTTGAACACTTCATAATTTTACTTTCAATTTGTTTAAGCTATAAAAACTAACAGCCATAACCAAAAAAAAAAACTAACGATTCAACGTTGTAGTCACGTTTTCAGTTAGTAATAAAAGTCACCCTTAAAATACTTCCGGTTTGACTTAGTTGACTAAACCGTCGAACTTTGTTATTGTACTCACGTGTTGTTCGTAGAGCTTAAAAATTTGAATATGACAATAAAATATTTTAGCATATATAAAAATAGGAGTTTGTTAAAATCACATATTTTTAAATGAATAAATTTAAACTGTCAGAAATTTAATTATTTTAATGTCAATATTATATAATTAATTAATATTAAAATTTGTTTACCATTTTTCTTTGTGTGTTTTTGAAGTGCTGCAACCAATAAGACAAAATTGGCTTTCCAGATGTCATGGCGATTTTGGTTGTACATGATGTTGATAACCAACTGGTAGTCTAACTAGATTATCCCAATGAACTAGCGACATCAATCACACAATAAATAAATTTTCTATTTTAAAATTTACACTGTTAAGCTCCTTAAAAATGAAATTCTTCAGCACCATCCTGTCAAAATAGTATAGTACAAACATTTAAATTGAATAACCGCTAAGTAATTTTTTTTAAAAAAAGTAATTTTAATTTTATTTTATTTAGTAAAACGTGTAGAATTAGCAAAACTCTTAAATTTTGCCCATAAAAATTTTGAACTAAAACTTTATTAAATATAAAACCGACTTTAAAATATTTCAAAAATTTTCTTTTATATTCAAGTTAAAAAAATTTTGAAATTTCAGAAATTTCCCAAAGCATAAACAAAAAAAAAAAAAATTATGTAAATTACTGAAAGTATTTTGAGGTATAAAAAAAATATTTTCAGTATACCTTAAAGAATTCTCCTCTTTTCCTTAGAATTCTAATTTTTGATTGCACTTGAACTGAATTTTAAATACTGAATTTTTATATATTAACATTTTTGATATTATTCAAGGAAAAATTTATTATCTATCACCTTAAATTTTAAAATTTTCCAATTTTCCATTATATAATTTTTCATTATTGATAAAATATTAAATATATAACAAGAGTTTGAGTCGGTTTTGAGTTACTTTAAATTGACAAAATACAAAATTAAATTATATTCATTTTATGACAATGATTATTATTATAAGAAAAATTTTACATTTTATTTTATTGGTTAATAAAAAATATATTTTCCTATTTTCAATATAAAAAAAATATCAATTTTTCCACAGTGAATAAAATACAAATTTCTTGTCTCAACAATTTTCTAATAAAATAAAAAACACTAAATTAAATTACATTATAAAAATAATAATAAAAGTAATAACAATATTGAACATACAAAAAAAAAAAATGTTTATAACAAATTTTGTGTTTGCCTTTTTTAAATATTTATATCAATTTTGGGTACATTTCATTTTCCTTGAGCCACAAAAAACCCCTCTAAAGCCTATTCACATTATATAGAAGTTAACATGAACTGGATATAATTTTTATATCCTTTTTTTTTTATCTTCTCTACTTACCCCCAACATTGAGACTGTTTAAAAATTCTTGTAGATATATTCCTAAGGGTTCTACCTTTAGACACCATAAAAAGTTTTTATGACATTAGGTTTCGGTTTACATAATAACAAATTTTCTTATATATGAATTTTTTTTTTCTGGTTGCGAAGGTATGAGGTATAACTTTAACACTAGATGAATTTTGTGTGTAAATTTATGTATTTATTTATTTTCATATACCAATTTTCTTGTTTCATTTTCTTTTCTTTTTTTTTTTCAAAATATGTTATTTTCGAAAGTAGATCGATTTCTACAGAAAATTGACTTTTACTGAAATTGGAAAAAATGGAAATATTTTATAAAAAAACCAATTTTGTTTGTTTTTGATATACAAAAAGAAAAAAAATATTGATGATTATATAAGATGAGCTTTTTAAGCAATATGAAATTTTGATGTAAAATTTATGTATTAGAACACGTGTCATAGTTTTACATTTACGCTATTAAAAAGTTACAAAAATGAACGTCAATTTATTAATTATAAAATTTTAATTCATACAAGACAATTTATATTGCAGCTGAATGTAATTAGGAACATTTCAACTCTTTTCCAATCCTTAACACTTTTCCAATCCTTAACGAAATTTTGTCTAATAAATGTTACCATTGACCAGCAGCAATACAATAAAAGCTTGGCAATAAAGATTTCTTTTTGTCGATTTTCAAAATTTCTTGAAAATATTGAATTTGGACCAGTATTGCAATATTATCCTCTATTACATGAATATTGTAAATAAAAATGTTTGCTGTATTACAAAAAGCTTATAATTTATGTATACTTAAAAAGAAACTAATAAAGCTACAGACTTTTATACAATTCTCAAAAATAAATGTTGAAGAAAATTATTATTTCATAAATTAAAAAATATATTTCGACAATTTTAAAGTTTACATGAAACACTACTGCATTTGGAGTGAATATAATTTATTTTGTCACACTAATGCCAAGCAGAAATAAAACTGCTGGAAACTTTCAAAAAATTTTAATGAACTAATCCAATACTAAACTATATCTATAAAACTAACAAAAATTGAATGCTACATAAAACTAATAAATTTCAAAACTTGACTTATTGCCAGTTAAATCTCATGATGTTTATTTGTTGGTACAAATTTTGTGCCAAATTTCAATTTCACAAAAATAGGAAAAAAACACATTCTGCATAAAAAATCGCAACAAGTTTCAAAATAACCACAAAAAAGTTACATATGTACATATAATAATATGTACATATCATTTTTAGACCATAGCGTATTCCAAATAGCCAAAAATGTCAAAGATTCAAGAGATTATATAGTAAAATAATTATCTATACAGTTGTGAATATATTATAGTAAAAATACACCTGTAATGCAGAGGTTTTAACAAAATATTATATTTTTGAATTAGAAATCGATAAAATTTAATTGCCGAAAAGCGAAAACTTTATTGTAATTAGTTAGAATGTGGTTTTGGTGTGTTCGAATGTAAAATTTTATTTGTAAATTGGCAATTAATTTTATTCACTGCAACGTTATGATTTATAATTTTCGGTGTAATGTTTTGTAGCCAAAAGGCTATAATTGAATAAATTCTGTTAATTGGTCTTTATTATATGGAACTGTTAATTTATTGAACTTCCATATTGTTATATTATAGAAAAATTGAAATTGAAAACTAATTAATTTCATAAATTATAAGAATTTTTTTTATAAATTTTTTTCGATTATATTTTTTACTATACAATTATTTCAAACTTTATATACTATTTTTAGAGATAAAAGGTCTTAAAATAACTCTGCAAACCGTGAATATATCGAACGTACACACATTCTCAGAGAACAAGGCAGTCTTTTTACCATTAAAATCAAATCAGATGGAATTGAAATTGTTGGTAGTATTGTTTTCAGGTCATTATAAGCCAGACGAATTCGAATAAATGAACACTAATTTTGATATCTGGATATTAGAGTATTGAATGTAAAAGGTAATTGCGAGTTTACTACGAAGAAAACCCTTTACTATTCGGTTAAGAATCATTACAAATAAAATTTTTGATGGCATCATAAATGAAAATATACTGTGACCCTGTGCACGGTAACAGGTACACATCGAACTATATTCAACCATTCAAATTTAAATAGTTATATAAGTTTATTACAAATGAGGGTCTCAGAACCATAATGGCGTATCCCACAATTTTCATTAGAAAAACATTAGAAAAACATCTCTAGAATCAAATGATATTCATTTGCATTTCCAAAAAGGTTTACCTTATGGTTATAAAGGTAAACCTTTTTGGAAGTGCAAATGAATATCATTTGATTCTAGAGATGTTTTTCTAATGAATAAGCAAAAAAAAAAAAATTGTGGGATACGCCACTATGGTTCTGAGACCCTCAAATATAATTGTAGAAAATATTTTTAAAAAAAACCATTTTTACCTAAATTAATAATCATATCACTTTCGTAGAGTTATAAACTGATCAAAAGTAATAACATAATTTAAATTTTTGTTTTGAAACATTTCAACTTCACTTACTTCCAATTCAAAATTAATACGTTCATTACATTACACTTATTTAAACATCTTCAAAAAAAATTAATTCAAATTATTCTAAAAAAAACGACATACATAAAATCCTCAATTTAATTTAACATCTTCAGTATCTACTCAAATAAAAAATCAAATTATAAAAAACCTAAAAAACATATTTAGAAAAAGAAAATTTTATTACACATTAAACCTGAAAAGGACTTTTATTTATTACCACCCCCTCTGCCACCACTGGAAAATATATTTATATATAAATTTCGTATAATAAAGCAATTAGGTAAAAAATTTCATATATTATGTAAAAATTTAATTTAATTTAGCAGAGAGAGTATCAACTCAACAACAACAACAAAAACAATTTTAAGGATTCATAATCATAAAAATGATTGTTAGGGAGTCGTCAGTCACACACCTGAAACGGTGTGATTTAAACTTTTTTTTTCCTTTACTCGGTTCTTCTTTATGTTTATGCAAATCAACACACAATAAAGGCTTACAATTTGTTAAGCTTCCATTTTTGTCAAGGATTTATGAGTTTTTTTTGTTGTTGGAGAAAAAAGGTGTTTTACGCTTAACATTTTATTTTTTTGTTGTATTCTGTGAATAAAGGATGTTATAAAAATTTTCCCACCGGGATTTCATTATTTCGTGATCTTTATTTTTGTTGAAAATAATTTTTAATTTATTTCAGGTCATGAAAGGTGAAAGTAAGAGAAAATTACGATCCATTTTTTGTGTCACTTGTTCACTACAAAGTAAAAGTTTTCTTTTATTATGAAGATGTTTATGTTGAGGAGCGAGGGGTGGGGAAGCAAATTATGATTTAATATTTAAAAAAAATTATTGAATATACAAATATTTAAGGTAAATATATAACAAAATTAATTGTAATAAAAGATTTTGTTAAAATGGAATAATTTTCGTGGCCTTAGAAATAAAAAGAAACGCAAACGGATAAAGTGTCGTAGCGTATTTCGATTCAAAAGTCTACTAAAAGATTGTACCTTCCAGTAGAACATTACAATCTTATCATTGGATCGTTCTCAACCTTAAGGAATTTGGCAAAAATTTCTATTATCTATTTTCAGTTTGAATTACTGAATAATTTTTAAAATTGATGATTGTACAAAAAGCCTTTTAACTAATTCATACATCAATTATTTAAGTAATTGCGGTTTTCTTCACATTATAAAGACGATCATACTCTATCAAAAAATATTTGTATCCATTTTGTATAATGTACTTTAGTTTCAACGATATTTGCTTAAAGTATCGTATATTGGAAAAGCAGTGAGTATTAGCTTGTGATATCAACAATAAATAGAACATTTACCTTGTAAATTACTTACATTGTAAAGTTGTACTTAAATTGTGCTAAATTCTACATCTTTCCCAAGTGTAATTCAGAAAGTATCAATTTTAATTCAGAAAGTATCAATTGTAATTCAGATTAGTCAATTTTAATTCAGAAAGTATCAGAAATACAGAATCTATATTGAAATATTATTAAATTTAATGATATAACTTAGTTTTATCAATTTAGTTAGTTATTGTGAAAAAGAAGTAGGAACAAGAAGAAAAAAGAAATGTTTTCTAATTGTTAAAATTGCTCTTACTTCAATTGAACAGAATTGAAAAATCAATTAAACTAATCTTAATCCACTTAATCTAATATTTATTAACATATTATTTAATTTTTGACAATTTTAATACAATTTTCTTTATTATAAGCATCCACTAATATAATTAATTAAGTAACTGATTATACAATTTAAAAATATGAAAATAATCAGAAAAATAAATATCAGACCCGTGTGTACTCGTACTCGTATATTAAAATATAAATCTGATATATAAAGCGGAAAAATCCTTGCGCAACATAAAACGTTTAAGCATTTTGTAAAAATAATACTTTTACCTTCATACATTCATTTTTATGATTTTACTTTGATAGTTTATAAATTTAAATGTGACTGAAATTATTGCTTTAGTTTGTAACAAGAAAAAATGCAATTTATTTAGAAAAAAAATTAATTTAAAAGTCATTTTACCCTTGTCCAATTTACTACGTGTGCCGTACACCGTCTAAACAGCATTAAACCGTAAACAAAATTTGTGATAAAAAGACACCAAAATGAAGTACTTACCAAAAACACAAGTTAACTTTTAAATGAAAATTACTTCCTCCGGACACGAATAGAAAAAAAAATTTGTAATATTCCGCGACGACGTAAATAAACACTGTACATTTTATTTAAGAGAAACTCTGAAACTTTTAAGTGAAAAAAAAAAATCTAATAAAGTTCAAAATTATTTGCCTCTGCATTATTTCCTTCCTGTTCTTGTGCAAATTTTCTATAAAAGTGTTTTCACTATTTTATATATTTTCTGTTTAAATTTAAGAGCGAGTTAATTATGTTTATTAAGTTTGTCCATTGCACCAAAAAATAAAAAAACAACTTAAAGATATAAAGCTTTGTAAACACCTGCAATATTATTAAAAAGGATAATATAATATTTAAGGATAAGCAATTTAAATTTTATATTTTGTTACTAAGACTTTGAAGTTCAGTGATTTGGATTTGTAGATTTGTGAATATAAAATTTGTATGCTTAATAAAATTAATTTAAATATAAAAAGTTTTTGAAAGTATGTATTAGTTTAGGGTTTACATAGTTATTATTAATGATAAATTTTTAAACTGTGTCCTTAAAAATTTAGGTGGAATATCAATATTGAATTTATAGAATATTAATGCATAAATGTTAAATGATGCCTGGAACATCATTTATACCTGAATACAGGGGAATTGTATCTACATATCGTGATCGTCTCTTCCCGGTCAAAATTTAAGATTAGTTGCAAACCTTGAATCTTAAGCATGAAATAAGTGGAATAGAAAGAGGCGATGCTGTCTAAGATTCGTATAAAGTCAAAAATTTAGTTGCAAATTCTGAACTTTTTGAGCAATTCATTCAAGAAGTAGTAATTAAAACATTTACAATGATGGTGCAGACAAGACCAACCAAAGTAAATAGCAAAGTAATTGGTAAAGAAATCAATTTACGTAACATTTTATATTTAGTGAAATGCATAACTGTTAGGAAAATTGTCTATAAGACTTAATGATACGACGACATCGTTCTGTATCATTATAACAATATCGCCATCTGGATGCTAAAATTTGAAAATTTAATAATATTATAGAATTAATTAAAATTTTGCAAGACTAAAACTAATCAAGAAAGTTTTTCTTTTCCATATTCTAGATTTCTGTAATTTTCAATTATATATTTTAATCGCTAAATGACTTTAAAAGGGAAATTCAGACCAACGCTATTACTAAAATAAAGTATGAAAAACGCATTACAAAGTTGAAAATTGTAATAAAAAGCATAAAAAAATAAAATTGTTCATTACTAATAGCAAACAAAAAATCAAGTAATTTTTTACATTCCGGTTTTTTATTGATGGCCAGAGGGTGAAATAACATTGAGTATTAATATAATACTGAGTAAGCTTTTCAAAATTTCCATCAAAATTCATAATACTAAATAACTTCCCCTTATTTGGTAAAATGTAATGGAAATAACAGGCCTAATAAAAAATAATATATTACTTTAAATTCGAATTTGTTTATGAATTTTCTAACAAAATCATATTTGTTTTAGTCCTTGAATAAAATATGTATAGTGAAAAACTGGAAATATTTATAATAAATCTTACATAATCTTTTTGGCTTCTGGTTCGTACCAAATGAATTGAATTTACCTTTAAATTGCCATAAAATATACAGTCCTAAAATAATATCCTTAACATCAAAATCTTATAATAATTTATTTTTAGTTCAATTTGAAAACCAATTTTTTACAGTGTAAATCTCATAATATGTAAATTTTTTTACATAATTTATACGCTAAAAAATATCCTTGCAGCATACGCAAATTTTTTTTTTATCCCTCGCTAACCGTACTGATAATTTTTTTTCTTCTGATAATGTGTCATAAACATCCTTTCCTAGAATAAATTTCGTGTAAATTAGATTTTTTTGATTTTTCCTAATCGTATTTTTGGTCAGCATAATTTGTATTTTTATTCACAGATAAATCCTTTTTTTTTACAACTTAATAATATAATTTTTTTTTTCAAGAATATAGTCCTGAAAATTTTGGTTCTGCTAAATAATATTTCTTTGTTGATATTTTGATTTTTTAAGTTTTTTTTTTGTTTTACTCTAAAGCTAAGTATCCTGCTAGTACGCACCTCGGCTGGTAAAAATGATAGTAAAATATCGGACCAAATTTAATTTAAAAATGAGCTGATTGGGAAATAGATGGCGGTAATTTGAAAATTAGGTGATTGATTATTTTTTTAAATAATTATTGTAAGAACTGTCAAATCTATTGACAAGACTGAGTAAAATCAATTTTTACCCACTTTTTACCAATCTGCCTATTAAAATCTCTAGTAAAAATTTGACATTTTTTTATACACACGCCATCTGTACCTCAGAAAATGAATTATTAAAATACGTTTTTTTTTTTTTTTGAGAATACTATAAAAAAAATACTATAAAAAAAATTATAAGCAAAATTTTGTATGGAAATTCGGGTTTTTTTTTAGGTGCGCACTAGCATACTTAGCTTAAGGAATTGCGTTGCTAAAAAAATGGTTAAGATTGATGGAAATTTGATTTTTCCTTTTTATGTACATAATCTGGTAACAAATGTTTACGCAGATTTTATATTTGCATACGCGGATAATTTTGTATTTGGAAAAAAAAGGGATAATATATTAAGATTTTTATTAAAAAAATTTTAGATTTACAATAATTGACCTATACTTTTCGACTTCTAAGGGACAATTCGGATTTATAAAAGATTACGTTTCAAAAAATTTATAGCTCCAATAACTTTTACACTATGAATAGATATAGAAAACCTATTTCATTTTCGTCCTTTTACTGATTTTTTTTTTTAACTTAAAAAATATTTTACCACAATTTCTTTTTTAAGGATTCATTTTTGGACATATATTTTTATCCTTTTATCCTTTTTTTTTAAAAAAAAAATATCATGTTAAATCTAATTTATTTCAAAAATATTTTTAAACTAATAAATTTGACAGAATATAAATATTTATTGTACAATATTTATAAAATCTCCATTCAATATGACAAGTAGTCAATTGCTGTTAAATTTTCTGTCTCAAAATTTATATTATGGCTCTGATGTAGTCTTTATTCTTTGCTATATCTAATATTGTTATATATCAAAATAATATGGATATAATGTACATATAAATATATACTTATATACGTCTTTACATATTAATATTATATTTCGAAGGTGCTGGGATCTATAAATAAAATAACAATAAAAAATAATAAAATGTTTATATAAATTTAATATGTCTGTCTAGTCTAGAAGAAACAGAGACAGTACACTTGACATGTTGTAGACAGGTTTTTAAATATTATATTTCAAAAATTATTATTACATTTTATTAAGGATTTAATAGTATAGATTTGTATCCTTTAAAATTATTAATAAAATTTGTATGACTCTGAATAGCTTTTAAGATAAATATTATTGATATATTTTTTAAATGAAACTTATTTTATTTAATCGAAATTATTTAATATCGATTATGAATATTCCATAAATTTTATAGAAAAACTATAAATAAAGGATTTAATTTTTCGTATTTTAGTAAAGGAACTATCCAAACTTTGAATACTATTTATAGTAGATTCATTGCTTACAAGAATTTCGCGAATTAAAAATGAATATAAACTTTAAATCAATGCTATTCAAAACATAAGTCTCTAAAATCATCTCTAATTGATGCTCTCAATTTTTAGTTTTTGAATCTTTAAAGGATCAAAAGCTATACGTAAACTAATTCTTCTGATTTTGGTGAAATTAAACGTTTTTGTGGATGATATTGATAATTTAACTAATATTTACTAAGATGGCAGACTCTAAACTAACAGGCTTCATTGATTGTTAAAGGAATTGAAAAAAATTGATGCTGTCCGACTACAAATTTAAGTAACATTTAAAGCAAAATTTTAATAGCAAAATTTATAATATAATACAAAAAAAAAAACGAATTCTTCTATGAATTTAACTGATTAAACTAATCATTTCTAAAACTCAATAATTTTTAATTTAATATAATTTTCATTTATATAATTTTCCTTTTACTTTTACAAATTATACATATTCATCTTGCTAAATCTCCCCAAATCCTTGTCATCCTTAACACAAAAATATATGTATATAGCTAGTCAGTATTAAATTTATATCAAACATAAATAATTACCCAAAAATAATGGAGAGCACTTAGACACAGCTTTTAGAAATCTATAATGAATATTTCCATTAAAATAAAATCTTTGTCTCTATCCGATATAAACAAATTTTAGCATAAATTAAAAATTATTGCTAAAATTGAAATGAATTATAAAAGGCAAAAACTAAAAGCAAGTAAAGAAAAATTATATACAAAAGACATGACATCCAACAATTATAAATTACTTTAACTAATGGACTGCTAAGAATATATATCACATTTGATCAAAATGACATCATGTTTAAGAGAATTGACCATAAAAATATTTTCTTTAATGCCAAGGATTTATTTTATTGGAAAATTACATTCAGAGAAAAACTAATTTAAGAAAGACAAAAAAAAAATTCATAAGTTTTTCCTTTTGAAACAAAATTAACTTTTAGTTGACTGCATTAAATTGAAAAGGACTATATAGTCTGTTAGGGGTGAAAGGACTTTTATGTTTTTTATGGTCAGGAATAAAGAAATCTTTATGAAAATTGTTTCAACTCTTTAGAACCGAGAGCCAGAAAGGAATGCTTGGAAAAATTTGAAAACAACGAAAAATCGTCAAATTTTATAAACAAACATTTTTTATCCTTTATAGCTTTTTTCCTTCGATCTGAAAAATTTTAATATCATAAATTAATCATTTCATCTCACCAGCCCCAAAGAAAGTTAAATAAAAATTAACTTGGAGTTAATTTATATGTGAAAAATCTCATTTATACAAGGAAAAGTATAAAAAATATTTTGAATTGCTTGAAGCATTCTTGGTTCGAATAAATTAATGCAACAACATTGGAAAATTTATATAGAATAATATTAAATTTTACTTATAAGAAGAAAGGAAATAGAAAAATGTTCAAAGAAAATGAACATTTAAAAATGAACAATTTTCTTTTGTGCAATATAATTTCAAATTATGACTATAGGCATTTTACTCGCAATCAAAACTGTAAGAAAATTTCAACATCTAATTGCATTTATACTGAAATTTAAGTTAGTGAACAAGTTAGAATAAATTTCTTATCAGAATGATAGTCATAATTATAGATCTATAATATAGAAAATATAGAGTTAATAGCTTCGTAAAGATTAAATAGTACATAATATGTATATAATTTCTCAGATTTATAATTTAGTTTAACTTATTTTTGACTTACGGAAATTAAATACTGTAATTAATGGTAGCCACATCAGTGTTGCTATTTAGGCTCTGATGTCAGTACGGTTTCGGCACTATTGTTATTGCAGCTATTGGTCGCAAATATGACAACATATTCATAATATTTGGTATACTATTTTTCTTACCAAATTAATATAAATTTCTAACTATTTGGAAAAGTTATTTTTATAATAAAATATATATAAATTTTCCCAGCAATCATGGCGATTGTCGCGAGAAAATTCGCATATTACATACCTTTGCGATCACTGTAAGATATCATTGAGAACATTTTCGCAATGGGTTAAGTATAGCGCAATATTAAGAGCAGCTTTTTAAATCTTACCAATATGCGATAAGTTTACAATTTAATTGAGTTACGCATCTTTTGAAATCTTACTTCAACGAAATGCGATAAATTTATGTTCTGATTGAGAGAATTTTTTGTAATCTTACCCGCAGTGGTGATCTGGTTACGATCTTATTGAGTTATCTTCTGAATTCTTATCGCAATACGTTTACTTTCATATATTATTACGAAAAAAATGTTGCATTTATGCTTATCGCAGACATGTCGCATAAAGTATCTTGCTGGGTTTAATAGTTTTACAACGTAATCAATCTCACCCATCGTGCAAACAAATTGTATTTATTATTTCGGGTAATTGTGATTTCAATTATTTTTTTTTCCTTTATAATTAAATACAGGCCGTAGCTTATTCAAAAACTGACTCTACAACGTGGTCGATCCAACTATCGTTCTCACTTCCAATCATAAATAGATCAGAATTCTCAGAAAAAATCACAAAGGATGATAATCATGTTAAATTTTGAATTGGTCATTAGATTTGGAGGAATTCTGATCAGTTATGTGAACTTAGTGATTGTAGAAATCGATTTAATTTAGATCTTAAAATATTTCATACATTAATTTCAACTTGGAAACTGAAATATTTCAATTTTCAATTGCAGTAGATTTATGATTATAAAAAAATCACATTTTTATATTCTACTTATTAAAATTATAAAAATTAAATTATAAAAAAAACTAGGGTCAACTGTTACAAAATTAAACAATAACCTAATTAATTGTACTTCCGATGTAAATTTCGGTAATACCTTAGTACCTCAAAATTAATCAAAATAATAAAATATTATACTTAAAAATCATTAATGTAAAATAACAAAATTATTTTTATTGTTATTAAATTCAACCACCATCCATAAAGGATGAAATATATCACTTAAAATATATCACTGTAGTAAAGAAATTACCACGAGATTAAAATTACGAAAGCCACGACCTCAAAATTAAATTGATAAGAAGCTGCTATGAATTTTTATTTCAAAAGTTAAAAACGTGGAAATTCAAATTTAGCAACTTCTATCCAATTAAAAATTGTATTATAAATATTAGCATAGCTATTAGATTAGCTACATATTAAATATTATTGGCATTGGCATATTTTAGATAATTTATAATTGTTTTTATTAGATTCTATAACTTTTATAACTAATAAATATAATTTAAAAAATATTAAAAACTTATTTTCATCAGTTTAATAAATATTTATTTTAATATTTTTTACCTTTTCAATATTATTTTAAATAACATTTAACATTTAAAATTAGATCAATATTTACAAAACCTTTAAAACATATTATAAATATTGATCAATTTGCTAAGATATTCGCAATAGTAAAGTATAAATAAATAACTAATAAAGCTAAGTCAATGTTAAGTATCAAATTTGGGTATAAAAGGACTTGCAAACTTTTCAATTTTTTAAATAAGAATTCAGTATTTGAAATGGCAGTTTATTATAATTTTAATTTGCTGATTAGTTTTCTATTTTTGTGTCAGGTGAGAAAAACTACACACTTTTAAATGATAACTTTGTCTTTACAACATTTGTAACTTTTAATATAGATATTCTGTGCCACAGGATGTCCACCAAAATGCAGACCAAATGGTGCTGCGTGTGAAGTATCAAAGCCAGAACTTTGCTGTTCTCCTATTTGTTTGGAGGCTTTTAAGGTTTGTCCATAGAAATTGTTGGTTTACTATCAAATGTAATTCTATTTTATTTATTTTTATTTTAATTAAGACATGCGGTAAAACTTGTGCTGAATTGGGTTCTGTTTGTGATGCATCGGTACCTTGCTGCTCTAATGCATGTTTATCTGATGGCACTGTGGGTCATTGTGCTATAAAACCAGATTGTTTCTTATTAGGAAGTCTTTGTGGTAGTAATGAAGATTGCTGCTCTCTGACATGTATTTTTGGAACCTGTTCATAGCGGCAGCCTATTGTGCCCAAAAACAAAAAAAAATCTTATTAAATTATAAATTTCAATTATATAACGTAAATTTTGTAATTAATTTTTAATTTTAATGATTCTGTAGTTAGAATTGATATTTTTATAAAATGCAATTTAATAAATAAAAAAAATTGTTCTATTTAAATTTTTATGTTTACCTTTATTCGTACATAAATATTTTATTATTTTAATTAGTTTTAGGTAATTAACATATTTCCGAAATTTACGTCCGATCAACACTTAATAAGGAAACTGCTAACACATAAAATCTTATAATTATAAATAAATATTTAAAGGAACTGTTTTTAAAAAAGTTTTTCAAACAAATTTATGTGTTTCCATATTTTTTAAATGGTTATTATAAAAAAAATTTAAAATATCTAGTAGATAATTATTTCTCAATTATTTTTATTATTATTATGAGACATTTGGTAATACAGAAATATTAAAAATCATTTAAAATCTAGAAATGAATACCGTTTCTATAATTATATCTGCAGACTTAATTCTATAATATAAAAATACCAAATATGACGAAAGAGTTGAAGGGAACCAAGTCCAAACCACAAATAGCCACTTTTCGTTCTCGAAATTGAAAAAGAACCATCTATTAACGAATTCAATCAATTGGGATCTTTTAACAGATTTTATACTATTAATTAAAATAAAGTAATTTATTAATATATAAATATATATTTTATAGTAACTAAATACAACTAATTAATTTCATAGTACAAACCCCAAATGCAGTCATACAGCCTTGAATGCAACATCTATCTAGTTTTGTGAACCATAGCCACCAACCACCATCTTAAATGCAACATGGAGTACAAGCTGCAGTAAAAAATACTAAATATACCTTAGAACCAGATAAGTTATTAACAATATTTTTTGAGTTACAATTTTTTGAGTTACAAGATAAAAAATTAGCTTTTTTACTAAACTTGGGATATCTCTCAAATGTAGTGATATGAAATTTATTCAATAAAAAGGTAATTTTATACAGCAACATATTTTAATAAGATAAAAATTTTTGAAATAATGAAAAGATCATAAAATCGAAAACATAAAATAAGTTATACTTTCGAAATCTCCACCACTTGCTGTAGAAGAGCGAGTGTATGTTTTTCTAAAAAAATGATCCACCACTCCGCCAGATTAAAGGAATTGAAAATTTGTTTCTTCACAATATCATTATTCACCCCTTCTTCATAAAAATTAATCCCGTACCAATATTGGAGCTAGGATCTCGCAGGACACAATATATTAATTATGCGAAGATATCTTAGCTTTATGGATATTTAAAATAAAGAATATGTTGTTAAACTGCATATCATAGTAAATAATTATAGTTGACTACATTTAGTTGACTACTCGACATAAACAGTCAAGACTGCAACATTTGTCACTAAAACTACAAGTTTCATAACATTTAATTAAAATTAAGAAATTGCAAAAAAAAAAAAAAATTATGGTAAATACAACAAACAAGTATCCATGTAAAAACCCCACATTTGGTTAAAAATATTAGAGCAGTGCTGCGAAAAACATTCCATTTTTTAAAAAATAATATTCCACTTTATATTCCATTTTCAAAAAATTTCAAATACTTATTTTTAAATAACAATAGTAAAAAACCAAAGAGAATTTATATTAATTTTTTATTAATCTATAACTAATTAACCACATATTTATCAAAAATCATAGTAAATGCATAGCTACATTTAGAGAAATGAATATTAAATAAACTTTATGTATAAAACTTAAAATAATTATAATAGTCACCAACATCGACTCCGTTCCCTTCAACTCTCTCGTCATCTTTGGTATTTTTATATTTTAGAATTAAGTCTGCAGATATAATTATAGAAACGGTATTCATTTCTAGATTTTAAATGATTTTTAATATTTCTGTATTACCAAATGTCTCATAATAATAATAAAAATAATTGAGAAATGTTTATCTACTAGATATTTTAAATTTTTTTTATAATAACCATATAAAAAAATGGAAACTTATATATTTTGTTTGGGAAACTTTTTTAAAAACAGTTCCTTTAAATATTTATTTATAATTATAAGATTTTATGTGTTAGCAGTTTCCTTATTAAGTGTTGATCGGACGTAAATTTCGGAATTTTTATTTTATTAAATTGCATTTTATAGAAATACCAATTTGAACTACAGAATCTGTTCCGCCTTGGGACTCTTGTAGGTTCAAATTTATGGGAGACTGCTAGGTCACGTACTTTGAAACTGTAAAATTTTTAATTTATAATATTGGAATTATCCAATAAATTCATCCAATAATTTAAAATTTTTATGGTTTGTATTACCAATCAATAAAAAATGCAAAAAAAAACATTTTATTTCTAATTTATTGTATTAAAAATTAATGACAAAAAGTATATAAATTTGAATAACTTATATATGACTTGGCCACAATATGCATTCGCTATTTCGTACAGGTTCCAAAATTACATATCTGAGAGCAGCAAACTTCATTACTAGAACAACGACTACGCGGTGATAAACAACTTCGTGGAGCACAACGACCGATAGTGCCATTATAATAACATGTATTAGTGCTGCATTCGTAACCAAAATCACAAAGATCACCCACTTCACCTAAATCTCTACCGCATGTCTTATTTAAAATTAAAAAAAATTATAATAGAATTCCAATTTGATAGTAAAAAAAACCAAGAAGTTTCTATGTACAAACCTTAAAAACCTCCAAACAAATTAGAGCGCAACAACGTTGTGGGTTTAAAAAATCACACGCAGCACCATTTTCATTGCATTTTGGTGGACATCCTGCATCACAGAATATCTATATTAAAAGTTAAAATTATTTTAAAAATAAAGTTTTTAGTAATTGTGTATAGTATTTCTCACCTGACACAAAAATAAAAAACTAATCAAAAGATTAAAATTATAATAAACTGCCATTTCAAATACTGAATTCTAATTTAAAAAATTGAAAAGTTTGCAACTCCTTTTATACCCAAATTTGATACTTAACATTGACTTAGCTATATTAGTTATTTATTTATGCTTTACTATTGCGAATATCTTAGCAAATAATTGTCATTATTTAATTTTAAAGCTTTTGTAAATATTGATCTCATTTGAAATGTTAAATGCTATTTAAAATGATATTGAAAAGGTAAAAAATATTAAAATAAATATTTATTAAACTGATGAAAATAAGTTTTTAATATTTTTTAATAAATATCAAATTCATGCTCAAATTTCGTTCATGCTCTAGACCAGCGGTTTCCAAAGTGTGGGTCCACAAAAATTATATTATTTAATTGTTCGCATTAATTTACTTTTAATTAATTTACGTTTAAAAATTGATACAGTTTTGTTTGTCGGTAAGTAATTCATATCCAATTTTACACACTGTAGATTTAAAAGTATTACTTCTATTCATAACGACTTATATATGTGAAGCTGCATTTTCAGCTTGCATTAAAAGATAAATATCGTAATAAATTACAATTATCAAACTCACTTCGCCTGAATATAACTAATACAAAAATATATGTCGAAGATGTTATTAGCAAAAATAGAAAACGGGTCCATTCATCTCATTAATTAATTATTTTGATATTAATAAATTTTAAGAATAAAGTTTTTACTTTTTTGCCTTTTACTTTTTTTACATATTGGTCGCGAGAACATTACGGTTTTAATTAGTGGGTCGCGACAGGTCAAAGTTGGGGAACCGCTGCTATAGATTAGAACAAATGAAATATAAATCGGAATTTTCAGTATTGCACTAATGAAGCTACTGCGATCTCTATAAGCACGTGCACAATCATGAAAGCAAACTGTGCACCAGATTTATTTAAAATCTGATTGTAATTACATGCTATTACAAATAAAATATAATTCAGAAACGAATCTGCGTATCAATGAACCAACTGAAGGAAGATATGGAGCTAGTATATTTAAAACTAATATATGAGTTGCTACTTTCCGAATATTTAGGACAATAATGATCACAGATGAAGAATAAATTATGATTATTATTCACTTACGGCATAATATATTTACATTTACTTATAGCATCATAAAAAACTTTTTGTTTCGTAATAATCGAATCAATATTTTTTATGATTTTTGTATAATTTTATTAAAGCCAACTTGTTTAATATAATTCCCATACATTGTATTCTAAAATTTCTGCAATAACAATAGTTGGGAAGCCGTACTGAAATCAGGGCGTAAATAGCAACACTGATATGGCATTAATTGAAGTATATTTAATTTTTGTTAGTAATTGTTATTTGAAAATTGCAATCAATTTATAAATTAACAATTAACAATTAATAGAACCCTAATACATCTTTATATACGGCTGTTATATCTCAGTTATGACAGTACCAGTTACGAATCCTGGTATTACTTATAAAATTAATAATAAATACATATGTGAATATTTTCGGTATTAATCAACAACACTAAGCCTAGGTATTTGCATTTATTTGCTAAGTAGTCAATGAAACTGATTTTGAAACTTATTATAAAAGATTATTTTTGATATTTTGTTTTTCTTTATTTTATATTTATTTCTTCATTTTCTAACCTATTCCAAAATATTAACTAAAAAACAATAATAAAACAACGCAAATAAAATTAAAATTATCAAATTTAGTAATCCAATGCCTAAATTAATCATATTTTTCAGCAATTAATTAATATTGATGAATTTTGAAATTAACTTGTTAAATATAATATTTATACTCACTGTATCGCATTCACCGTAAAAAACATGAAAATCAATCAAAAATAAGTTAAAATTTCAAACTTTGTATGGGGTCAACTGTGCCAACGAACCTACTTGATTAAATTGATTGAAAAGCTTATTTTGTGTATGATTACGTGGAATTTTTTTTTATTGAATTTCTGGAATATCCGACATGGAAATCATCCAGAAAAAAAAAATCGGGGACAATACAACAAGAAGTAGTTATTCTGTTACCTAGTATTAAAATAAAGAATTATAAATATAACATACAATTTTTTACAGACTAGAAAACAGCATCTAGATTCCACCATCTTTATAACAACTTTCACGTTGACACTTTATTTGAAAGTGTGTAGTAATTTGCAGCTGACGCATCAATAAAAAAATTACCACGAGATCAAAATTAAAAGAGCCACGAGCTTAAAATAAAATTGGCAAAAAGCTGTTACAAATTTTTATTTCAAAAGTTAAAAACGTGAAAATTCAAATTTGGCTTATAAACGATTAAAAATTATATTATAAATATTAGCATAGCTATTAGATTAGCTACATATTAAATATTATTGGCATTGGCATATTTTAGATAACTTATCATTGTTTATCTATTAAATTTTAAAGGTTTTCTGAATATTTATGTATCGATTTATTTAATTTTTAATGTTTTATTGAAATTTTAAAAGAATGATTTTTGTTTTCATAATAAATAATTAATTTTCATAAGAAACATCAAAATCATGAACTAAACTTTTAATCATTATTTTTAAATACAAATATAGTTTTCACATTTTCAATTTGTTTGAAACAACTGGCAAAAAAACTTAGTTAACAGCGTTTTTCCGCGATTTCTGCAATTGTCAAAAAGAAAACAAAGAAAAAGCTTTGTAGTTATTTAAAAATTTAATTTGTTAATTAAATTTTGTCTTAAGTGTTTTTAATATGGAAAAATTTATTGAAATAGTAAAAAAAAATCCAATATTGTACAATTTATCTCATAAAGAGTACAAAAATATAAGGAAAATAGATAACACATGGGATGAAATTGGAAATGAAAATAGTAAGAAAATTTAAATTACAAATTCAAACTTCTTTAATTATAAATTGAAACTTCCTTTTATAAATTTAATTTGTTTCTTTAAAAAAAAGTAAAAAAAATATACACTTCGATGTTAAGAATTATTTTTTTCATTTAATGACACTTTTTTGGACGTTTAAGTCGGGTTTTTTTCGCGTCAATTTGAGCTATTATACCAATTACAAGCTATCGCTACATAAAAACGCAGTGGTTTGGGGAAGTCTTATTATTCTTCATTAAAGTCTTTAATGTCGACTTGGTTCCCTTCAACGCTCTCTCGTCATCTTTGGTATTTTTATATTATAGAATTAAGTCTGCAGATATAATTATAGAAACGGTATTCATTTCTAGATTTTAAATGATTTTTAATATTTCTGTATTACCAAATGTCTCATAATAATAATAAAAATAATTGAGAAATGTTTATCTACTAGATATTTTAAATTTTTTTTATAATAACCATATAAAAAAATGGAAACTTATATATTTTGTTTGGGAAACTTTTTTAAAAACAGTTCCTTTAAATATTTATTTATAATTATAAGATTTTATGTGTTAGCAGTTTCCTTATTAAGTGTTGATCGGACGTAAATTTCGGAAATACGTTAATTACCTAAAACTAATTAAAATAATAAAATATTTATGTACGAATAAAGATAAACATAAAAATTAAAAAAGAAAAAAAAAATTTATTTATTAAATTGCATTTTATAAAAATATCAATTCTAACTACAGAATCATTAAAATTAAAAATTAATTACAAAATTTACGTTATATAATTGAAATTTATAATTTAATAAGATTTTTTTTTGTTTTTGGGCACAATAGGCTGCCGCTATGAACAGGTTCCAAAAAATACATGTCAGAGAGCAGCAATCTTCATTACTACCACAAAGACTTCCTAATAAGAAACAATCTATGGTATAGCACAATGACCTACAGTGCCGTCAGATAAACATCCATTAGAGCAGCAAGGTATCGATGCATCACAAACAGAACCCAATTCAGCACAAGTTTTACCGCATGTCTTAATTTAAAAAAAAAAAATTACATTTGATATTAAAGCAAGAAGTTTCTATTGACAAACCTTAAAAGCCTCCAAACAAATAGGAGAACAGCATTGTTCTGGCTTTGATACTTCACACGCAGCACCATTTGGTCTGCATTTTGGTGCACATCCTGTGGCACAGAATATCTATATTAAAAGTTACAAGTGTTGTAAAGACAAAGTTATCATTTAAAAGTCTGTAGTATTTCTCACCTGATACAAAAATAAAAAACTAATCAACAGATTAAAATTATAATAAACTGCCATTTCAAATACTGAATTCTTATTTAAAAAATTGAAAAGTTTGCAATTCCTTTTATACCCAAATTTGATACTTAACATTGACTTAGCTATATTAGTTATTTATTTAAACTATTACTATTGCGAATAGCTTAGCAAATAATTGTCATTATTTAATTTTAAAGCTTTTGTAAATATTGATCTCATTTGAAATGTTAAATGCTATTTAAAATGATATTGAAAAGGTAAAAAATATTAAAATAAATATTTATTAAACTGATGAAAATAAGTTTTTAATATTTTTTAAATTATATTTATTAGTTATAAAAGTTATAGAATCTAATAAAAACAATGATAAATTATCTAAAATATGCCAATGCCAATAATATTTAATATGTAGCTAATCTAACAGCTATGCTAATATTTATAATATAATTTTTAATCGTTTATAAGCCAAATTTGAATTTTCACGTTTTTAACTTTTGAAATAAAAATTTGTAACAGCTTTTTGCCAATTTTATTTTAAGCTCGTGGCTCTTTTAATTTTGATCTCGTGGTAATTTTTTTATTGATGCGTCAGCTGCAAATTACTACACACTTTCAAATAAAGTGTCAACGTGAAAGTTGTTATAAAGATGGTGGAATCTAGATGCTGTTTTCTAGTCTGTAAAAAATTGTATGTTATATTTATAATTCTTTATTTTAATACTAGGTAACAGAATAACTACTTCTTGTTGTATTGTCCCCGAATTTTTTTTTCTGGATGATTTCCACGTCGGATATTCCAGAAATTCAATAAAAAAAATTCCACGTAATCATACACAAAATAAGCTTTTCAATCAATTTAATCAAGTAGGTTCGTTGGCACAGTTGACCCCATACAAAGTTTGAAATTTTAACTTATTTTTTGATTGATTTTCATGTTTTTTATGGTGAATGCGATACAGTGAGTATAAATATTATATTTAACAAGTTAATTTCAAAATTCATCAATATTAATTAATTGCTGAAAAATATGATTAATGTTAGTTAGACATTGGAATAGGTTCGAAAATGAAGAAATAAATATGAAATAAAGAAAAACAAAATATCAAAAATAATCTTTTATGTAAGTCTCAAAATGAGTTTCTTTGACTACTTAGCAAATAAATGCAAATAGCTACGCTTAAAATAGTGTTGTTGATTAATACAGAAAATACAAAAGCTACTCATATTTATTATCAATTTTATAACAAATACCACGCTACAAATCATTCTTGACGGCTTCAAAATATGGATTCAAAATATCAAAATCAACATCAAATATAATGTTAAATATTGGAAACCATGATTCGTATCTGGCAACTGTCATAACTGAGATATAACAGCCATGATGTATTAGAGTTCTATTAATTTCATATTCCGACGTACGTAATGGATATAAATGTAATTATTGTTTCGACTTACGAAAATTAAATACTGCACATCAGTGTTGCTATTTAATTTACGCTATGATGGCATTACGGCTTCGCCACTATTGTTATTACAGAAATTTTAGAATTATATTAAACAAGTTGGCTTTAATAAAATTATACAAAAATCATAAAAAATATTGATTCCATTATTACGAAACAAAACCTACACACAGTTACAAGGCATTAAGTTTAGTATTTTTAAAAAGTTTTTTATGATGCAATAAACATTTGTAAATATATTATTTCTTCTATGATTATTTATATAAACAGTTATTCTCCTTAAAATCCTAATTTCAATTTAAAGTAAAATTATTTATTACATAATAATTATCGATGAAAAAGTTTACGATTAATTTATTTCGCAATATTTATTCATGAACCATTTTATAATTTTGAAATATTACAATTTGATTTGAAATTATAGATTATAAATATATAAAGAAAAAAAAATATTATATTATTTTTCAGAATTCATAAATTTCCACTGCATTTCACATCAATTTTACAATTTTCTTTTATACTATGTAAAAAACAAAAAAAATAAATTATTATATTATAAAATATTGCAGTGTATAAAAATATAATAAAATAGAAATTGATTTTATATTTTTGGTCACAACTCATAAAATCTTTATTGAAACGCTAGACATGTGTTCATATAAGGATTTCTATAAGGATATGTAGTTTTTTATATAAATTTATACTATAAAAATTTGAAAATTTTCATCAGAATTTTTAGAATTCATTCAGTGTTAGTATAAAATGTTCGATATCTTGTGCAAATTTTTGTATTTCCATTAGAATTTTCAAAATGCATTTATTATTATGAAATGAATATAATTTTTTTCTTTTCGATTTTACTATAGTCTGAACTTATAAATAATAGAGAAAAATTGGATTGTAATATCGTCACGTATTTTTCAAGAAAATTATTTTTTCTGTTTCATTGACTAGATAACAAAATAGTGTTTCAGTCTTTTATAAAAAATAGAATTATTTGTCATATAATTTCGTTATAACAAAGATTTTTTCATTCGTTTATTTTGGTGAAATTGCAAAATTTTGGTGTAATATTTTTCACTGTTATTGAAATTATATATTTTCATCAGCATTTTCTGTTTCTTTTACAAAAAAAATAATTGAATTTAGCAACAACAAAAAAAAATGATAGTACATATAAGTAAAATAGCATTCGTAATAGTTTTAAGTTTAACAATATATGAAAATACAAAACTGGCCGAAGTTAATCCTGATTGTAATGAAAATTACTGGGAAAATATCCTTCACATATTTTACTGTATTTATGTTTTTAGAGGTTCCTGACCCTGAAATGGAATAGAACATTATAAATTTGTGGTTTTAAAATATAGTTCCGAATTGTAGACCAGTTGAGCTAGTCCTATTCTGATATTTGTTATATAGTAATACAAAAAATGCAGAAAAATTGCTTTACAAATTGTATTTTAAATGAGTTTTTAATGTATACAAAATTAATTTTAATTTTCGATTTCACTTTGTCATCCCTTTAAGAACCAAAACGACCCAAAAGGAATTCGTTCTGAATCTAAATATAACAAAGCAGTTTGTGCATGCTAATATTGTGCTTCAATTTTATAAAGTAACATTAATGTTATAAATTTAATATTAATAATTTTAAATGGAGGATTTTAGATTTTTTCTGAATGAAATATTTATTTTATTTGATGCAGCAGAGCAGCTAGAAAAACTGGATTTACAAATTAAACACTGTCGCAAAAAATTTGGTATAACTTTTAAAAAATTGTTTTTAATTAATATTTTAAAATATATATTTTACAGGAGGCCAAACTACATAGCTTTTCTTGTTAAAGATGTAGATCAATAAATTATTTTTTTAACCAAAAATTTAATTTATATTTCTATTTCCATAAAATTTTATTTTATTTATTTATGGTTGAATTATATAAAATATATTATAAAAAATAATTTTATATTTTTCATTAAAAGTTTTGAAGTAATTTTCAGGGTTCATTTGGACTACAGTTTAAATTCGCTTTTACTTCATTTTCTGTTGAATTAATTTTGTCTTCAGTTTGAGTTCATTTTGAATTCATTTTGGCTTCAGTTTGAGTTGATTTTAAATTCATTTTTGCTTCACTTTGACTTCATTTTGAATTCATTTTGTGTTCAGTTTGAGTTCATTTTGAATTCAGTTTGACTTCATTTTGAATACATTTTGTGTTCAGTTTGAATTCATTTTGGCTTCAGTTTGAGTTCATTTTGAATTCATTTTGGCTTCAGTTTGACTACATTTTGAATTCATTTTGTGTTCAGTTTGAGTTCATTTTGAATTCAGTTTGACTTCATTTTGAATACATTTTGTGTTCAGTTTGAATTCATTTTGAATTCATTTTGGCTTTAGTTTGACTTCATTTTGAATTCATTTTGTGTTCAGTTTGAGTTCATTTTGAGGTCATTTTGAATTCAATAATAAATCCAAAAAAAAAAAAGTCGCCCATATATTTTAGCCTTCATTTTAGAATCCATACGTAATTCGTTTGCTTATAGGGATTGCTATTTTATATGTCAACAAATTTAAGTATTTGAATTATTTATTTACGTAATGTGGTGACAAATAAATATTAAAAATTTGTGAAATAATTAGTAAAAAAAAAATATAACAAATTTTAAAAGCTATTTCGTGTTGATATTAAATATTTCTAATTTAATATAAATTTAGCAACTGGGAAAACAATGTTTTATTTTTCAACAATTTCAAGTATTTAAAATAAATAAAATCTTCAATCATCCATAATTATTTTATTTATAATTAATATTATTTCAAATTAAAAAAATCGTTTATAACATTTAAAAGGTTCGGATACGGTGCTCTGCGATAGTTTAGTAATACCTTAAGATGAAAAATATAATAATAGTATAAGAAAATTGATGGTCATATATGAAAGTGATATAAATGTAGGGTAAAGTTAGGCGATATTGCACCCATTTTTTATTATTGTAATAACTTGTTTAATAATACGAATTTTACAATTGATGTGCAACTGTCAAGCGACAACTTTAAAGATATATTTTTTCTTTTATAAGTTGTTGACATTTCACTAAATTATTAAAATGTTAAATTCGATGGTGCCATTTCTTTCATTTGGGAAACACACGAGCTTAATCTTTTAAAACATTTATTTATATGCATTTTAAAATACATATAGAAATAACAAATATTCGTCAACTACTTACCATAACACACGCACACAAGCAGAAATTTGACACTTTCTTTTATATTTTTCAATTTAAAAAATAAAAAATCCTTACTATTCACTCGACGCGATATGTACAGTTCAAATTACACATAATTTGATTGCTCCTCATGTATAATTATGAAAAGATGACGTGTGGAAGAAATAGAAGAGGTCCCAGTGCCATTTCTCCTGGTGTTACCCTATAGTTTTTATAAATAAAATTTTATAAATTTATTTATGTTTAAATTTAAAATTTAAATTTTACAAAAATATTTTTTAGAATTAAATAAAAAAAAAAAAACGTAGTGACAAAATAATTTCACACATTCTGAATTTCAATGAAAATTTTATAATTACTTTTTTATATGTAATGCTGTATAAAAAATGTTATGTATATCAATCTTTTTTAATAAATATGTAAATTTTGTATGGTACGGAAAAGCAATTAAAATGTTATTTTGATATACACAAACAAAAAATTATATAAATTTTCATAATAATGTTTTATTATATAATCAAGTTTTAATTTTAAATTAAAATATAATAAAATTATTCGTAACAACAGTCAACTTTAAAGCAATTGAACACAGCAAATAATAATATTAATTTGTTTAAAAGATTGACTAGCTAAAAAAGATGTAAAACTAACGTGGTTCATATTGAAACGTTGATTAACATTGTGTCAACATGCACCTACGTTATAAATGCTTTGGTGCCTATCTCCTGAACGAACTAAGCGAAGCGGGGGTTCATGGATGGCAGTAAATCTGTAAATTCGGTAAAGATAGCGGATGAATCACAACCGCCACGGCGGGAGTGACATGAAGGTTCTTCGCACCGAGGGGTACAATGGGCCTAGTTCTGTCCTGAGTGTTTGAGTCCTTCACGGACTCGCCTCTTTCAATCCATCCAACACTGTGTCAAAAACTATCAAAATTATAAATTAAATGAAAATTGATTTATTATTTACCGAAATTTTATCAGTTTCATTAATATTCTGGGACGGAATATCTGGGACCCAGGCAGAAATATATACAGACATTAGTTAATTTCATTAAATGTGTTCGTCAGAAATTTTAAACATTATATCAGCTTTACTTTGTCAACATTGATCCTTCGAAATTTAAAATTTTTAGCAACATTACAAAATAAATTTATCAATAATAAAGTGTGTTCTAAATTAGCCTTTCGGATTGATTCCTTTTTGACCATACACATTGCATTAGTACTGAAATTGTAGCTTCATTATGAATAAAATTAACTTTTCTTATGCTATTATATAGAACTGAAAAACATTGTAAATAAACTAAGTCAATGTGTTCCCTCAGCTAAGACAAGGTGATCCCAGAAATTTATGTTAAAGACATTTATGTAAATTACAGACAAATCATAATTAAAAATATACTAGTCATTAGAAAACCATTTTCATTTTTGATTGAAATTCTATGTCTATTTTTTAATTAATCTAAATTATCCAATTAGAATTTAATAGATAAAATTTGATCATAGAATTTATTTAAATTCCGTCAAAAATACGTGATAATTGTGAATTTTCTTATCAATCTATCGAATTCAATTTTTTATTAGGTAATAAACACGTTTACCTAAAATGTAAACTAGAATAAAATCAAAAAAAAAAAATTAATTTAAATTTCTTTTCTTATTAGAATTAAAATTAGTTCCAGATAATTTTTCTCAAAACCAAAAATTTTATGAAAATAAAACAATTACTAAAAAAAAAAAACGATTTTTTAGTATAAATTTTGTTCACGTTTTTCAATCAAATTATTCTGTATTCGATTAAATGAAATTCGTTACGCATAAAGACACGAAACCCCTCTATAAAAATAATTTTGTTTTTTCTTTCTTTCTTGGTTTTTCACGTTATCCAGTTTCTATTTTATGGTTCATCAGTTCTAGATTATTGGAATTAGACAAAAAGAAAAAGTTTTGTTAAGGAATTTTTGAAACTAATCACTCCATTCTATCGGTATTGATGAAATTGCCACTCGATAAAATTGTGGTGAGAAATTAATGAAAAGGGGATTTTTTTGTAATTTAAAAATTAATTTGGTATATTCAATTATCAATTTTTTTTTGGAATTGAGCAAAGGACATTTTTAAGTGCTATGAGCTATAGAAATCGAATTATTGAATAATTATCCCGAATTTTTTCATTTAAAAAAAAAAACGTAAATTGATAATTATATATCTATAAGTAACCTTTATATTCCCGGAAAATTAATAAAACTTATTTGGAGCACTGATGACTAGAAAAATATTGTAACTTTTATCCCAATTTTTGGATGTAATCATAAGTTCCGACTTTAACGGCAAGAACGTACATAGAATGAGTATGATAACAAGTAATTTTCGTATAGGAACTGCAAATGAACAGGTACAGATACAAACCCTAGAGATTCTTCTTCGCCAACACAGTTATTAACGATGTATATCGATGGCAACAATTCATATGTGATTTTTCCAAGTTTTACAGGACACTGTTTTTCTGTAGCCACACAAGGCCTTGCTTCAAGAATTTAAAAAGTTCTATGATATTTTGTACTGTTTCTACAATTTGTACGATTTTTTATTATTAAAATTAAAGTTTTGAGAGGTAAAAGTTATATTTCGGTGAGTTTTTAATGAACTTTACAATAATTGTGTCCTTAACAAAATTAACGAAATAATCCGCCATATATTTTTAATTGTTTTAATTTTTATGATATTCTAGGACGCACTAATTAAACTCATTTCTTGAGGAAAGTTTCTAAATTCAGTTTGAATATTCATCAAAAACATACTGTGAAGACGAAAGCTTTTAATCATTATAATTCCGAATCATCTCATTAAAATCATCGATGTTAGAAATAACGTATCACGAATATAGGTTTTAAATAATAGTTCTTATAGTGGTAATACTAAGGACTCAATGTAATTTATGTGAAGATGATTGCAGTGTTTCTAATCTAATTTACAGAACAAATTTCTTTTATATTTTTACATTTCCACGATGACATAATAAGCGTGGGGTAAATTATAATGGGGGTAACTAAAAATGCAACTGGTTACTTAGTCAGTATTATTGATATAATAAGAAAAATAATTATTTTTATTGTAAAGTATTTTGAATTTATCAGTGAAATAGTTATTTTCCGTCCATCATAAATAAATAATTTCTTTTTTTTCTTACAAAAATGTAAAATGTCCTTCTACGCTTTTACATTTATATAAAAATATGTAAAATTATTATCATAAATATAAATATGATTATAATATAACCAGATACAAGATAAATATAAATATTTTTTTAAATTTTTTACTATACTGTTTGTCCTTTTCAGAATTACTATTCATCGTTTGTAAAACCAATAAAAAATTGATATTTCTATTGATAATATACAATTTGAAATGAAAATTATTGATATTTTTATAAACCTTTCGAGAAATATGATAAATTTCTTTCCTTTCTGTGGCAACATATTTTTTTTATTACAAGGATATTAAGTGAAATATTTTTATAGAACATTGTAAAACATAATATAATAAAAAAAAATGCACAATTCGTTGGAGCAAAGTAAATTTTGTAAATGGTTAAAATTCCATTATGTAATATTATTTATTATAGGTTAAGAGTATTGACTGGTAATAAATATTCTATAAAAAATAAGTCCATAACAGAATCAATAGCTGAAGATAACGAAGATGAAGATGAACTACATTTGTTTAATAAAGATAAATATAAAATATGAGCAGTGAATTCTTTGTTAACCATCCATTATTATCGTGTAGGTGTAAATCTGTTCAATTTAAAAGTCCTTGTAATAGAAATCCAACTAACTCCATAATTAATGTGTATTATCTTCATTGATGTTTTCAAGATTATTTAATAATTTTTATAAGAGTTTTTATATTACCCAGGATTAAAATAGAAGAATTGGTACTGACAAGCAGAATTTTTTTCTTATTTAGTCTTTATATATTATTTTATTAACTTATAATTTCAGATTTCTAAAATGATAAGTTTTGATAAACTATTATCTTTAAGAAATGCAATAAGTTTCTATTTCTATGCATTGTTGTGTTAACACAAATTACTGATATTAATTGGCGGTTAAGAAAGTAGTTCCAAAGTCTTTGAAATACACTCGTGAAAATATATTAAAATTACTTAATTTTTAAATAAATAATGTTAATATTAAACTTGTTAGCCAACTTTGACTATATTCAATTTACACATCCGCCGAAAAAAACGTGACATGTCGATTCTAACCAATCAGAAATTTCCAGACCGACAAAAATCACATTCGACGAAGAGTTTAGTTCAACCACATTTCGGTCGCATTGCCGATTTATATTACAAAAAAAAAAATACTTTGGATGAAAATCGATACAAGAATAATTTGCTTTATTTGAAACCGTCGTAGAATTTGTCACGGTTTTTCGGCGGCGGATACTAAAATGAAGCAGATCGGCAACTTTTAGCGTCAATACCAAAATTAAGAAGTAATATAAATGGTAACCAACTATAATAAGTTTTAAAACAGACCAATAAAAGTTTCTTCATATGAAAAAGTGATTTCTAGCTACTATTTTGTTGACTGTAGTTAAGTTGGTGTCCCAAAGATTTACAATTAAAACTAACTATGTAATAATTGATATTTAAAATATCAGCAAATTAAAGTTTCAACATTATCAGC
The DNA here is from genome assembly GCA_963920725.1 of Rhamphomyia laevipes. Classification (NCBI taxonomy): domain Eukaryota; kingdom Metazoa; phylum Arthropoda; class Insecta; order Diptera; family Empididae; genus Rhamphomyia; species Rhamphomyia laevipes. The sequence continues at coordinate 12,152,567 of OY987259.1, forward strand.
ATGGATCAGATTCCCGATTTAATAATAACTGCGCAAAGGAAAGTTTTGCTGTTAATATTACAGATCAGATCTCACAGGAGATTAAGTATAAATGCAGAATTAAAAGTATTGCATGATTAAGTAACAGGTTCTGATTTCAAGGAATACTGCCAGGAAAATACTTTATTATGTAAGTAATTTTCATTTTAACAACCAAATATTTAATTTTCAGTTTCAAATTTCTTTTTCACTATTTCTTTGGTTGGGGTTGTTTAGATTATTTCCATACATTTATTTCACTTTTACCAAAAATAGAATTTTATTCTTATTTTATCCATTTTTATGTATTATCCCTTAGTCCATTAAATTGATGTATATGTCATTTTTTTTCAAAATGCATATACGGTTTATTGTTGGCATCCCTTTCAAAATAATAATATATGGCTGTTTTTATGGGGGAAAATTTTGTAAATAATATCAAAATTAGGGATCATTAAAATAAATTCATTTGAGGACACCAACAAATGAAAAATTGATTCCTTGTTAATTTTTTTTTTGTGGAACTTTATACAACCAAATATAAATGGATATGTGAGGAGATGGAGGTTATTCCTTGGTACAATAATCTTGTTTTATTACGAACTTTAACATAGTTGGGTAGAGTAGTTAGCTCCAAGTTTGTAATATTAGTTGTTAGACATTAATCAAAACAAAATCCTACAAATTATCCGAAAAATATGATATAAATTTTTGAAAAAATATTTAAATTAATGGCATTTCACTTATTTGTTGCTGTTGTGAAAATCTTCTGGTCAAATAAGAGGTTTCAAGAGTATAGAATTTAAATTTTTTATATAATGGGGGAAAGTCTGTATCAAATAAAACCCTCTTTTTCCGGATAGTTTATTAAAATCTATTCATATGATTAATTGTTGGACATTTATTTGAATGTCATTGTGGTCATTCATTATTTAATTTATCAAAGGAGAAAGGCTTAATTAAAATCAGGTGTCGTGTTGGAATTAAATAATATTGGTATATAGTGTAAAATATTCCATCTAAGGACTAAACATTTGTCTGAAAAACTATAATGATTAATTTATGTATAATTTGAATAAACTCATAAATATACTTCAAAATATAAAATATTTTAGAATATATTTTGAAATTATTATTAAGGGCGGCGCACAGTGTGGGCGGAATCTATTCGTGGGCGGTAACATACGAAAATGTATACATATAAAATGCGTACAATGATGGCTACTATCAGCCAGGAAAAAGCGCTATCGTCGAGTTTGAGTAATGTTGAAAATCTACAACCTAGGAATATACTAAATGAAGTAAATTAGGAGTAGACTTTTTAAGGCTTATAAAATTCAATAGGAGACCAGGATTTGCAAAAGATCAAAACTTTAATTATGAATTTTATTTCGGTCAAAATAAAGTAATAACGTAACCTCGAAAAATATGAGCACTACACAGTCAAAATTTAATTTGTCAAAAAAACATTATGTGCTCTTTGATTATTAGTGCTAGTGAAAACAGAAAAATCAAAAATATAGCTAACATCTAACGCCTTCAATGTGCGCCGGCATTTAAAAAATTTAAATTTATATTTTAAAAATAATATCCTTAAAAGATTTCTATTTAAAATAAAATTTCTTTAAAAGTTTTCCTTCTGAAATGAATAATTTAACAACAAAATTTATACTCTTGAATCTCCTCAATATGTGGTGGTAATTAAAATATACTATATAAATTTTGTGGAAATGAATATTTTCTATTCCCTTTTTCAAATAATTATGTATTTCCTGGTTCATTTCTACAAAATAATTATCTGTTTTAGACATATTAAATATTATGCATGAAATGTATCTTCCTTTTTCACGCAACCTTTTTCTACTGTATCTTACCCCAAGATGAAAGAACATTTTAGTTTATTATGTCCTTTTTTTACTTGTAATTAATATTATTATGTATATGAATTTCCTGTTCATTAGTTTTACATTACTTAAACCAAACTCTTTTAAGAATTATATTATTATTCTTGTTTCTTTACCACCTTCTTATATGTCGGAAAATTCTTCTTTAACAAATTAAATTGAATTTCATTTACAGAAGATTGAATTATAATTTTGTTGTTAACATGGCCTTAAGTTAATAGGAAATTTGTTTTTTTCGAAAAGAACTTTAATAACATGAAAGATTTTTTTTTTTTTTGTAATTTAGTTTAATTACTTTTAAAGGATTGAAGAAAAGATGCAAATGAAGAAAATATTGAAGGAATCATAATAACATATTATAAGTTTTTCATCTTTTTGAAATTTACGTATGAGTTACGGTGTAAAAGTTTCTATTTGTAGTGGAGATTTAGTAGGTGCCAAAAAGATCAAATCAGACAGAAATTAACATATCTGTATGACATTTTGTAATTAATTCGTGTTTATTATTAAGGACTCAATCAAATTAATGCTGAAAGATTCTTTTATGGTGTAGTAATATAAACTATATTAGAAAATTAGAATAAATTAAATAATTAGTTTGTATTGAACTTAGTTTTTATTATAACTTGTTGTATGGGATGAAAACTTAAATATACATAGTTGAATTCATTGCAAATCAATGAATTTGGATTCTTCTTAAATTAAAGCTATGCAGAAACAATAATGCAAAAATATGTACCTAATAATCCAGTATCATTCAATAATTTTTGGTTGATTTTCGTGGTTTTTGGTTTATATGGTCTGATGAGGGTTTGATGAGGCTTTGATACCATAATCCACAGCATACAGTGTTTTTTTTTATTCGAGTGAAGATCCTTCGTGAACAATATGTGGATCAGAATCACTCCAATAACAAACATTAACCATTCATAACTATTCATCTAGAAAATGACAATTTCGCTAAAGAAGATTTTCTTGCCGAAATCATTATCAATTTCAATCATTTTCAAGCGTTGTTCAATCAACAATCAGAAAACTGTCTTGATAAAATTTTATAGTATATTGTAAATCAATACAAGCTGTTTCCATTTGTGAGATTTCAACAGTGGTTCAGTAATAAAAGAGTTTCTAAATTTTATGGTATATGCAGAAAGTTGGACTCAAGTGAATATTTGTTAGCCTGGACTTATTTACTCTTCATGTATTGCGTCCGAAGATTTTAAAGTTTGGCAAAATAAACTTATCTACAAATATCTATAGATCAGATTAAGAGCAACATCATTACAGCAGTGGCTTAAAGCCTTAAAGAGGTTAAGTCATTCTATATTGTGGCACCATTTATAATTTTTGATTGTCATCAAGATATTGGAGACAGGTGTTCTATGCATCTGTCCAAATATTTAGGGTTATTTTAAAGCTGTTAATGAATTTAGAATTGGTATAAAAATACAAATATTTGAAACTGAAAAATATCTGTTACTTATGTCTAAATATTAGACATTTAGCAACGTTTTTTTTTTTTTTTGCAATTAAAAATACATGGCTATTCCAAAACAGCATTCTATTTATTGTTGATTATTTTAAAGTTTTTGATATTTACAATTTCGAAGTGCAAGAGGATACTAAAATGGAATGCATTTAATTCAGTTTTTGAAGCATTAAAATCTACCACAATTACAAATTTATTTTAAATAACGAATTAACAATTTAAAACTATTAGTTCTTCCATGTTGAACAGAAGCTTCGGTTAATTTGGATGTAGTCATGAAAGAATATGAAGAATTCAAGGTATACAATTGTCAGTAAAACTATGAATTTAATTAGAAGATAAAATCATCAGGCTATCGATATTATTTGTTTAAGTTCAATTAAATGTATAGAAATGAACAATATTATTTTCAAGATTATACAAAAAGACCTTAAACCATAATTATTTGACATAATTTAATAATAATATGCAATTATGCATATTTCATTAAACCAAAATCTCCCATATTTACACCTCAATTAAAGTATAATAGATGTTAATTTTCCATACTAATAATAATAATTATTACATTATCAGATTACTTAATAACATAAACAAAACTTATATGTTCTTTCTATATAATATTCATCGAAAATGTATTATCCTTGTACATAATTATATTATCCATAATTTTGTGTTATAATTATTCCCTAAGCGATTTTATATTATTATTATTTTTTTATTTTTTTTTTCGGCTTGTAATAATATCTCGCCATTAAAATGGATGATATGAATAATCATCTTTAAAAAAAAAGAAATTTACATTCAACGAACCGAATCCGGGATATTAAAAAGGATATGTGTAATGCTTATATAAAAAAAAGGAAGGATGTAAAAAAATATGTATATATTATAGTAAGATTGAATATGTTTAAACATATAGATATAAAATCAGTTTGTGTACTTTAACTTTATATAGGGTAAAGCTGGCATCCTTCGAAGTGAATAAAAGTGTTATATATTTTAGTTCTGTAATAATATAATTTTATAATAGTTAGTATTTTAGTTAAATTTTCATATTTCAATGTAGTTGTGAAATTTTTTTATAATTTTAATTTATACATTAAAATAAGTTTATTTTGAAATTATTCAGTGTTTTTTGTCAATTTGTTAAATAATAAATATTAAAATTAAAAATATTTAAATTGCTAATCAGGAGGATTATTCATCACAAAGATCTTATATACACTCAATAATACCAGTGCCAATTCATTCTCCCAGAAGATCAAAAAAGCAAATAATTAATATAAATTTCAATAATTCAGATGTGAATGATACTAGTTACGAAGAGGCTCTATTTTATTTTTGAATTAATCCCAAGTTTTGTTAAAGTTTATTTTGCATCTCTTGATGGTACACCTGAATTAAATGTTGACAATTTGTTTTATATTAAATAAAATTTACAAATTAAATTATGTTTAAGTTGTTATTTACTGTGGAATAGAACAAAAACCAAACCATTGATGATGTAGAATTCCTCGACTTAAGCGAATTCTCACGCGTTGCGTTATGATTCGTCAAAAGTATAGTTAGAATTCAAAAAAATACTGCCAATTTGGATGTAATAAAGATATATCTACAACACTGAACAATAACACTTTAACTGATTATAATGAAATATTGTTAGCATGTCGAGGGTTACCACCTTTACCCTGCATTGAGATTTTATCTTTAAGTTTTTGTTTAACAATAAATTTTATGCTGTTTTTGTTTATTCGGTGTTATGATTTTATTTTATTTTCGGTATGTTTATTCGTATGTGCGGATATTGTGTTTAGGGTTATTGGAAAGTTTTATAAGTATCGGATGAAGAAAATTTACTGAAATGTAAAATTTTCGTAAAAAAAAAAAAATTATGGTAAAGTGTTAAAATATATGATTTACTATTATAAAAACTTTTATAAGAAAAATTCGTAGACAAAGGTTTGAATATCAGACTTAAAAGTAATTATACAAAGATTAAATTTTTAGAGAAAATTTTAAGGAAATTGTAAAAATTATTTATGGTGCGTATGAGAAAAACAAAAAACAAATCAAATTTAAGTAAATTTAATATTTTCGACATTATGTACAGTAAAAGTTTATGAAATAATCTTTTGTGATTTATAATAAACGCTTTATACGTGAATAGAGCTAAACGTAAAAAAAAAATTATTAAGGATAGATCAACACAGAATTTATAAGATTTTTGGTACTCGAATAATCCGAAACCTAAAAATTTCATTGAAATCCATTACTGACAATATTTAAAATCAAGTTTTACCATAAAAAACATGATACTAAAAAAGTTGATGAACAGAATAAATATACTAGAACTATATTCCGAAGTCATCTACGTTCTTTTCTGAACCTTCGGCCAAGACTTTTTTTAACACACCAAAAACAATTTTAAAGTATATGCAACGTAATGGCAATAATTTAAAGTTAGTTATACAAAATAACGTCAGCCATTTGCTTTACGTTACTGCAAGCTAGGTGATATGCTTCCAGTAAATTACTGACTAAAATATTTACACTATTATAAAATATTTACATAGTATTTCCGGTGTTAGACTGTTTTAAACTATACTAAAAGTTTCCAAAAATTTACTAACCCCTAATCAGATTTTAATCGTATAAAAAAATATTGAAATTAAATTTAACTAGTAAAAATTCCTACAAAATCATTTTTTAGCTTAGGTAATTTGTAATTAATTCCATAATCTTTTTTAATTATTTAATTTTCTTTTGAACTTTATAATCTTTGAAAAATTATCAAAGCTGATGTAAGAAAAAAGGAATTAATAATGATGAAAATAAATTATATACCAAAAATGATGAATAATTCCATGAAATTAAATTGTTTGGTTTTTATTAACCGCCAGATTCGTTTTTATAAAATTTGTATGGTTAGGAGTTAGGTAAAAAAATCTTTAAAAATTAGTTAATTTTTTATGCTTACAAAAAACAATTTAACATATCGAAAATCATTATAACCAGAGCTACACATACCGAATTTATCTTAAAGCAAATTTTATCACTTTCAAGACGTAGAAACTATAGTAATAAATTATTAAAGGTAAATTTAGAATTCTAAATTATTATTTTTTTATTGTTATCTGAAAATATACATCAAGAATTTATAGATTTTTTGGAAATATCCTTAAAATTTTCAACAGAATTAAAATTACTAAATTAAATTATAAATTTAATTTCTTTTTTGATTATTCGTGTGGAAAAACTTAAATAAATATTTAGCATTTTAAGATTTTTATTTATTTCTAAGAATTTTAATATTTTTCAAAACTACTTTTTCTTTCTTAATATTTGGGGCTTCAATTTTATCTATACCCTTCGCGATATAGCAAATTGGAATTTAATGAAGCTTCAAAAGGTAAAAAAAACTGCCCACGTTCAGCAGAACGAAGGAATAAGCGATTCAAAATATTTTAAATAAAGTGTATAGAGAGGTCGTGATAATCAGAAAAAATAACTCAAATTCACTAATGTTTTTAATTGTAAAATGTTGCAAACGAAACTAAAATTATTGGATTGGACAAGTACCTAAACAAGACGCTATAACTTATGTTACCAGCTACACTATACAGTTTTTTGTATATGGTATAGGCTCAATTTGTATTAAGAATTTTATAGAATTTTATAATTTTAATTTTTACTGACTTGAGGAAGATTTCCAAAATAAAATTTATTAATTATGTAAATTTGTAAATATATTAATTTTGAGTTGTAAATAGAAATTGGGAATTTTGACCCTTTTCGATTTCTCGAGAAATAAGAATTTCTTTTATTGCCTTTTTTGTAAACTCGAGAATCGAAAATGATTTTATTAAATTCTAGATAATTCTTGAGAAAACTTGAAAATGCATTGCAACTATTTTATAAGACTATATGAACGATAATAAAAGCTTGAAAGCATTCCAACATAATTCAGATATTATTTGAGAACTAAATTTTTAATAAAATTTGTCATATTGATTTAGAAAATTGATATAGATCAAATTTTACATCAAATTTCTTGTAAGAAAATGATTTGTACCATAAAAATGCTTTTCAAAACAAAAACATAATAAAAGAATTCATAAGTCAACAATGAACAGAACATAAAAATATGTATGAAAATTTAAAAAAAAATATGGATAATTGAATATCAATCAAATATTAGTAATAAGTATGCCTAAAACATAGGCAGTTAAGAAATCAATATAAGAATCATGAAAATAAGTCAAACTAAATTTCTCCACAAATGAAAAACTATATGAAAAAAATCTCTTCAGAATTCGACAGAAATTTTCGAGCACAATTTAGTTTTTAAATGAATATTTCCCAAGAACTTAGATCCTTAAACCACTCAATTCTATCTATAATTTATCCCAAAAAATCAATTATTACAAATTAAAATATTTCAATTTCCTAAAATATTTCCCTTTAATCCAAGTATTTTTTATTATATCCTTTAAATTATTCTTTTTATTAACTTTCTTGTATCAATTTTTGATTTCCCATATTTTCACAATTTTTACAACTTTCCCAAAAAAAAAATCAATAAATTTATTATACTCTTTTTTTGGAAAATCAAAGTTTTCATATTAAAACTTTTTGTATGGTGGTTTATAGAAGAATGTAAAAAGTTTAGCTAATAAAAATATTTGCCTACATCTTTTTTTTTTTTTTTGGTATTGAAATTTTTAATAATGTGAAAATTTATACAGTGGAAAATTTTGGATAACTGGAAAAGTGTGAAGTGTGAAGATAAACAATTTTGTTTTTAATATACTGAAATTATTTGTTTATGATATTTATCAAATTTTCTTTAATGTTGAATAAATTTTGTAAAATTAAATTGATAAATTTTTGTTAAGGATCAATATTTGTTAAGGATTCCATAAAATTGAAAACTTCATGTTGAGTGCAGTATTTGTGATTCAAGCACAAGCAACTATATTCACAGCTTGTTCTCTAGACAACTTTCAACATTAACTTCACTTCCTTCGCCTGGTTAGCAATTACCAGCCATATTTCTCTTCTAAATGGCTATGAAAACTTAAAATTTTCCGATAAACTTCAAATATATATTAAAATAAAATACGACAAATCATACAATTTTAATTTTTGTTGTACAGTAAACTCTTACCAAACAAAAAAAAATGTTCAATAAAACTTTTCCAATTATTAAACACCTGGCAAAATCTAAAAAAATAAATTAATTGAAAAAATTCGAATTTCCATTTGTTCTGTAGTGTTTTTAATAAATAAAAAAAATTATTATGTGTCGAAGAAGGGAATTTGAATTTCAAATTTTCTTCCTCTACTTACCGAAAAATGTAAATTTTTATACCTAAATTTTTTGGTTTTATATACAATCCACCCTCGTAAATATTCCTCTAATTTTGAAAAAAAAAAAAAATATAAATTTATGTATCAATTTTTGATATAAATTTGAGAAGACTTGAATCAGGCTAAAAAAAAAATTAAATTATTATTGATTTCTATTATTAAATGTTTACTTTTTAAAGAATGTGCAAAATTTGATTCCCCTAGAGACTGATTTTACACCGATAACAATTTTTAGAAGTAGGGGTGAGTTAAAGTATAGACGATATAAAAAACTTTTTATGTTATATAATTTCCGATCAATTTATTGATTTTATCCAAAAACTTTTACTTGATTGAACATAAAATTAATGCTTTAAAAAAAATTACAAAGATTTCATGTTTAAATTCAGAATTGAAATAATTATTTTAAAAATATTTACAAATTTCTTATCAAATATTTATTAACCATTTCGTGTTACTCAACAAACTTCATAAATCTCTAGCGTCTGTACCGTCTGTATCTACTATATTTATATCAACTGATGTCATACTCATGATTCATGACATTCTTTTTCGTATGCTTTGTGGTATGCAATAAATATGATATTAGAACAAGAATGCCGTGGCGTTGGTTAGTTGTGTGTTGTTTCCTCGTGGAATCGTATTTAATGAAAATCAGTGTATCTTCAAATGTATGTGATTAAATTATTCTGTGTGAAAGAATTACAACACCAAAATTCAGATTTAGTATATATAAAATTATGAGTTAATTAGACTTTAGCTTCAATTTGATACATTAAAAACACAAGGTTTACAAAGTAAGTTAATTGAATAAAGTTATGTGTATTGCCGGCCTAATAAAATATTTAAAACCTATCCAAATTAGAAATAATTCAAAGGTCGTATCTAAACTTCTACTTAACGCTTTGACGGACACTATTTTGTTTACGTGATTCAGCTATAGCTGAAACAATGGATCACATGATCAGCTCACTGCAATTGCAGTTGTTGTCCGCGAACGTGTTAATTAGAACTTTATGTTTTCCTATTTCAATAAAAACTATTCCTAAAAAAACTCTTGGAAAAATGATATTTACTGATTAGCCTAAACATGAGACTGAAAAAATTAGCCTAAATAATTGACATTTATTGAATATTTGTTTTTGTTATTATTAATCTATTTATTTAAAATTTCAGATCGTTTTCGTCTGGTCGAACCAAATCGGACCTCCATTCTGTATCTCCTATAATGAAATTGAAGAAAAACTATTTAGTAATTAGAACCATCAGAAATATTATGTCATTATTATTTTAATACGTAAGTTAAGTAATCTGAATAATTTTTTAACAATGCATAAAGTGCTGAATTAACAGTCAATAATTAAATTAAAATTCACAAGTTTTCAATGTTTTCATTTAATTTTGCATTACAGAAATGAAAAGTAAGCTTTCTAAGAAATATATTTAGGCCAATAAAGAATGAAAATGGTAAATTTAGAATTAGAACAAACTTAGAATGTTTTCAACTTTACAACGATTATAGTGTGTCCATGTGGATCAAAACTCGTGGATCATGTATGTAATCAGATCGGAACCGTCATCAGTAATTTACAAAATATTTAATGGTCAACCAGTAGGGCACATAGAGTAATAAGGACAAAACCAAGATGTCACGAAGACTGTGTGAAAACAGAACATAATCAATTGCACAGAAACTGCTAAAGATCGTAAGTCGTAAGCGAAGCCAAAGCTCTTTATGGTTTATTTCATCACATTTCCTAAATTTTCTATAATCTATAAATTAGGTATCTTCTTAACAAGTTTACTAGTTGAACCTAAATTCCACTATTAATCAAATAGCTAAAATTCGTGTAAATATTGTTAATAAATTAGCAAGCATTAAAAATCATTCGATTCGGTATTTTGAATTTCATAAAATCAATATTTTCATTAAAATCTTCGAAAATTATTTATTACTTTGTATTGTAAGCATAATAAATTCATTTTTATTAAAAGTCTATATAAATTTTGTGATTTACAATGTTATAGAAATTCTCATAAAAATCAATAAAATCAATTTTTTTTTTATTTTTATGTTACACTTTTAATATAAATTTATCTTTTGTTGATGTCTGTTTCAGTTAATCTTATACATAAATATTTATATGACAAAAATTTTCTTTTTTTTCGTAAGATTTTCATTTTTTTTTTCATATTATTATTATCAACATTTTATTAGCTTATAACTTCTCATAAATTTCTCTGATGAAAATAATAAGAAATCTTAAATCTACCACCAGATAACAATAACATTAAAACTGTTTATCAAATAAAATTGAGCTTTTTTGACAGATTTTTCACCCCCCATAATATTCTTATGGTTAACCATAAATACGATTTTTATATTTGTGTGTTTCTGGTGCGGTTTCAAGGATATTATTACAACTATACGTGCCAAAAGAAACGAGTGTTTTCTATATTTCATATAATATTTTGGGAAGATATTAATTTTCTTGGCTTTTGATTATCGTTTAAATTGTATATAGTGTGAAAAACCATAATTTTTTGGCTGATAGAATTATGATAACATTTTTATCGATATTCTTCTGGATAAATAATAGCATTTAAGAGAGTATATAATATACAGGAAATAAAACGATAACAAAGTCTAAAAGATAGTAAATATTTGCTAAGTGACTAAAAATACTAACAACAAAAATAAATTAACTAATATAAATGATACAAAAATTATTTTAGTTTGCTTTTATTTATAGAGTGTTGTGATTTATGTCTCTATTTTATATAAGCAAGCATTTAATTTCAAAGTTTTATAGCAGAAGAGTTTTTAGAAGATTGTGTACATATTTTCTATAAAAATTTTGGTTGAAACTTTGTCTTGTATAAAGAATTTATGTAATACTATAAAAATATCAAATTTATAAAAAAAAATTTTTTGATATTATTGTTTACTATCCAACTATACACTAAATTAAATTAATAACATGACGCACGTCGATTGTAACACCATCACTAAGCATTATTTGCAAATTTTTAAAAATAATTTGGGCGAAAAAAAGAAGTAGAAGAAGAACTTTGGAAATCCAAAATTTGAAACCTGTTCCTCAAGATCGAATAGTATGGCAACAAAAGGTCGTGGATTCAAGACTGTAGAGCTCTTTGAAGGAAGAAAGATAATTTAGCACTAAACAGAATCAGAAATACAACAAGGTTACTAAAAAATATACTTGTCGTACAGCTAATATACTTGTAAGAACAATACTGATGATATCGAAATATTTTTAATATTTATAATTTTTGGTATTAAAATTAATTTATAATAGAAAAACTGTTGGATAATTCTGTAATGGTGACGACAAAATTATAGAAAAACTATTTCAAACCTAAACAGGACCGGACCGACACAATAAATGATAATAATATAATTTTTTGTTTGTAGCATTTTGATTTATGAATTTCTTAAATTGCAAAACGTTTCCGAGTGACGTTGTATTTCTGATTCTGTTGATATCTTTTTTTAACACATATTTTCTTTAATTTTTAATTATATACATTTACAGATTATTGCTGTAGTCAGCGCAGATCAAATTCGTGCAAAATTTGTAAAATTTTTATGGAAATCCACCCGAAAGTTGCCAAAAGGGAAGCTGATAACGTGCAAAATGACATAAGAAAAATCGGTGTAAGGAACTGGAAAAGAAGTTCTCAAAATCGTACCATATAGAAAATCTTTTGGAGGGAGGCCAAGGCTCTTGATGGGCTGTAGCGCCATGGAGTAAGTAAGTAAGCAATCATATCGCTGGAGACACTCTAGCCATATAGAAACATATAGAAATTATTTTCGAATTAATAAAATAAACTTAAATTTATTCAATTATTTTTGTTTTGTTGAGGTTATAAATATTTTAATTGATTAATAACGTTTATTTCAAACATTTACAAACATTTATGACTGCATTATTTATCAACCAGGTTGGTTATGACGTCAGCTCGTATCCTTTTAAAATACCTTTCAAATCGGTTGTGCAAAATCTCATTCGACTGAAAGTAGCAGCAGTTGGAATAACTACAACTATCAATTTTTACTTTTACATTAAGTATTCGATTGACATTCGACTGATTGAAAGAAGAATTTTACAACAGATTGATATTAAAGAACTTAAAAGGTTATATTATATCATACGAGCAAGTGCACAATGAAGATTACATTCTGAAGTATTTCTTAAGATTCTCATAATTATTAGTTATATAACTACGAAGTAATACTCATATTTGCTTCTTCAGTTTAACTTTGATTTATAATTTCGATTCTTAGTTATTATTTGTAACATTGTAACGATAACAATTAAGAAATTACATTACTTAACAATACTCGTGCATTAATAATCTTTAAACTTTTCCTTAAACCTTAAAGCTGAATTATTTAAACTTTAAAAGTTAATCAAATAAATATATTTATATATATACATTCTTCAATATTATAAAAACTTTTACCAACAATATTCTTATATTAAAAATAAATATTTTGTATATATATATAAAAATTAATTTCCTTAATGAGTTGAGTTTTCTGTTACAGAATCATTAAGACAAACTTTTCGAAAAAACATTTAAAACAATATAATATCAAACAAAATACATTATACAAATAAATTATAAAACACCCACATTGCAGCTATAGCTCTATAGAGCTATGTAAATTAATTACACTCTGGCAATTATTTACGATAGTATAAATTTTGTAAGTTTTTCAACTATTATTTTTGAAAAACTATATTTTAAAATGACAAAGTTTATTGAGAAGGTGGAATATAAGTCGATTTGCTAGGTAAGAACACAAGATATGAAACAATCGATCATAATGAATAATGTTCCTACAAGGTTTGTATGTACGACGGAAGTAGTAGAGCTAGGCGGGTTCTACGATCATGTTCCTTCGAGGACAACCCTGTACTTTAACAGACCTGTTACCTGTTACCTGTTCAGATCAAACGGACCTGTTACCTGTTCACACCAAACAGACCTGTTACCTATTTAAACAGACCTGTTAGCTGTAACCTGCTCACAACAAATAGACATGTTACCTGTTCACATGACCTGTTACTAATTTAAACAGACCTGTTAGCTGTAACCTGCTCACATCAAATAGACCTATTACCTGTTCACATGACCTGTTAGCTGTTACCTGTTCACATCAAACAGACCTGTTACCTATTTAAACAGACCTGTTAGCTGTAACCTGCTCACATCAAATAGACCTGTTACCTGTTCACATGACCTGTTACTCATTTAAAAGACCTGTTAGCTGTTAACTGTTCACATCAAATAGACCTGTTACCTGTTCACATCAAACAGACCTGTTAAAGTACTGGGTGTCCTCGAAGGAACTTGATAGTAGAACCCACCTAGCTCTACTACTGACGGATATAGATTCAATTTCTTACTTCATCAAGCATCAACCAACCATGTAAAAATTAAATTTATTTAAATCAATAATGTAAAATCATTCAAAATTCAATACAAATTTGTTTGTTAATGTGGTGCTACGTGGAAGAGATTATGCTCACAAGGCTTATTTACGTCCATTATTATAGCTATGCCGCAAAAACGCTAGCTGTTATTGAAAAAGCTACAATACTTTCTGAACATATTATCTGTTTATGGTTGCCATTCCTGAATTACTACCACGCGCTGGATTAGGGGTATCAAGTGAGTAGAGAAAAATGTTAATTGAATATTAGTAAAATAATTTAAGAAATCGTTAGACTTTTGAAAGTATTTCTGTCACATTTTTAAGCGCTACTGAAGTGGCACATTTATACTTTTAAATTTATCCTTTGCGGAACGTTACATTAAATACTTATAATAAATTATTTTTCTTAGAAAACTTAAATTCACTGATTTGCATTGACAATGAGTTTAAATTTAAATTCTTCTGTATCATCATCCAAGGATCGTACGATGTCCAAGTTGTAGTTCTTTGTAATTCTTTCAATTTTATAAATTTATAAAATTTCTTTAAATATTTCTTTAAAAAATACCTTTTATCAAAATAAATTACATCCTTGTAAAAAAAAAAACTATTCGTACTAAACTAAATCCACTATTTTAACCTACATTTTTCGGCAAAACTTTAATCTACAAAAAAAAAGGACTTAAATTCTTCTCATATAAAAAAGTTCACAAAAAAAAATCTCAAGAATATCATCCTGTAATTTCTATTTTTTTATATCTCTATATAATATTTATATCTCAAAGGACTCACACGGCAAACACTTACAAAAAGGTAAAAAAAAAATAATAATATTATTAAATCCTCAATAGACTTAAACTAAAAAAAAAAAAAGGAAAATTCATTTTATCGAGATTTGCAGATTTACAGGAAAATAAAAAAAAAGAAAATATTGGAAATATTTCTGATCATTTGTGCCACAAATAATCTTCTCTAAGGATATATGGGAAATTTTTTTTTTAAAGATGGGCACAATAACAAAATAAGAAATGAATAGAAAATGATTTATTTTCTATTTGATCAGAGAATTATTTACAAAAAATAAAATAAAAATAAATAATATAATATTTTTATCCGATATAATTTTTTTCTTTTTACTTTTTTACATCACTTTAATCCTTAATACCAAATTTTTACGGATATATGCGCTGACGCACTTTAGTGTATTAATAAAAAAAAAGCTTTGTGAATTGAAGAAAATAGGATATTATAAAGGAAATTTTTTTCCTTCTTATGTAATGTGTGATTTAATAATGTCCTGAGGCTAAAATATATATTTCAAAGAATCAATCACGTGTAAGGCAATCATAAAAGGTATTGAAATTCGATCATTGACGATAGCTAACAATTTTGATTTGAAATTAGTAATTTTTTTTATTATAATAAATATATTCTATCTTTTGAATAAGTAATAGAGATGTAATAATACGATTTGAAATTGATATGAAACTAATATGAAAGTTTCAGTATGATTGGAATTACCTAACTCTAATATAAAAAGTAACAATCGGAGAACAAGTATAAAATGAAGGAAAACTGCACATAGAACAATTATTTTGAAGACGTGTATAGAATCAATTTTCGAAGAACATGGTCCGAAACATATTCGGGACTTAATACTCGCACCCAAGTGGGAATTATCGTCCATTTTACGATAATTCCCACTGGATAATTCCATTTTATAATGTACCATTTTACAAAATCATTCCGCCTATCATTCTATCATTCACATAAGAGGATATTAAGGCCCGTGAATCAATTTCGGGTGATAATATCAACATAAGAATAACTGATCGCATTTCGTGCGATAATACCTTCAGCGATAATTTACTACGCCTCCAAGGAGTGTAGAAATGTTACAACTTGAAAAACTTTTCATCGATTAGTTGTAAAACAATTGAGGGTATCAATCAGAAGTTCAGTAAACTTGAAATTGTCAAGATTTTTAGTAAAAAGGGAAGTATATTCAACTGGGAGCAGTACTGTCAGTAAGTAAATAATGAAATTTGAATTACAAGGATATTGAGAATATTCAAGAAAAATGAACTACACTTAAGTAAGAAGATCGTCTGATTAAACAAAAAAGAAATAATAGAATAAAATCCTGGAGTAATTATAGGTACCAAAGGACATACGAAATATAGCATACAAATGACATTTCTATTACAAAACCTATGCTTTTAAGCAACCATTTAGCAAAATAATCTATCAAAAATAATATTTTCTCTAGTAGTAATATAATTAGGTAAGGTGTAAGAGTTTAGAGTCAATATTAATCATATTGCAGCCACTAAATCTATGAATAACAGATCCTGGTAAGAGCAAGATTTCCGGCATAACCATCTGATTCAGATTCAAAATCTAGGAATTCTTTAGCGTGTAACCTTTAAACAATCATTTTAGATGGACTTTACTAAATTAAAATAAATATAGACTACTAATACTGACTACTAATACTGACTAATATTATTATTAAGCTAGGTTACTTACAGATAAGATATATTTCTACATATGCAATTTGACTATTTCTCAGTTTTATACATTTCTAAGCAAATTTTTATTATATAAATTAATCTATAAATGATTTAAAATTTCAGGAAAATTATTAAAATTTAATTATTTTTTTTAGTTTATTTGTAATACACTTCAAATTTTAATTAAAAATCATAAAACAAAAATTCTATTCCCAAAGTTTTATCCAACAATTAATCAAAAAAGTTCGTACCATCATCAATCAAAAAAAAAAAAAAAATTTTGCATATTATTTTGTTTTTGCATTTTATGTTTCACTTTTATTTTTAATTTATAAAATTGAATTTCAAATTTTAATTTCAATTCCTTTAACAATTTCTCACCTCCTCTCCTCAACAAATTTATGTATGGATAACCGGTAACCTTAATGACAGAAACTAACTAATGAAAATTAGTTTCTTTTTGTTCCGGCGAGATAGAAGTAACTTTAATGAAATTGCAATTTTCTAACATATATAAAAAATATAAAATTTTCTTAACCAATTTCTCATCAAAACTAATTTTAAAAACAATCCCAAATCTCATCCCTTAAGGATATGGCTTTCTATATGAATTCTGGTGAAAGAGTAAAAAATATCCTGAACAGGTAAAAATAAGTTATTATATTATAATAAGAAGTGAACGAAAAATGTCTCTAAAGTTTTGTATTGAAATAAAAATAGAAAGTTCATTAAATATTCACCCCACAAAATTTTATATAAGTAATTTTCACAATGATGCATTTTATATATTGAAACAAAATATAACCTCAAAAAAATAATTTTACTTTTACCATAATTTTTTTGTTTTTGTTTTATTAAAAGATCACTCATTCCAGACATATTTCCGTAGTTCATTCATCATAGTCGGTGAACAGACTTTCAGACTCAATCATAGCAGACGGCACAAAATATAATGGAAAATGAAAAGTTTTTCTATAACGATGAAAATAATATTAAGGGAAAAACGTAGAAAGTTTGTGTATTATTAAATTGAAAAAGCGTGACTTGATTATTATTACCTGGTTTTTTGTCTTTGTGGATCTGGGAAATTAGCAATTTAAAAATGAAATAATTTTAAAAATTATAATTACAATTTTCGGGGTTAACTTTTTTGCAAAATTTGAGCTGCTTTAGATAGATTTCTGAGTTGAAAGGTCCACATATCATCCAAATATATTCCTTTAATATATGGATAATTTGTGGACTTTTCAACTAAGAAAGCTGTTGTTTAAAACCTAATTTTACACAAAATCTGCCTTAATTTTGTAACGTTCTTTTAGTTATTGAACTTAGTAAATTGTGTTCACCTAATTTCTTGGTGCAAAAATACGTTAGAAATTTTTACTAATTAAAAATCATCAGGACCACGACACATTAGATTAAAAGAAGCCACGAAATCAGATTAAAAATTTACTATGTTAATATGTATTAGCATAGTAAATAGTAAAAACAACCTAACATTGCAAGTCATAAAATATTATTAACATTACAAATCATCAGGCCCTTTAATAATTCATGAATATGATTCAACTGCGAAGTAGTTTGAGTTTGACTAAGTGGAGTATTTATTCATTTTTAACATAGAAAAACTTCAATAGAAAACATTACATGTTCAAAGCGTTCTGAAACAAAATTTCAGCAGTATTAATATTTTTGGTGGCATCTGTTTTAAAGACATCTGTAGACAAAGATACAACAAAGAAGAGTATGAGCTCTACGGACACATTGACATAAGTTAACGTATCTGTAGACAATATAGTTATGCTGAGTTGAACATTTCATCCGAAAGTTTAAACAAGGTCCAGTTAAAAAGATCAAGAAAAAGAAGTAGAGCAGGTTCAAGTTTAACAGGCATATAAATCGTAACCAGAAAAAATTGCTTGATATTGATAAGCTTGTAAGTCCATGTAAAATTGATTGTCAGTGTTAAAAATTCGTTTGTATATTACAAAATATCTTCTGGATCAAAACTTTCCGTCATTGAAAATTGTGGACATGTTTTTAGTGTGTCGTTTTACAATGTTAGATTTGACTAAGGTTTAGGTATGTCAATATTGTCTTTAATCATTGCGACCACTGTTACCCTATTGTGATATACAGTTCCATTGTGTCCATAAATCCATGTCCCAACTGACGAAGTTTGGATCGAGAAATTAAATATAATCCTAATTTCTGATGTTTCTATAATAAAACATTTTATATTTTGTTAAGTCATAATTTTGAATTCAATTGAAAGTATAAACAACAATTAGAAATTCTAACAGATTAAATAAATAAATAACATACAAAACAAAATGGTAAATAAAATGAAAAAAAAAATCAATTTCCTCTTTTATAAAATTAAACAAATATAGAAAAAAAAAATTTTAATACTAAATATAAATAATATAAAACAATTTTCTTTCTGTTGATGTCCAATTGAAATTGCATCACGCAAACCACAAAGGAAATTAATCCAAAAATAAATAAATAAATAAATAAAAAGCATAAAAATGGAAAATGAAAAATATTATGAAAACCATGAATATAACAAAAGGAAAATCAAACAAAAGAAAATTCCCAGAAGAAAAACAAGAAATTAAACAAAACAAAAAAAAATTATTTAATTCAATATCAAAGAAAAAATCGGTAAACATTTTTAATACGTAGTTGATAATATCCTGTTTATTTTAAGGATTTCTTTTTTTTTTTGTATATACATAATACAAAATGTTTTATAATTTCAGCACGGATCCGTACAGAAGATGATTCGCTATACTAAATGCCTGGGTACAACAAAGTTTAAATTATTTTTAAGCTTTTTTTATATAAGTGAAAATCAAGCACGAATTTTTCAAGGAATGTTGTGTAGTCTAATTATCAAAACCATAGAGCTGGGGGTATATTTCACAAATAAGCCGCCATAGTGAAACCCAAATGTCAAATTCATTTTTTTGTTTAACAGAGCAGGGTAGGATCATAATAATACCAAAGTAAGTTACCACATTAGTAATGAAGTGAGTTGGTACTAGTTATAAAAATTATAACTAATAGCTATTTATTATTTTCGATTAGAATGCTATTCCTTGTTTCGATTCTTAAGTCAAATTTGATTCCAACTACCGCTAAACCGAATTACAAATAAACCGGACCGAAAAATATGCCTTGGCAAATTAGTTAAATCGGTCCTAACATTATAAATTTACCGGCTCATAAAAAAACGAATGGTGCAAGGTGCAACGTCAATAAAAGGACAAACACCAACGGATTTTTATTGAAAATATGAGAAACTTTTCGAATCTTTAAACGAATATTTTTGATTGTTAGTAGCTTCTTACTCTGTAAGAAATTTCACTGGAAAATTGCATGGTTTCCCTGATAAGCAGCCTACATGTTGCATATAGTAAAATTGCAAATTATAAGAATTATATTACAGATTTTAGGATATTCAAATACAAAATTCTTGATATCTCAAAAGTAAAATAGACCTCCTAAGTTTCTCCTCCACTAATTACTGATATTTTCTGGCCTATTGATTTAGAGAATCTTTTTATTTCTATCTTTAACCAAAATTATAATTAAAATTTGCCAGTAAATAAATTTATCCAAAAGTTTTTTTATATTTTTGCAATTTCATTTTAAACTAAATTTTTATATTTTTATATACAAAAATTTAAGATCACCAAAAACTAAACTATTTTGTAGAATCATGGGCAAAAATTTTCATTTTACTATTTTCATTTTTCTTTGTATAATATATGAAAAGTGTAAAGTTTTTGATTAATGGTTTTCCAGCATGATATAAATATTTTTATTTTAATTTTATATAGAATATATTGTGCTCTGGAAAACCGCCGTGTGTGGTTTTTCAAATTTATCCTTTTTGCAATTGGAATTTTAACTCTTTTTTTAAGTGAACATATCTTTAGGGTTTTCTATATTTTGTAGCGCATAATAACATAAAAAAAAACCATAATATGGTGACATGTCATATATAATATAAATTGCCTGTCAATGTCAAATGGTAGCACTCAGAATATCAAAATATTTTGTAAAATAAAATTATACATCAACAAAATTAAAGTTGATTTTCTAAAGTCATTTTTATTAGGGGATAATGTCAAAAAATTTATGATAAATAAATGTTTCTAGGGGTAGAAAAGTTTAGTATTAAGTTTAGTAATCACTGAATAATTACAGAAATGAATTGTAAAACTATTAATTGTTTAAATATTGTAATTTTGTAATATAGAAAAATATTTTCCGAACCTTTTTATTTGAGTTGCTTTATTAGCTACAAAATGTAAAAAGAAAATTAACAGAATTCAAAACAAATATTTCTCAATCATTATACTAAAGTGAATCGCTTCAGTTAATTAAAATATTTTAGAATTATAATTGGTAATAATTTACAATATTTAATTAAAAATTTTCATCAAATATTATTGTCTCCTCTAAAAAACATTATATTTAAAATTATTTGAAATCAGTTTAAATTGAAAATCTTTAGTTAAGAAAATTCATTAAGAAATATCAAAAGAAACATGAAATGTAGACAAATAAAATAGCTTGTGAATGAAATACTTGTTAAAATTTCCCATCACATAGAAACTATATACACAGTAGTGGCCATATAAAAATCACAATCTCTGATAATTTTTAAATTTAAATTTTTTAACTATATACACCAGATAGAGAGTAGTTTAAGTCAGTTAAATTGTAATTTATTATAGACATTCGGTTCAAATCCAGATGTCGCTCTAAGTTGAAGTTAAATGAGTACCAGCAATAAAAATGTGAAATAATGTAATTGTGATTTTCAAACTGGGTTAAATCGTAATTGTTGTGGTCATTTTGTTGACAACAATTGTTTCCCTATTAAAAGCCATTCGCTTATGTTTCAACTAAAAGTTGTTTCACTATAAAGTAGCTTAGAGATCGGAATCCATATAAAATTATAGTATAAATCCAAATTTCATAAAAATATCATAATGCTTCTGTGACTGAGGCGTGATGTCATTATGTTCGATAGTGGAGTGAACAACGAAAAACTCTAATAATTATACTCAATAACTAAAATATATTTTTAATAAGTTGGACCTATTAGTTTTATATAGATTACTCCAAACCATTTTTTTTATGAATTAAACTTATCATTGCGATAAACTAATGGTTTAATGCAAATATAACCTGTTGTCATTTTAAGCTGAATAAACTTAAAGCTACAGTTTATTTTTATTTCGAAAGTGTGGTAATTTATTTGACCACTAATGTATTTTTACATTTACTCTGTAAGAAATTAACATTTTTATATCAAATTCTCGAAATATATAAATTGAAATCTTCTTGCACTTCTTGCAAACTGATGTTCAGTTTGTGGTTCGAATAAACAAATGAAACCAATCTTTATTTATCTGGATAAATTTTGTCATAAAATAATATTTTGATATTCAAATTTTGAATGCATGTTTATGGTTTATATGATATAAATGTATAAATATAATTAAATTGGGATTAAGAAAATATATCCTTATAGAACAACATATTCTTGAAGCACATAATTTTCGATCTTTCTGCATAATGGAAATTCTTGTTATTAGAAATACTAATAAAACAATTTAGAAATTTCAAAATTTTAAATGTTAGGCTATAATTTTAAGTATTTTAAAATTAAATAAATTCATTAATCAAATATTCTCTTCAAATTAAATTCAATCTTCATAATAAATTCAACCAATTCTAACATACCTGTAAAGCAGCAATAATTATTTTGAAATTTGAAACATTCCTTTATCCTTTACCATAACTTTTTCAAAAAAAAGAAATAGAAATGACACTTTGCAACCATCATCACAACCTTTTAGATTCAAATACATGATGAATTACAAAAAAACCGTATACTAAACAAAAATCACCCACACCCTTAAACACTCCCCAAATGCCAAAAATCCCTGTGGAGATCACATACCGAGAAAACCAATTAACCTTTAATCTCTTTGCTGACAAGTAACGACCCTTTTGACGAGATTAAAATAATTCCATAAAATAAAAAAAAATATAAACATTTTTATTACAAATTATCCGGTTGGAAAATTAGGGTTTGCATGGTCGGAAATTCAAAACCAAAGTCAGATTAATTATAAATATTCTTTATTTTTCGTAATCATAACAGAAAAAAGTTATTTTTTTAGTAAAAATCATGTAATTAATGAAAACACGACTATACAAATTGTAATATTTTCATAAATATAAATTAAAATTTAGAAAAATTCATCAAATCATTTTTATTATATAAAATGCATTTCAAAAATTTTGTGCAAAATTAAATCAGTTTTTTTCTTATATTTAATATGTTTTGTATATTTATTTTACAAAGTGTCAAAATCATTGCAACATAAATGTCACACCACGTCCAAAATAAAAAAAAAGACTAAAAATAAATATTGATACCAACGACGACCGTCACCATCAAGGCATCAAGTTTTCACGACAAACAAATTTTTTTATCGTTATGAATGATTTTTGGTGAGTTTTTCATTTTTTCTTTTTTTTTTGGTTACCATGTTGTCATGTCACATTTATCACGATTTGATGAAAAATGTTATGCTACTTTTGAGCAAAAAAATTTAAAAATAAAACTGTAATACACACATGATTATATGAACATTGAACACGATTGCTGATTTTGAAATATGTTGTCAGTGTCACCGAAATGTTGGTTTTGAAAAATTAATGGAAGTTCTTTTTTTTTTTTTTTTTGGTATCTAATTACATTATTTCAAGCTTGCAAATTCATTTAAAATAAAGTAATTAATGAAAATTGAAAGTAATTTTACATCAAGAAAAGATGTTACTAATTTGATGGCAAATAAATATTTTTCATGGGTGGTCTAAGAAAATTATCAGAGTTAAAGTCAAATAATTACAATTTGGTCCTTATCCGAAATACCTACTTCACATCATCGAACATTATGCTTCTGCTAATGATGTGAAGCAACTTCAGAACTAAATTATTTGTAAAAAACTATCAGACATTTTGCGCCATTAAAATATCAAGAATAAAAATGAATTAGAAAATTAGTAATCGAGTATATAATCCTCATCAAGCTACATCTTCTCATTAACGAAGAAAAATAGGGCGCGAGAAAGAGATCGATTATTTGTTTGGATCAGCGAAAACAAGCATAAAGAAAGATAATGTTAGTATGTTATGTATGTTAAAGAGAAACATATATAAAGAAAGAAATTATCTTTTTAACCTTAAGCTTGATTTTTTGCACTTTCTTACATGCTGAGAAAATTTTTACTATCCGCAATGGATTAAGATCTGGTGTTACCATCCGAACACAAACAAATGTTAATTAGACACTACAAGCAGTAAAATACAAATAAAAATGTGAAATTAGGAAATAAAACTTGAACCAATAGCCCACCGTAAACACAAGAGTTCACAGTTCTGAAAGGAACACCTACCCCTACGTACGTTGCCACTTGTTTATTCAAGCCGTTACAAATTGAAAAATTAAGTTATTGAATTAAAGTAGTAAAAAAAATTATTGTAGGTACTACCAGACATCAACAACTACAAAAATACGCTAAGGAAAAACTGAAATTGTAGTTCAGTCACAAAACAAGTCACAAAACACTCGAATTAACAGGTTACCTCTAGCTTTAGGCTTCACAGTTCTGAAAAGAATGGTACTACTTCTTTCGGATGTCGCCTGTTAATTCAAAGCTTAAAAATTTACTACAAATATATAAAGCTTAGGAAAACATAGATTTGTGGTTCCAGCGTAAGAAAAGCATACAAATTAACAGATAACAGAAAAAGTTTGTATAAAACAAGTTTGTAAGATTTCTAAATAATTTGAAGGTGTTAACATTTATTTGGCCACTAGGGTACATACAACTGGAGATTTATTAATGAAAATTGTATAGCTTTATTCTAATTTCATAAATTTATAGTAATTTTTTTTTAATACTATATAATGAAAATCAAAATTTAATCTTTTACAATTCATGTTTTTTTCACTTGCAGAAATTTTGATTTTTGAAAAGTTGACTTTATTTATAATAGACACTTACAAAACATTTCTTTAAAAAAATTTCCCAAATAAAAGAAAAATTACTTTAACAGAAATTTATTTTTCCAACTTCTCTTATGTTTCAACACATTACAAATTTCCTACTATGTTTTATCATTTCCTTTCTATTTTACATAAGATTTTAGAAGATGCAAATAACCAAAAATTTTCCACAGACAACATTGATTATTTTACAATGTTTAGCATCATCACCACACAATATAGTAAGTAAAACAGGATATCTTGTTCGTATATATATAGAAAAATCTAAATATGTTTTCTAAATGTATCTTCTCCCACTGGTTTATGCTAATGAGCTGAACATCTTTTTTTGTTGTGTAATTTCTGAAAGTCATAAACACAGTAAAGAATAAGTTAACAATTTTTTTTTAAAAGATACAAGTAAACATGCAACTACACAAAGAAAAATGTAAAAGTTTTGCTTTTTTATAGTATTATATGAAAAAGCAAAACATTTGAATGAAAAAAGAAAATTATGAATGAATTTTTTGAATATGTTTTTTTGTTTTTTTGGCAATGTTTATATGAATTTTTTACTAAAGTGACTTTGTGAATGTAGAAATTATTGTATACATTTCAAATTATTAAACATTTATTTAATAATTTAATATTTCACTAGAATTTTTAATCCCATTTTAATGGATAACAGCCTAAAATATGTATCCAAGGCAATAATACTGAGTGTTAAGTAATAAGCGTACATTAAGGATTAACTACAAAGTATAAAAGATGATTATGTAATACACAAAACTTATTGATTTAAATTCGTAACCGAAATAGATTTAGCAATGATTAAAATATCACTTCACATGGAAAACGTACAGTTTACAGCCCAATCAATTTCTCACTTTAATAAATTTCGTGTAATAGTGAATCACAAAAACGAAGGTTAATGAATTACATGAATGTAAATCATGAATTAATAAAATTAAATCCAAAAATATTGAAATAATTCATAAATCATTATTGACTAACAACCAATTACTAAAATAAAGTATGATTTTACTAACCATAATTTTGAAAATTGAATTTATTTATTTCAAATTTCGTGATATTAAAGTAAACCTTAAAATTCTTACAATTTCTATTTCCAAAATAATTTTCTCTATACAACAAAAGTAATAAATATAAATTTTAATTTGAAAATTATATACATTTCTTATTGTACAATTTTCCGATTGATTTATTTACTTTCATTATTTTCTTTCTTTAAAACTTATATATAAAATTTTCTTTTATAATATTTTTCATATTTTCTATTACTTTTATAATAAATATTTTTTATAATGGGCACGACATTTCAATAGAACTGCAAATTTTCGATTACAAATTATTTATATTTTGATTGAAAATTGAAAAATTTTCTCACAGTTTCCGTTTTTATATATGTATACTTATAATTTTTGATTTTGAAATTTAGAAAATTGCTGATTCATGCTTTACAAACAAAAATTGTCAGATCGAATTAGAAAATGATTATTGAAAAGCTACCATTTTTCAATGCAAATAAAAGAAAAATTTGTAAAGAAATTTAATATTTTCTTGTGAGAAATTTCAACATGGAAAATTTCTTATATAATTTGAAAAATATGGATTTGTTTAAGGTTTAAGGTATGTAAAAGAATTGGTTAATATTTGTTGCTGAATTATATAATAATCAGAAGAATTCGAAGACAAATTTGATATGAAAGAAAAATATGGAATGAACATGCAGTTTTAGTTAATAATTCTAAAAGATTAACTTTGATTTGGAATTCAAAATATCAATTTTATCATTTATTTTCAAAAATTCTAAAGGTGGATTTACATAATGCGACATTATCTCTTCTTGAAAAGTATAGACGCGATGGTGTTTCTTCTTAGTTACAAAATTGAGCGAATTCCAACTTTATCGTTGCAGACTTCACATATCCATAACCATGTTGGCATGTGTTAAAACTTTCTTTTTTTTAAATGATTCGTATAATTTTATTATTATTTAATTAGTTATTTTATTTAATTTATTTTTTAATAACAAACTCTTTTACTCTAACCATAAATACAACATTTAATCATAATATCAAAATTTTCTATGTATGCATTTCATAGTGCATCGACAAAACGTCATATAGCTATGTAGATTTTTTATTGAAATAATTGCGTCAGTTATGCCTGCCGCAGGTTTGGGACGAGATAACGTCGCATATGTAAATCCACCTTTATATTTTAGAATATTTTTTGTAAAAATGTCTTAAAATATAAAAAAACACGTAATATTAAGTATCACAATTACAATGCAAAACATAATCGTACCACTTCTAATTATTGCCGTGAGACAAAAGTAGCCTGTCATATTTTGCAATTCAAACTGACAATTATTTAGTGTTGGCAGTGAAATGTAATTTATTACATTTATGTAATAAATTGTTAACATTAAAGGTAAGATATATTTTGCAATTGATGATTGATGAATCAATTAGAAATTAGATATTGAACGGACAGTAAGTAAA
Source organism: Rhamphomyia laevipes (assembly GCA_963920725.1). Taxonomy (NCBI): domain Eukaryota; kingdom Metazoa; phylum Arthropoda; class Insecta; order Diptera; family Empididae; genus Rhamphomyia; species Rhamphomyia laevipes. The sequence goes on from OY987259.1 coordinate 12,179,946, forward strand.
AATTGGAGGTTATTAAATAAATAAAAATATAAATTTAAAAAATAAAATATTTATGACAACCTTTAAAAACATTTTATTTTCGCTGATATAGCAAATATTTGCGGGATTTATACTATCCAATAAAATTGTACATGACCAATTTATGCAATTTACTAATGGATTTTATAAATTTAAAGATATTTTAGTATTGCATACTAAAATAACATTTTCCAAGATTGAAGTTCATATAATTTACTGTAGTACTGATTTCGTGATTCTTTTTTTAAATTTTAGCCAATACAGTTTTTACAAAATGTTACGTTGTTATATTTGATTTTAATCAATAAATCCGATTCCAGGCTCGTTCATTGCAAGCAATCCATCGCAAGTAATTCATCGCGGTAGCAATTCATCATTACTATTACAAAGCATGGTAAATCATAGCAAAGCGGCGCCGCTCTGTATTAGTAACGATGAATTACTTAAATATAAGTAAGATGAATTACGTAGTTTTATCCAGAACTGACCACGTGGAGGTCATGAGATTGCAGCTCCGTTTTTTTTTTTTTTTTTTTTTTATGTTTTTCTTGTTTTTTTTTTTATGTTTTTCTTGTTTTTTTTTTGCTTTTTTAAATATTTTTTTTTGTATTAAAAAATGAAAAGAAAAGTAACATTCATATTGTCATAAAAAAGCTAAGTTATTAAATAAGGAAAAAATGAGGAATAATAAGTAAATAAATAAAGCATTTCGAAACAAAAAACAATTTTTATTAAAATAAAATTTATGTTATTTTTTTTAAAAAATTTTTTAAAAAAATTATTCGAAAAAAGGTGACATATTTCCACCGCGATGAATTGCTATACCGCGATGAATTAGCTTGCGATGAATTGTTACCGCGATGAATTTCCTGCGATGAATCTGCCTGTTACCATAAAACCTAGTACATAAAATTTTCTTCTAGGTTAAATAACCAGAACTAGGTATAACTTAAATAGTACATTCAGTAATTTCAATGAGTATAAGTCTAATCTTCGAGCGTGTTATATGATATGGTAATCAAATTCAATCATTTTGAAGTTAATTTCTTATTTTTATAAGTAAAAACTTTTAAGTTACGTTTCCGAGTGTGAAGATTCACAAAAAATGATCCTGAGTGCAATTTAAGTGAAATTTCGACAATAATTTTTATTCTGGATATCTAATTTATGTTCACAGGTTCATATAAGAAGTTCCGGATGATAGATACCTGAAATCATTATATTCGTGATATTTTTTTTATACAATAATTGTTTTAAGTTTTAAAGAATTTCGATTTTTACATAATTTTTGGGTTAACAGCTTTTTTTAAACTGATGTAATATTACATTAATAACTTTATGTAAATATATTTTTTATATTAAATCTACACAAATTTAATAAAAACTTAATCACCAAATAAATATATCCATAAATCCAAATATATTTTTTTTACAAAATTTTTTATTTATATACGTGGAAATTAACATCCATAAAATAAATAAATTATTCATATCCGTGTTAATGTTCCATGAACAACAATCTTTAATTCAAAAGTAATAATATTTGGACTGTTGGATTTTTTTGGTTATTTCTACGATTTTTCTTTATTCTTTTGCTGTAAAACGTGTAATTTTTATTATTGGGGGTATAATTTCCACTAATAAAATATTGTAATTTGTTTCCATTTAGACTTGCTCTACTTCTTCAAAAAGTATGTATAAATTGCTAACCTTAACAATATACTTTATTGGACTTTATTATACAGAACCAAAAAAAACATTAATATCTCATTTTTTATTAACCAAAATAACAAACAACAACAACAGCAACATAAAAAAAACATAGTAATTTCAAAAACATAAAACTACTACACAAAAAATATTAGCACATAATATTTAATGATTATTCGAATTTTTTTATAAATATTTACGTTTTTATTCCTTAAGAAATTTGGTTTTAACGGATTACATGACATGCAATAAATGAGGCATTAATTCCAATAATAAGGATTTTTTTATTATTCTTTTATAAAGGATATAAAAAAACTGTATAGTGTTATTTTTGTTGCGTGTCAATAATATTCTAGAGTCAAATTACCTTTTTAGTTAGTAGCATTTTGAGAAATTATTAGCCTTTGGAGTATGTAATTATAATGACCTTCTTTTGTAATGGAATATATTGACAAAAAATTTGACTCAGTTTCTGATTAATGTTTAATTTTAATTTTATTCGGTTTGGGTCTATTAAATATAAAATTTTCTTTAATCATGTGACGAAGAAAATGTATCTACATAAATCAACCAAAAATTGATTGCATAAACTAAAAATTGATAATTTTTAAATGTATATTTGGAATTATAGTTTTTTGGATCACAAAATTTCCAATAAACATATTTATCTATTTTTTAGAAATACTTTTTGGAACAATGTTGGTTATGTTAAGAAGAGAACGTGAAGATCCGTGATTAGCAAGCATCAGCAGAGATCTCGCAGATTTTATTGTGGTTTCAAATTCAAGATTCAAAATCTAATTTTCCTATAGAATATTCTGTTTATCCTTATATCAAGAACACTTCACCACAAAAGTAATATTAAAAGGGCCGACCAACCGTGCATTAGGTTATGTCGTTAAGTATTTTACTGATGAATTTTATCATTTTGTACTATTCCCTACATTAACTGCATCATTAAATCTATCGTACAAATGCTTATTCACCGATACTATATTTACCATTATTTTTATATACTTTGGCGTTTCCCATTTTAAATAATCAATTTATATATTATATTTACGAAAGTTTTCATTCGATAATACTGTGGCTATAATTATATATTGCTGAGATTGGAAACATTTTAATATGGAAAAATTCTAGATAGTATTATTAATATGAAATATCTACGTTTATGTTAGTATATAATTTAATATACTTTGAAGAATAAAATTACTTTGTATAAAATTTCATTTTTCAGCAGTGATACCATACCAGTGGAAATTTTTATTATGATGGTCAATGGTGACAGTAAACATACAATCTAAAATATAATAAACTATTTTAGATGATTTGAAGTGTAAATATAATTTGATGCAAATAGAGAATGAATCATATAACATTTTTAACAATACCTGAAGAATGTAAGAATAACTACAATTCACATTTCCTTTTTCCGAATAAATTACTTAACGTTATTAATAAAGATAACGAATTTAAAACCATTTTATAACAATTTTTTATTTCATTATTTTACTTTTTATGATGTAGCTGAATTTGAAAGAAGGTTTACGAAAAATTATATTCAATACCAGGAGTAAATATATATAAAGAAAAGTTCAAACTTATTGGAAGGATGGATTCGCTAATGCATCTGGCATGAATCATAAGAATTTCATCCTACAATATTGGTGTAATGCAAAGATTTAAGGAATTGTTATAAGTAAATAAAGTAAATTTAGTTTTTCGGTTTTATCTATTATGCTGGTGACTGCATAGAAAGTTCGTATTGTTCTTGAGTAATCTGCGTGAAAATTTACATCAGAAATATTTTCAAATTTCATCATTATAATGAAAATTATGGTTCCTAATTAAAAATAATAATATGCTTAAATAATGTTTCGGATATCTGTTAATATAGAGCCGTTCAAATTTAACAAAATTGTATACCAATTATTTATAGAATTGAAATTTCCATAACGTTATCGAAGACCATTTTGTAGCGAAACCTTGTCCCTGTAAGAATAGATTTAAATATTATTAGTTATAAAATACACAATTTAATATCCAAAAAATGAAATAAAATTATTAAGTAAATTTTAATTTTAAAAGTATATTTCATTATTTCTCCATTTGTAAGAATATTAATTATAATAATTATTGATTTTTATTATACCATTTTCTTAAACCAAAAACCATTAAACAATAAATCACTCAAAACCATTTGTGGTCGAAATATTTTGTGCAGATGTAAAATATCATCTTATTATTAAAATTTTAAGGTAAATTTATTTTCTAAACCTCTATAAATGGTTAACACTATAACCAAACCCTCTAAAATATTACCAAATAATAATTGAAAATAATTAATTAAATTTATAATGAATAATTTTATAAATTATGCTTCAAAAATATTTTCATATAAAATTTCATTTTAAGGACTGTTAAAAATCACTTTTCCTTTCTTTCATTATAATTTATAATCTATGTATATGAAAATCAATTTCCAATTTTCTTACCAATAAACCTTATTGATTCATTAATATCCTTGAAACCGCTGTCAACAACATTTGTTCCAATATTTTTGTCCACAATTGAAATTTTTAAAAAAAAAGAAGAAAAAAAAAACACAACCAAAGAAAATTAATTGAGGCTCAGCAATACAAAAATAAAAAAAAAAAAAAAATTATAGTAAAAACGAACGAACACAAAATAATGGAAATTTTCTGCAAATGACACCATCCTAATGGATTTTCCACAACAACAAAAAACAACAATAACAAAAACAAAGAAAATGTTTTTTTTTTACATTAAAATATTTTCAAACCAAACACTTTGTCCCCTAACCCCATAAAAATTTTCTATTAAAAAACCGACAAAATTTTACAAAAAATTCTGAAATTTATAAAAGTTATGTTTAGCTGGCAAAAAAATATTCTGGGTAAACCTTAATTTAAAATAAAATAAATTTTAATTGAAATTGTAATTAGAAAATTTACGTATTTAAACTATTTTGACTATTTTGTTTATTGCTCATTATTGTCACCATTAGAAATGTTAAAATGTTGTAATACGTAAAATATTTAATTTTGAGAAAGAAAATTAGTTTTTTTATATACGTACATTAATTTAAAAATACTGTTAATAGTTTCGATATGATGGTATCGTACATTACATAGTATCAAAGAGTTGTATCTGTGCAGATACATGATAACTACTTAATTTGATGGTGTTACAGGCCGCTGCCACTCTTAGCAAAATTTAAAACATGTTTCCTTCGTGGCTCTGCTCTCCAGTTGTTTGTACGTAGTTTTAGGAGTTCACTGGTGACCTTTTCTTTTCATCTTAAGCTAGGCCTCCCTGCCTTTCTTTTTCCGGGTTGGATTCCATGACCTATTTAGCTGGAACTTACAAGCATCAACGACTTATCGCCATAAATTCAGACGGGTTTTTGTACATTTGCACTTTAGTTTTTTTTTCAAAGAAGATCTGACCTCATTGGTTTGTTCAGTATTATTTTACGCTTATGTTGTTTTCGGAGTTTTCAAGGAAGCCAAGATACCTAAACTCTCTGACCAGGTCTAGATTTTATCTTTGAATACTGACGTTCAGCTCCAGACAGTGGTTAGGTGTTTCTTTGGAGCTAGACAACTGGAAAGTTTACGTTCTGTAAACATTTAAGACTGATGACCTTTAAAATAGCAACATCGCTGACTGGGAGACATTAATCTTATCCGTGGCCTGTAAATTAAATAATATAGAATTAACATTGTGTACTACCGAAATTGGCAATCACTGCGAAGCTCACAATCAAATTTTTCACAAATTTAAAAAAATTGGATATAGTTTTTCCACAATTGTGAACTATGATAAAATGATTTATTGCTCGACGTTATTTTTTGGCGTTTATTTAAATGTAAGGATAAATTGTTACCTTCAAAAAATTGTTATTATGTAACAGCTTTGTTGATTTATCCATTACTTTTTTAAGTCATTAATTTCTTATTTATGAAAAATTGAAATTTTTGAATCAATATTTTTCCATATTTTTTTAATATGAAAAAAATATTTTGTTTTACTAAAAGCTATAATTATTTTTTGGTAAAACTTTCTCAAGTTTTTACCACCAAAAATTACATAATTATGAAATATGATATTTTATTAAAAATAATTTTAAGCAGAATAATTTATCACAATTTTACAGGATCAGAAAATTTATTTGTAACATAATACCGAAATCTTTATAACTCTTGTTTTATTAGTTTTTGATCATTAAATAACCACATTATCCTTACAAATCCTCTGTTCATTATACAAAATAATTTTAGTTAAAATAACCCCAAAATATTGTTTACACGTTGTTTTTTTAAGGATATTCTCAAACCACATTATTTTACAATACAAGATTATATTATATTCAAAGGATATTAAATTTTGACAACGTGACTGAAATTGTAAAGTTTATTAATATTTACCATAGGATTTAGTTTTTGACTTTGATCTCAGAAAACCTTATTTGTTGATAAAGAAAACACTAGGAACCACAAAACATACAAATTATGTACAGATAATTAAACAGCTTGACCAAACAATTATTTAAAGTGTTGAAGGTTAAAGAGGTTCTTGTCTCTGTCTAAAATTAACCTTAGATTCAATAAACATTTTACTAATATTTACATAATCAACCAAAATGTGGAAATATCTTCAAAATATTTGAATTTCAACAAAAATTTTAATTAACCAGACTGACAAGTCTTTATAGTTTATACTCAGGTCAAATATTACAAAGTAGTTACTAGAATTTTTTATTAAAAACTTGTATGCAGTTCCTTAATTAACAGCCAATCATAAATTGCAACAATTTTTTTTTTCATTTTGTTTCTTTATATACAATATCCTTTTCCATGTCGAAGCTATATAATAAAAAAGGATACAGCAGAAAATAGAAACAAAAAATACCAACCATTTCAAAACAATTTAATATAAAAAAAAAAAAATATTGAGAAAATTGCCCACTGTTATTTTCCCAGATACAAAAACAAAAAAAAAAACAATTCAGTCTCAAATGGACTGTAAATAAGGATAAAGTTTTTCAATTATTCGCAGAAGGATTCAATTCGAGAAAGAATATTTTTTTTTTTTTTTTTTTAGTTTTGACTTCATAAATTTTAAAAAGGATTTCAGAAGAAAATTTATGTCTGGAGATATTCGTCTCTAACCGCACAAATATTGAGTGCAGATGTTACCATATAATGTCCATAGATATAATTTGGTTTTGGCTAATGGTCAATCCGGTTTTTTTGATTTTTTTTTGTGGGACTTTTTATAAAGTGTTAATAGAGAGTTTAAATTGTAATTTTACATTTGCTAATATTTCAGCTAGCAACATTTCTTTTTAGTATTGCTGACATTTACATTTTTTTTATTATTATGGGTTATTTTCAATTTAATTTTTAAAAGATTTTTTTTGGCTAGATAGCAGGGATAGAAAAATCATATAAAAAACTTGAGTTTTGTAATTTTAATATTTGAATTATTAGGACATTTTATTGAGAACTTAAAACCTTTTTAATTAATACCAACCCTAATTCATAAGTTAGAGCGCTGCGTGCCATACTATACAATGAAAATCATCACATGGTTGGTTCAAAATGAAATTGATGTTCTTCCTTGGCCATCATCAAACCCGGATGTGTTTTCCATTGAGACTCTTTAGAGTGTTATGACAAAACAATACAGACAAATTCAACCTAATCTAAAGAAGATGTCAGAGTGAAGTGAAGACTCATTTACACCTTAGTTTTTTCAAGAATTAGTAGACACTATGCAGTGTATTACACTAAGAATAGATAATATTATAAAACGAAGGGAAATGAAACGTAATGCTTCAAGTAAATAATTTAGACCCTAACTTATGAATTTAAGTTTTTTTAATTAATTTTTTTGTTATTTAATTTTTAATAAATAAATCTGTAATTTACAGAAAATAATTGGAAAACTTTGAAGTTTCGTTTATTATTTTTTTTATTTTGCAAACAGTGAAACAACAAAGACAATTCTAGTGTAATAAGGAAATAAGATCCTAAATTATATACACGATTTATTATAATTTAGCACGGCTTTACAATCCTTTTATTTCAATGTCGTTTTTTATGGAAACACATGGAAATAAAAGAATACATCAAAGTACAATATTTATCAAGGTGTATCTGAACAGGATTATGAACCTTATAGACTCGGTTTAATAACAGAATCTGCTACAAAATCAAAAGCGTAGACAAAATAAAATTATTTTTACAAAAATTTAATATAAATTTTTATTAAAATATATTTTTTAACATTTTCTAAATTATAATCAAATAAACAAATTACATATAGATAAATCGAGCTAGTTTCAAACTTTTAATTAACATATTATCCTCCTCGAATGATGTAATCATATGAAAATGTCTCTGTCTACGTTCCACTTCTCCTATATGATAAAATTTTAATTCTGAACATTTTCTATGAGTGTTAATTGATGTAAAATAATTTCTTCTTCGTTTTAATAAATGTTAATTGATGTTTTTATATATAAATAATTTTTTTTTTTTGGTATTATGAATACATTATAATTAGTTCATTATTTATACCCGAAGTATAATTAAATTAATTAGCAAATTTGATTAATGTATGATTCAGCCTTAATGTCTCCTATATTCAATTTTATATTTTAAAATTTAACAAAAAGTTGTATTTAATTTGTTGATAAATAAAATTTTTAATTATATAAAATGAGAATAATTTGATTTTAATAAATAATATAATTAATTTAAATTGAATTATACGAAGTCATTAAAATGATTTTTAATTTGGCGACTATTACTTTCAACTAATCTTAGTGATCTTACTATCAGAGTGTCAATTATAATAATATTTAAAGCTGAAATAATAAAAAAAGTTAAATGACAACAAATCTCGCCATATTGAAAAAAATGATGAACCTTATCAACAAATTTTAGTTTGTTGGAAAAAGTACGAATGGAGTAAAACTTAGAGATAAAACTGTGTAAAGGATTACTTAAAGTAATGGATGTAAAACACCTCGTGAATATTATCCAATTCAATAAGAAGAACACGTGCCTTCATCTATTTTATCCGGGCTTCTGAATTATGGTTTTCAAAATGAAGTTTTTGGTATAAAATTCATTCAACTGACGCCAGATTAAAACTTACAAAACGTAATGAATAAGAAACTCTTGAAATATGATATCCATACCAATTAACGCTATAATAATAAAAGAGTTAATAATTTAATTGTAGAGTACCTCCTATATGCCGATTGCCTGCGGTACATAATAAACGGTTAAAACATCTAGATCTAGATCATCATTTCTTGACAGATTTGATGGAAGCAGGTACCTTCGATTAACTCATTCGTTAGAGCTGTCGGATGGGTCGACGTGCTAGATACTTAATCGGCCGTCGACGGGAGGTAGAACGGGCCAATAGGCTCAAGTGCGCGAGGGACTTTGATTCCGTCACTCCTTGAAAACCAACCAACCAATAATTTATAAAGTTACACAAAACACATTTACACAAAACTTAAGTAAGTATAATTGGCTTAAGGTTATGGTTATTAATAAATGGCCATTTCAAATGCTTTTAAATCGTCAATTTTTTTAGGTTATATTTATTTAAAAAAAAAACGTATTTTAAGTTTTACTTAAAGATTCTAATAAATATTATTTATATATACTAAATCTTAATACTTTACGAGCGTCTTAATTTAAGTTTAGTTAATAAATTCATTCCATATTTATGATTTTCAAGGATATTCTTCAAGGTCAATTGAAAAATATGAAAAATTAAAATATTTACAAAATTATTTACATAATACCTAAAAAAAATTCCATAAATTATTTAATCAAAATTTACAAAAAATATAAAATTTATATATGAACTGAATCCTTGTCAATCCCTAAATTCATTATTTACAATAATTTCTATTCAAATTTTCAATTCTACGTGATTACTAAAATATTTACTATTTCGGCACATTTAAAAGTTATACTCTTAAAAATGAAAAAAAAGACATTTTATGGTAATTAAATTTTATACAATAATGGAATTTATATTTTGTTACGTTCTTCTTTGCATAAGTCACTTTTAAAATTAGCTTCCTTATTGTCCTTAATAATTATTTATCCTTAAATTTGTCTCTCTATTATATAAATATATAGAATTTTATTATTGTTAGTCTGTCGCTTTAATATATTAAATTTATTTTCTTCAAATTAACCCCGTCCCTTCCCCCACTATAATATTACTAAAAAGATTTCCAACCTCTTTTAAATCCAATTAGGAAAACTTGAAGAAGGATTTCATAAGGATAATACAAAATTTATTTTATGCAAATTATACAGTTAGAAAGTAAATATATATGTATTTTCTTTTTTTGTGAAAAAGTCTTTAAGTCTTTAAGCTCTTCAAATATTTTCTTTATATTATAGAATTAAAGCTAAACAAGGACATAAGAATATAAATGAAAATCTTAAAAAAAAAAAAAAAATTGTTTTTTCTTTTATTTTCTAGTAGTATTACTTGAAATACGATTAAGTTAATTAAAACATGGTCTTTCACGCCAGACAAAACACTATAAAAGATTTTCTTTTGTTGGACTACTTTATTCTAAATATTATATTGGCTAGGCTATTTTTTTTTTTACAGAGTAAAGTCCTTTAAATCCTTTATTCATGTATATAATAAATGTGTTTTTTTTTTTTGGTTTTAAACAATTTATAAATTTATTGCCAAGACATTTTGTATATAGTAATAATTATTTTGAATTTATTTCAGGCCCAGAAAATAGAAGTTTGTGTAATTATCAGTGCCAAGGATATGTAATTATTTTTGGAAATTTTATAAATATTAGTAGAAGATAAAATATATACGTATATTAAGGATTAAAATAGAATATCTTAATTGCTATTCATAATCTACCAAAAAACAAAACAAAAAACTAAATATTTATAGTATTTTAGAATTCGAAGAAATTCAAAATGAGATGATGTGTTTCGTTTTCCTAGAAGATGCTATAAAATTTAATTATGACAAAAACAGATAATGAAAATGATTTGATAAATTTAGAAAAGTTAAATTTGTTTACATATGGACTGATAAAACAAAAATGAACTGTCAAAATAAATAAAATATTAAGTATAGGCTACAATGGTATCAAGGAGTTTAGTACCGATTCGTTAGTTAAAAAGTACAAATTTAACGTCTTCGTATATTTTGTATGAAAAATTAATTGAGTGGACAGATAGGTGCGATTAAAATTGAATCGGCAAGAATCGAATCGAAAGAGTTTGAATCGATTGAATTTAGGGAATCCAAACTGAAGCAAATGTCAAGAGAATTTAAATTTGACAGTTACAAAATAAAACAATAACAAAATAATATGTGATTAAATCGACTGCAACTGTACGAATCCAATCGAAACTGAACTGATCTATACGATGTATCCCACCCTTTAGAGTAAATTACAAATTCATGGGAAATAATTGTTTTAAATAATATTGGACACAGTTTTGTTTACTGAACTAATTTATCAGAATACTGGGTAGGGTAGTTCAGTGCATCCATATAGATTAGAAAATGTAGAATTTTATTATTTATTATATTATTTAGATAAAGATTTTATCATTTTAATTTTAATTTAATAGGTTTCGTTTTTTTTATTTTATAAATAATTTATAATATTTTAAATTGAAAGAAAACTATTTTTTATACTCTTACACTCGTGATACAATTTCCTAGACACCATAATGAAGATAACAATATTACTTATCTAAAATATACTAAAATTGATGGATGCAGTTCAAAAATATATTCTCTTGATACATTGCGTGTCGGCCATTATTGGAATAACATTTTTTACATAAATTATTGAGAAACTGACATTGTAACATTAATGTTAGATTTTCTTGTTATACTTATTGTTTTTAAAGTAACATTGCACATATGTTTTTCAGTGATGCTGCCACGTACACAGCACCAGTTTTGAAATGTAAAGAATAAGTTGAAATATATGAAAATGAAAGTTGCCAAACACGCTTTGCGCTTGCGCCACAACAAAATTAGGTTCTATATTTCAACTTTTTCCGAGCTGTCGCTTTTCTTTTAATTTAAACTTTTAGAACATAATTCGCTTTCTCTACGCATATTAACTAGAATTGTTTTCCAAAAATTTTTAAATATGTAATGTCTATGAAAGAAAAACTCATTGAATTGAAGTAATGAAGTTTTGCATAACATAAAAATGGCTGCTTTTAAACTAGCATTTGACAATTAATAATAATTCGAACTCAGACATAAGAAATAATAATGAATTTAATGTAAAGTTGAGTTTGAGTTTGTTCTATAGAGTTTGCGTTTGTTGAGTTTGTTCTATAGAGTTCGCGGCACCCATATAAAGTAAATGCAGCGCTTTGCTTGACAAACACTGGATTATACCTTCAATTGCCCTATGTCAACAGCTGCCTAAGCAAATCATGTTATTATGTGAGTGAATTAATGGTTTTTTCATGGAATATTATTGAAACCGAAATCAGGACATTTAAAGACATTCACAATATTTATTAGCACAGTAAATTCGAAATTAACAAGGAAATATATTAAATAAATATGTAATTCGTTTTTTTATTACTAACAAATGTCCAACACTATAAAACTAATAATAATTATAAGAAGGACTTGTCATTTCAAATGTTAATTCAATTTTTAACTTTATCTTTTTATTACTAACCAATCTCTTCTTATTATATAATAACAAAAATTAATAAAAAATACTTTCCTAAAGAAAAGTTAAATTGTTTTTGTATTTTATTATCAACAATAAAAAAAATTATATTATGATAATTTTTCTTTTCAGAGCAATTCCATGGCGCCACAAAACTTTTCCAAAAAAACAAAAACCACTTAATATTTTTCAAAAAATAAAGAAATAATAATAAAAAAATATAAAAAATAATCATGTCCATTAATTTTTTAATAGAAATTTCCCACAATTTTTTAGCTACTTCGCGAAACTATAAAAAAAAAAAATCTTTTTATTACAAAACCAAAAAAAAATAAAAACTTCCCGTACTCATTATTCTAAAAATAAATAAAAATTAATTGACTTTCTTTGTTTTGAATATTTTCTCATGAAATTTTCTTTTAATTTTCCGGAAAATTTTCTAAGAAACCTTAAGAAAATACTTTAATTAAATAAATAAATTAAAATTTTTATTCAAGGAAAATTTTTTTCTTTGTGGAAACATCTGTAAATAATTCTAGATAAATCCTTGTGGGAAAATAGTATTTTAAATCTTGAATGTAAATAATAAATTTGACAGTAGTTTGTAAAGATTGTTTAGACTTTTCTTAAATTTTATGAATAGATTTATTTAATTTGATAAAGAATTGTGAATGATTTAGTACGAAATATTGAATAATAAAATGTTTTTAATTTTATCGTTTCATTACAATTTAACTAGTGCTTGACAATTCATTTTAATTTAATCTTTTTAAATTTTCATGTAAGCTTATTTTATAAACATTTGCAAATCTGATACTGCAGTATTAAATGGAAATTGTTAATTGACTTATGCCCGAATGCATCAGTGTTCTAAGAAATGAAAATTGAAATATTTTATTTACTAGACATACAATTTTAACAATTAACAGAAAAACATTTTTTTAAATTTAAGTATAAATAATTAGTCCTATTGAAAATAACAGATTGTAAACGATTAAAAGGAACCACTACTGAAGGCATATTTAGACCAATCGACAAACAATTCTCCTAGATAATTAATCATTTACAAATGAGATACAAACAACCTAACAATTTACAACTAAAAGGATTAGCAGGCAATGCATCAGACATAGTTTCTATCAGTTCAGTTCAGTTTCGATTCGATTCGACTGGTGAAGTGGACTGAACACATAGATATGGATTTTGTTTTTGTTTTGTTTTTTAATTTCATACATCTTAAGATTTCCTTCAGTTTGGATTCGAAAAATTCCAATCGTTCCAAACTCTTTCGATTCGATTCGTTCTGATTCGACACAATATGTGTCCACTCAATCGATTTCTCATACAAAATATATGAAGACGTCAAAATTCAATTTTACTGAATGAATAGAAACTGAACCGATTGAAACTATGTAGCCCACACTTAAATATTAAAATTGATGACTTTCATTAACTTATATTAAAAAAAGAAATTAAAGAAAAATCAATCAATTTGTATTTTCTATTCATCAATAGTAACCAAGTACGGTAAAGTAAAGAAGATAGCTAATTTCACAGTCAAAGCTTAAGCCCAAGCTTAATAAAACCGATTGTGTGGCTTCAGCTTACTTGATATTTCAATAAAAAATGTATACTAAGCTTAGCTAAAGCCAAATTAGTTGAATTATTATGAATGATGAATAGAAAATAATATTATTGTGAATGAAAATGTATTAGCTGATAATAAAACTAATGTGACATTGAAATTTGTATTTTTTTAAGGTCTACCTATTTGCGGTTCGTTAATCTCACTTTAAGGAAGACTTATATGTATTTAATCTAGCACTGAGAAATCAGAAAATAAGTTTATCCAAAGCTCTTACTGTGAAATATGGCATTAAAGAATCTAAATTAAATTATATCGGAACTAACTTTTTCAAAATAAGATTGACATGGAAAAAATGTTGTTTATTTTAATAATTAATTAGCTTCATATTTAAATAATAAAACTATTTTAAACAAAATTAATATTAAATTACATTAATTCGATTACAAAGAAACAACTTCCTTGTAAGATTGAATTCAATAAATTAAAAATTAATATTAATTCCCAAAATAGATTCTCTACATAACCATAAATCTAAAAATCATAGAAAAAAAAAACCAATTACTTACAATTTTCCATTAAATTTGAATACAAAAATAAAATATGTCCTTGTACTTATCCCTTTTTGCTATCAAAATTGTATATTCATAAGCAAAAAAAAAATATATATAATGTCACAATATGAATCTACAAGTTTTTCCCAACCACACAAATCTTCATTCATCCTACCTCAAAGTAACCAAATCGAACCTCTATCAATCTTGTTTTAAGTTTTTTTTTGTCTGTAATGTTTTCCATTTTAACCAAAAATCTTGTCCTTCCAACCAAGAAACAGAAATAGCTGTTTGACATGGTTTTTTTATAACCCTTACAAAAATTGTAACTAGAAGGATATTTTAACACCACATAAATTTTAAGGACAAAAACCAACAGCCTGAAAAAAAACATAATAAAGTTGTGAAAAAAATGGATTTATGTTAAAAGATTTTTTTTATTTTTAGCTGAACAAAGCTGAGAAAATCAGAAACTCATTTTTTTATATATAAGTAAATTTATGCTTGAAAGTATGTTATTGGCGGTTACAAAAAAAAACATTGACAGGAAATCGAGGTGTGTAGAAAAAGGACAAATTTTTTTCTGTATACAACAAATTTTTTCCGAAAAGAAAAATAAATTATCTTTAAATTTTCTTCAAAGAAATGATTACCAAAAAAAAATACGTTTTTGAATCTGTTTTTGGAAAATTTAATTAAAAGTTATAAATTAACTTTCAATACTATTAAGGAAGGATAGAAATGGAATGCTTAGGTTGTGTCTCAGTTGGTTAATGTCATAAGAAAATTGTTTGTATACACTATAAAAATGTCATTCACTTTATTAAAACTATAAATTAGTTCCGGTACTCCTAAAATGTTTAATTAAACTCATTTTATGCTTTAGCTCTTGCCGTTGCTGCTGATAAACTAAAATACAGTCGTGAAAATTTTGTTGATTTTTATGTAAAGACTTTTGCAACAATTTATACTTTATTAAATTGCAGGTGTTGCGGATGTTGTGTATCTCGTAAAAAAAAAAATGCAAAGTTGGTTGTCAAATAATGTAATTTATTATCATAGTCGCTACGAGCTAATGGGATGAAAATCGTCTCATAAAAAATGTAATTATTCACTTCGTGCTTAGTTTCTCCAAATTGTGACCTAATGAAATGTTAACATGTTAAAGTTGTCTAGACAAAATAGTCTTCAGTTTCTATAATCGTTTTGTAAAGTATTTTGTGTTGTAATTTATCTAATGTGTCAAACCAATTACCTTAAATTCTGCGAGATTGTTTTAGAAATAGGGAAGCTCACAAACGAAAATAAACACTGCAAATACAAAAGTAATCACTATCATTATATTGAGTAATAATTATCCCATCGCTGGATTACACGTAACAAGTCAAAGTTACAAATAAATTATTATAAATTATTGACCTTTCAATCAAATAAGATAAATTTTCTGAGGTTACTCCTTCAATATAAAGTTTATTAATCCGTTTTTATTATATTATTATATTCTTACCTAATAATTTTGATTCAGCAATCCAATTTTTTTTACCTTTTATCCAATTAATTAATTTCAGTTATAAGTTTTCAATTATCTAAAATGTTAAATTGTTTTGTTCAAATCGAAAATTAATCAGGATTAGATCCTTAAAATTATCTGGCGAAAACTATATAATCCACCAAATACTCAATTGATTTCAAATTCTTGATTTTATTGAAACTTTACGATAGAATTTTCAATTTTAAAACAAGATATGAAAGGATCGAAAAAGTTTTAATCCTTTTTTTCAAAATTTCTTAAATTCCATATAAAAATCAAATTTACCATAAATAAAAAAACTTTGGAAAAATCTTTGGAAAATTTCAAAATGAAAAAATATTAGGAAATTCGTTTCGTAATTGCTAATGGCTTATTGGAATTTGGGATACAGAGATTTGTAATGATAAGTAAAATTATTGATGATTGGGAATGATAAAATTTGAAATTTCAATTTGATTATTACAGATAAAAGTTTATAATTTATCTGTAATAATTTCATAAAAGCTGTTGAACTAATTCAGATTATATTTAAATGGAAATTTACGATTTTGTTTTCTGTTTTAATATTTTAAGAATTGATTTAGTGAGTAAAGTAAAATTATTTTACAATTTCAATGTACACAAATCAATAAAGATTCTGGATATACAAAAACTGTAATAACCAGTTCGGTATTGGTCCCATATGGGACTGAAAACTATCAGATAAGTCATTCAATTGCATATGAAAATTGTATGTTATTACTTAAATATTTGTTACAATATTATTTCTATCGGTATTCCTATTTGTGTATGCTTCTAACTGATGTTCTCTAACAAAATATTAAATGCTATACATTTCAACATGTTTTATCAAACCTATCCATATAAAAATATCTCCAAAAAAATGATGCAAAGTAAGAAACAAGGACCCAAAAGATGTCCATTTTTTATTTTTGAATATTTTATGATACCAACAAAGTAATTTATTCAGATCCTTAATATAATTCAATGACATGAAGAAACCCCCACCACAGTTGGAAATTAGAATTAAATTTTTTATAAAATCTATTCAAGAATTCTTCAATTTTTTGACCAGGATTATTTAAATTATTTCTTTATATAGCCAATATTATTTTTTCACTACTACTATTTTAATAATTCTTTATTATTCAATCAAGTTGGAGGCAGCAAAAAAAAATAGAATGAAATGAATTACGGAAATCCCGGAACTTTAAACTGTCAATTCCAATAACATTAAATTTTTTTTTTCTTTACTGAATAGAACTTTAATTTAGTCTAAAAGTTCTCGATTTTTTTTTTTATTTAAAATAACAAAATCCTTGAAATCCTTACCGAATAGAATATCAATGAACCGTAAACGCCAAAAATAACTTTTTTACATAACTTTTTTTACTCCTCTTCCTTAAAAATAATATAATAATAAAAAAGAATAACTTAAATTTTTGGAAGGAAATAAGGCAAAACTTTACAGACATATTCATCGGATTTTTGGATATGATGACAAAAAAAAAGGATCTGTTTTATTAGGCAAAAATTATTTTGCAAAAAAAAAAAAAAAAATTATTATATAAATCTAGAATAGAAAAATCTGGAAAAGAAGAAGATTTTTTTTTTTGTACTGTATAATGTTAATGGAATTATCCTAATGGAATTCAGATTTCTTGATAAAATATACAATTTTTTTTTTTCTCAGATTTCCGGAATAATGATCTGCGTGTTTCGAGATTCGTCACCAAATATTATTTTTTTCTCTTCTTATCTATTTTACTTGTAGAACATGGACAAAAAAAATGAAAATTTTATGAATTTATTTAAATATTCAATCCGGCTTGTGCAAATTTACTGGCATCGGTTTATTTAAGAAGCTATTTTTCAAATTTTAATGCCAACACAAATTGTAAGAAATTGAAAAGAACTACAAAAATTAAAATAAAAAAAATTGGATATTTTGAAGATATTTCAATTTAATTTTTTAGTTTTTAAACGTAATTGAAAATAAGTTTACAGTACAGGATGATTACGAAACAACTAATTTTAAAACGAGTAAATTTGAAGTATGATTTAGACAATAATCATACTAATAATCATTAAATATTCAATGCTTTGACTGACACAGTCTCCTATATGCAGGAGTTGTGAGGAGGAAATGGAATCTCTGGAGCATGTTTTGTGTCATTGTCCAGCTGTCAGACACAGAAGATTTAAATTTTTGAAATGTCATTTTATGACAAGTCTTTTTGAATCTGGAGAAGAAAATGTTGAAATGTTGATGGCGTTCATGAAGGAAACAGGATGGGCTGACGTATTTTAAAAACTTGATTGTATGCCTGCGTAAGTGTACAACGGGTCCTTGTGGCCTTGGTACGTGAGGTGTCTTTAGGTCCCTCCTCCATTCCAACTAATTGATGATTTAGGCAAGTACTGTACGAATATTTAATTCACTATTAATATTTGATATAAATGGAATAGCTGAAATGTATTGAAACTTATAATTTCAATGTTTATTTAATTATTTACATTTTTCAATAAAACGTTTAAAACTTAGTTGCGATATAAGACAAAGAAAAATTTCAGTGTAATCTTTGTAACTAATTGAAAAGGCTTGACCGAAGACAATGGTTGACAGTCATACTTTGATCCTTTACAAAGACGAACTTTATAAATAAGAAAATTTCATTTTGATACAAATATTGATGAAGTTTTATAAGATTATCTATTCCTCAATGTATAGACACATTTTTCTATTAACAAAATTATTAATTCTAATCAACTATGTGATAATGTCAATTCCCCTTTCTACACTAAAACATAAATATTTTTATATTCATTTCCAAAATGTCAAACATTTCTACTGTAACATTTCGGATTAAATATTATTTTACCAAAAACATATTATTAAATATATAAAATCTCTCTGGGGATCACTCACCATATCAGCAAAAAATAAAATTAACCTTTAATGATCTAATGTTGACCCTATGGTGAGATTAAACAAAATTCTAATTTCATCATAAAAGTATTTATTTATATTTAATAAATTTTTCATATCTAATGGGTTGGTTATAATTGGGCTACCATACCACCACAACTACCAACTACCGCGACACGACAAGTTATAATTGTGGTACAAAATCGCGGTAAAATGTAACTTTGAAGTGTCATTTTGGTGTTGATAGAAGAATATTTGCAAATAAATCGAAAAAAATTATGTCGATGAATAATATTTTATAAAAAGCTATAAGGTATATAAAGAATTAAAAAAATTAAAAGAACCTAATAAAAAGAAAAGAAGGTGCAGATGGAGAGTCCGAGAACTGTACCAGACAAAAGACCAATATGGATTTTATGCCACTTCATTTAAAGTATTGCGGGAGAAGGACCCAGAAATGTTTTTTTTAAAGCAAACAAGAATGAATGTTGATTTATTCGACACGTTGCTTGAAATGCTGCAAGATAAATTGACGAAAACATCAATTAGAAAACCAATAGAGCTAGAATGTCGACTGGCGTTAACATGAATGTAAACAATCAAATAAAATATTTTAAAAATATGTTACAAAGTTATAATTTTGACAATATTACTACTACACTTACTTTAGTGCAACTTCAAAATTTTTAAAACTCAGCAACATTCGAAATTTTAGTAGCCCAATTATAACTCAAAGCATTGATTTCCATTTAAGAGTGAAGTTGGTAGTTTTGTTTGTAGTTGTGGTGGTAACCCAATTATAACCAACCAATAAGGATATATGATCAGAATATTTATTTACTTTGGTGCTAATCATATTTCAGAATCAAAAGGACGAAATTTCAGGATTTACAAATATGACTGTACTATTAAAATAATTATATGGTTTGGTCGTAAATAATACGAAAACTAAATAATTATTTCTCGATATTATTTTCTTATTGCACTGTTGTTGTACCATGTTTGAAGGGTGCTAATAGAACCAAGTTGTCTCAAGATTTTTACATCGTACAATTCGAATATCCTTTCAAACCAATTAGATATTTTCAAAATATTATTATTTTATAACATCTCGTAAAATCAACAAAACAAAATTATAACAAGACTCAATGTCAATTTAGATGACAACATAATCACACTTCAGACACATTTAGAACACCAAGTAAATAAAAATAATTTCTTATTCTAAACATAAACCTAGAAAATTTAAGTTAACAAAAATATTTATTCAACTTAAAAATATTAGTCAAAAATATTTAGTTAATCTTCCACCAACCATAAAAAAAATAAAACAAATATTAAACTTATTTTTTCCTTAAAATCCTTATCTCCACTACCTTAAGTGCTGATCAACAGGTGGAGAGGATTTTACCAGATTAGACTGTAAAGTAATATGTAAGTAGTACTACAAACAAAAATAGAATAAAAAAAAAATTATTTACCATAAAAAAATATGGTTTTTAATATTCGAAGGATAACAATTTTTTTCTAGTTTAAACGATTTTGTTAAAAGGTTACAGAAATTTTTGTTTTTAAAGGTTGGTAAACATTTTGAATATTTATTATAATTTATTCAAAATATTATTATTAATTCAAATTCTACAAAATTATGGACTGATGAGATGTGTTCAGAAACTTTGATAAAAAACTATTTTTAGCGTATATAAACTTTAGGAAATTTTCGGTAATTCATATTAGTTTTTGGTATGTAAATATTTTTGTCTTTGAGTAAAATTTTCATATTTTAAATGTATAAAATGATGTGGCCATGGAAGTTGTTGAAGTTTTACCAAAATACTTTTCAAATTTCATTACAAATATTTTCTGTAAGTGAAAATGTCAATTTACAAACATAACAATTCATTTTTACAGAAATTGGAAATAAAAACTTATTAAAATTTCTTATTATTTTTAGTAAATTTATTAAATAACTTTGAGGTTTGGAAATCTAGTTTTAACTACGAGCTGTGTGAGATATATAGGAACAGTAAAGCAATCAAAAGAAACCAGTTTCACAGGCTACAAGTTCACATAAGCAGAATAGATTACAATTTGGGCAACTCTAAACTTGTAGGCTAGCGTATAATTGTCGTAGAACAGGTTAGAAAAACGGTATTGAAAAAGAATAAGGAAGGACAGAGTCCTATGTCCTGTTGCTCCGAATAAGTAAGTACTTATTAAATAATTGTGCAATGAATTAAACATTACCATGTAAAATTTATTGAAACTGCAATTTTATCCTAATTTTGTATTCTGTTCACAAGTAATTAATAAAAAAATTCTTATTTCGTTAAAGTTTTCTTGATTTTTTAATCAAGTCTTAATTAAATTTTTTTTTTACGCAACATTTCTTAATTATCTTCAATTTTTCTTGCTTGATTAAGACTTTTACTTTCAGAATTATATTTTGGGTGGTTGGTTTTTCTTTTTTTCATTTTATGTTCCAGAGTAAATTGGAAGGAAAAGAAAAAGTTTTTTTTCTGTCAGTTTCTAGAATACATAATTCCCCCCACTTTACTTTCCATTTCAGGAAAATTAAATGAAAAAAGAAAAGGCAAATTTACTTTTCTCATATCTCATGGGTTTAATAATTTTTCGTAAAAAATTATTTTGAACTTAATATTCGGAATTATTATAATATTCATAATTATTTCTAGAGCGAGTGATATCCTTTTTTTATATAATCATTTTTTAATCGCATAAGAATAATTTTGCTGAGTTTTTTTTTTATTGAAAAACTTTTGAAGGGTCAAATTAGACATTTTGGCAAAAATAATTAAGTAAATTTTTTATTTTTTTAAAATATATTTTTGGTTCTTCGTAGATTAAATTTAATATTATGAGTAAAATTTGATGGTGATATAAAAGGGATTTTAATGAAAGTATAAATATGAAAGTAAAAGAAAAATTATCTCTTATTTTAATTGAGTCATTAGTAATGATAATTAAAGAAGATTTCATTTTTTTATATATTGTCCTAAATTTAAATACGTAAGATTAGGTTTTTAATTGAAAGTGAAAAGTTTCATTTTTTTTTGTAAATATAAAAATAAGTTAGTATGTTAATTAAAATGTTCATTAAAAAATATTTATAATTTAAAAATAATCACATTTTAAAAATGACTGAAATCGTATGGGTAACTCAAAACTGGGAGTTTGTTAAAAAGTTTCAGTAATATTCAGAAACAATTTCAAATTTCTGGGACTATTGTTTGAAAAAAAAAAAAATATTTAAATTATTTTCGAAAAACGTATTATAGCTAAGAGCTAATTTAGAATTAAAAGGGTGAAAAAGGATAATTAGTTTCCTTGTTCTACTAAAATAACGAATTATGAAATAATAATATTTTTTCTAAAAATTTTGTACAACTTTTTATAAATTACTATAGCTGACAGAGAGATATAAGTTCAAAATTCAATGTGTCAATCGTAATCAGAATTAAGTGGAGTAAGAACATAAATTCTTTAAAGATTTTCCAACTAGTTATTACTGATACGCGGCATTAGCTTCGCTCAGGGAATGGATTTTAGATATTTCATTATTTGTATATTTTATATTGTCGATATTTGTGTGGAGACAAGAACGCATTCTACACGTGAATAATTCAAATGAATGAATATAAAAAGAAATTCGATAAAAATAAAATAAATCTTATTTCGATTAGAAATATAATTAGTGAATAAAAGTAAGAAAGAGACAAATATTTCCAACAACCACAATTTTCCTGATTATCCTTTTCCAGTCCAGTTTTTCACCATTCGTTAGGTTTTCTTACATTTTTCCGCATATCATTAACATTTTGCTCTGGTCATTCTTACATGTATGTGACGTAATATTAAAATATGTCTTTGATAATAAAGTTTTCCGAAGGCTACTGAAAATGAAACGAAGATAATGAAAATGTTCAGTATAAAGTCACTTGAGTAAGTCAAATATCTAAAATAAGAATTTGAAAATAATTGGTATTTAGATACCTTTAAACAACATTTTCATTACATGAAAATGTTGTTAATCCTTCGTAATGTTTACATCGTCTTTATATTATGTAATATTAACAGAAGTTTTTCGATAACTTTGTGAAAAATTCATTTCGTTAACTGACGGTTAAAGTGACCTGATGAATAGACCAGACCGTAAATTTAACATATAACTATTTTATAATTAGTATAAAAATACCTTAACAAACAATATTGTTAGATGGATTCATGCCATGATTCATTCCAGATACTAATAATTTTTACGTTATACCATTTTTATACAATGAATTGTTATAAAATGGCATAGAATTCGTCATGTTTATGGACATCAAAAGTATTGTTAGGGAAAATCTGGTATTTATTATGTTATTCTTCTGGCCACTGGTTTTAAATAATTGTCACACTTAAAGCTAATTAATTCTGAAATTCGACATTGTAGACATTATAGTCGAAATTTTAATCTATAATGTGTTCATTATATTGCCATCTTTATTCAATCTTATTACACCAAATGGACAAGTATTTTATGTTTACTTAAATTTAATTAACGATACTTTTTGAATTTAGTGCTTTCCTTAAATGTTTAGAAATGAATCGTCAATAACTTCAATATATCTATGAATATTACACCAATTTTATTTCGATAGTTTGATTTTTATTTGTGAAAGTTATAATACAAATATCCGCACGAAAGTGTGTATAAAATGTTGAGTAATTTATTTAGATAACATTCTATACATAAAAGATAATGAAAATTAGGTTCTACATAATTATTCACTCAAATAATCCATGTTGTTATTTTACTATATTAAAATGTACGATTTTTCGTATTACATTTCATAAATAATTCATGTCCTTGACTTTTTAATTAACCAATAAAATATTGTTATATTTATTTTGGTAATAAAATACGCCAATTAATTGTATAATATTAAAGAGAACTTGTAAATTATTAACATATGTTGGATTAATGTTACTCGTATTGATTCTTTTTTTATAGTATTTTAAGTGAAAATTAAATTATTTAAATGAACACATTTAAAAATAATTGATATTTCAATAAATTAAATATACAATTTTTATGGTTTTATATATAAAATAAATTTCCATTATTTACTGAATATAAAATTAAAAATTAACTTTATGAAATTGTAAATTTAATTTTCAATTTAACATAAAAATTGATTATAGAAAACCTCTGTAAAATATATAAAAGAATAATTTTAAAGCTTAGACTGGTCATAGTAACTAAAACATCAATTAATATTCACCCTCATAGCATGACAATCATTAATAAACATCCTTTATAGCAGTATCGAAATGATTTTAATAAAAATTCTCCCCATTTAGAATATTCATCATCTCCTACTACTAAATGGTCATTAAGTCATGAACTTTGTTCTTTTACATAACTTAAAGAGGAAATGGGATATAGAATGTCCTCCACCATGATATCAAGATTTTAGCGCAAGTCTTTAACAAAAGTTTTCTAAAAATAATTATACAACATAAAATAAAAAAAAAAAATTATTTTATGGTTCATTTGATTTCGCTACACCAATTTAATATTATACTTTATTCAAGTTGTATAATAAAACCATCAAAAAAAATATGAAATTCTTTTATATTTTTGTGAACTAATTGATAACATCAAAAATTAATTTATAGATTTTGAAAATTATAGTTTCGATAAATCAACATTTTACTTAAAACTATTATCAATTTACTAATTGCTTCCCTCAATATGGGAGCCTAGGATATCAATGAAATAAGTTATTAAAAATGTTGAGCACTGATGTAACATTTATGCTTCCCCTGTAATTTTGAAGTATAATTTTATACACGTCTTTAATATTTTCGATTTTCACATATAAAAGACTACATTTTCGACTACCAACTCAGCAGTAGATCCGTTTATTTATTAAAACTTACCTTTTATTTATATGCTTCATTACTAATATATATCAGAAAATATGTCTATAAATATGACCATACCGCACTTGATAAATTATGTTTTGTACAATATAATTCATGAATCATCATAATATCCCAGACTCTACTCTGCCGCACATACAATACAAAAATAACCAATCAGGCATAATAAATTTATTCATATTAAAAAATATAATCAATAACCAGCCATAAATAAATAATAGCAAATCGGAAGCAATTAAGGTAAATTTGCGGATAATCAATTTGACTGGTAAGTTTCAAGTACAACTGACTTTCCTACAAAATGCTATATCCAATATTAGTCGAACCGTACTTTAATAATATCAAAAATGAATGAAGAAGTTGAAGAATATTTTGATAATTATTTTATACTTTTTTGCTAATGACCTACAACTATTATGTGAAAATTATAATCACCAAGATAATTCAAAAATTGAAAAGTTAAGAGATTTAAATATATTAGAAGAATATTAACACATTAAAGAGACAAGAATTTATCACTGTTTGTTGATCATTAATATTCTTCCGAAAATTTTCTAAAAATAATAATAATTATTGTAATTTTCTAAGTACGATAACACATAAATATGACTAAAGATACAAAAACGTCAAGAAAAGTAGAGAGTTTTGTAATTGTGCATACAAAATCATGGTGACCGTATACTAATCGTTTTTCAATAATTACATATTACGTACAAATATGTAAAATTTTCATATTTTCCAATACTGTCTGTCATTAACTATAGGGCACCATAGGAGAAAAATCCGCTTTTTTAACTCTACAATAACTTTTCAGCCTTAACACATTGGGTACCGAGCCAAAATTAGGTTGTTTTGAATTTGGACGTATTTGACAAAACTATCTGACAATATTTCATGTGTGACATTTGTGTTTCTGAAAATCATATTGGATAAACTGGCCGAGTAAAATAGAGAATTCAATATTTTATCTTCTGAATCTAGATTAACATCTGGAGCAGTTACATAATGATATGAATCGAAACCTTTCTCATCTTCCGAACTCAACATTTCATTTAAAAAGTTTTCAATTTCATTATCTTTCATTTGTAAACTTAAATATCAGCTGTCAGACATAATCAACAGACGCCAGGATCCAGGATAAAAAGAAGAACTTAATTTTTTTTAAATCCACTGTCTGACACAAAGTAAATACGCAAGAAGGCCACAACAAACATTAAGTAATAACTGCACTGAATATGCGCAAATTACTTATAAACATGAAAACGAAATTTTTCGGATGGTCTCCAATGCAAAAGCATCGTCAGACATTATGTGTCTAATATGGTACCCAATGTGTTAAGAGTCTCAGGTGTACTAAAAATTGAAATACTGTGGATAGTTTTACATTCCAGTTCTTTTGCCTAACATAATAATTGACCATTCGTTACGATTTGGATTAAAATGTAATATCTCATAACGTCGACATCTCAATATTATCATGTTCTATTTGAGCTATTAGAATTAATTCGTTATACAATAAGAAAAAGCACTAATTTATAATTCAAATATTTTGAAATAATATTTAATTTCAAAACAATTAAACATCGGAAACTAAATTTTTTAATTTCAATCTTTAAAACTAGCTATTATAAACTTTCCAATTTAACGGAATTATAACTCTTGGGAAATTAGCAGTGAAGTATTTTTATGTATACACTTTAGCTAATTATGCCCTCTCATAATCGCTAGAAATGTTTCTTGAATATTTAAGATTTAATGCTAAATATATTTTCCAAATTGTTAAGCAAAATATTACCAAACATTTCCTGAATCATCAGAAATGTTATTTGAGATAAATTGTGTGAGGTCTTTTAAGATTATGATGACTTAAAGAGTTTTTAAAAACATGAGGGTGAAATTAAAAATATCACAGTTTATTTATATGATAAATTATCTGCTAAATTTTTATAATAAATATTAAAATAATTTAATTTCTATTGCAGATAAAGAGGAAGCTATAAAATTATTAAATTTATTGAAAATATTGTTTTTTTTTTTTGGAATAGAAAACGGACTTAATTTTTACTTAAAAACCTTTCATTTTATTACTTTCTGTAATTTTATATAGCACTACTAGGTCCAATCAATCCAGAAATTCTATCAAAAAAGGTTAAATTTCATGCAATAAAATATAAATTGGAAAATACATGAAAATAATATTTTCATGTTATTTTCCCTACAGTAAAATAAAGTTTCTACAACAAAAAGGTTCAACATTTTCAAGAAAAATGTGTAGCAAAAATCTTATACTGTGAAAATTACATTAATTTTGGTAATTATCTATTTCACGACCTTCAATTTAAAGGCTTTTTGATTAGTGAATCAAAAACAGTACAAATTACATCACAAAACTAATCTGGTTAATGTTCGTTCAAATCGAGTTATAATTACTATTACTGTTCTTCATAAAATCCTCCTTATTTGTCGCATTACTTTTCGTAAAACACTAACCCAGTAACAATCCGCCCACTTCGCTCACAATATTTGTAAAAAGTATTATTATTATTATTCACAATTTGTCTTAAGACTTAGGGTATATCTAAATTCGGTAGTTGAAATTGCATACAGGAATATTTAGATAAAAGAATGTGTACTGGTACGAAAAATTTATATTATATTTCTTTGACGAATATCAATTTAAACAATTGCACTCAAAAATTTGAATTTCAATTTCATTGCAGTTCCTTTATGTTACCGAGCAGATTTACGGATCATGAACGTAAAATGTATTAAAAAAAATTCAACACATTTTTAATTTCAATAATCTGGAGACTATCTAAACCTGAAGAATGGCATCACCCTTTTAAAAATCATATAATGTCAACATTAATTTATTCCACCTATCGAATTTATTCAATATTTTTAGGGTTGTCTTTATATTTTTTCTTTAGAATTAAATACAGAATGTTTTTAAAAATATTCGTTTTAGGGTTTCACTTTTTCTAATCATTTTTTTTTAATTTAAATTTTTTACTTTTAAAATTAAAATATCTTTAAAAAAAAAATATTTCACTCGACGTAAACATTAATTTCATTGTTTAACATTAAGTGATGACAGTATATTCGGAGTTGAGTTGGAAATTTTTGGAATCATTATTATTTCCAGAATTATTAAGGGGAAATTCTATTATTTATATAATTTTAATTAAATTTTTCTTACATTTTGGGTGTTAAATATAATTTATAATCATAATATCAATGACGAAACATTTACTCTATCAATACACTTATCAATTAACAAAGTCACATAGAGGGAGAATGTGTTGAGTTCCAAGACTGGAAATGAAAATGCGGATTCATTTATTCGAAAAGGTGTGGAAACATCACCTAATCATACTGAAATGGAAATTACTTACCCAATTGTTCCACGAAACTATCTATAACCTTAGCAGCGTACGAAATAGTATACGACGTCTGAAAACTATGTCCTCAGTATGATTAAACAAAACTATGTGGACCGCATCTTCACTCTAAGAAGATATCGTATATCATTTTGTCCATGAATAGAACAATCTTTAGTAAACTGATTGGTCATCTTTCTGGTCTCTCTTGGATCGTTAACTATCTTGGGATTATAATAGATGACTAATTTCATTGTGGGGATGAACCTATAGAACGCACACTATGGAACACATCTAGTGAGTAAATGTGAGAGGCTTGAGTGTGTCAGGTATTAATATTTGGACGAAACATACTACACGGCTTTTTCAGCACTAACGTTGTAGAGAATTATTTTCTTCTTAAGGGTATAAGCAGAATTTTTAATAAGAATAGTGCTGTGTTTATAAACCTTACATATGGACCACAACAGCTTCATCAATAACTCTGGTGATGCATGTTGACCACAAGTTTTCACGCATCCTTCTTAGCCTAACCTAACCTACCAATCATGAACAATAAAAGTTATTATATTTTCCACATTACTACAAACTATATTACAGTAATAAATTATGATTTAAAATTTATTTTATTTACGACATTCTTGGTACTATCAGCATAAAAAGGATAGCCTAAAAATATTTTGCTTGTGCATAAAAAATAAATAGAAATTTATTTTATGTTTTTAGCTTTTATTAATTAATTATACAAATTATTATTAAATTAATTAATCATTTTTATTAAAGAGAATTAAAATAGGATGTAAAATATTTTGTTAACGACACTAATGCCGCCTCTGGCTATTTATTGAACAAAATATGTTTACGAATTTCGTTTTGCTGTTTGCTAAAATTTACTACCAAAGGCATTAATTTTACCCCGGTACATAATTTTGTTACTAATCGAAACAACTATCACATCTTCTGTTTCAATTTTACAAGAAATATAAGAACATTCTGCAACATCAAAAATCAACGTAGTTTTTCTAAGTTACTAAATAAAAGCAGTCTTGTTTTTAATTTCTTTTTACACAAACATTAAAAAAACTGTTTTAAAGTTTTAAATTTCACCAGACACAATCATTTTTTTTACTGAATAATGAAAATTTAAAATTGTTTTCAGATACATATAATAATACCATACCTATTATCCTTTTGGTGTTTTCGGCTTTCTCACTTTTCCATCATTCTTATATATATATAACTAAATAGTAATGAAAATTCTATACAAAAATTTCTTTCTTTAATTCTTTAATTTTAACAACCACTATAAAACCATCAAAGGATTTTACTTTACAAACCTTAAAAATAAAAAATAGAAGAATAATCATAAAATGACTACAATATCGCCTTTAGGTATAGTACCAGATCGTCGTAGACAATATCCTTTTTTGTCGGTTACAAAAAAAAGGGCGCAGAATAATGATGTTTGTTCTTAATAAGAAAAAAAGGAAGGAAGGAAGTATTTCTTTTTTTTTGTTACTTTTATAGAAAAATATTATCAAAGAGAAAATTATGCTAGAGGCTTTACTTGAAATTTTTTTTTTAACTATTCTTAAGTTGATGAAATGACTGAGTTATTTATAATAAAAACAGTTGTTATATAATATTAACGTCAACTTAGTTTAGTTTCATTTAGAAAGAATCAAAGTAAAAAACTTCTATAATACTCCAAAGTTAGAGTAGAAACAAGAACCACGTATTTTTGATATTAGTTCTTGATTATACATCTAAATAGTATTCGGCCACTAGATTTTTAAAATTCGGTGCAAATATTGTTTTATTAAACTTTCAATTTTCATAGTAAGGAAATATGTTGTTAGCCACGTCTCGCCACTATATAGAAGTACAAATTTGACGTTGGCATTGAAAATATTGATTTAAAGTTCAAAATATTTGATGGTTGAAGAAAATCTTATTTTGCCTTCTATATTCTAGGATTAATATCAGCTTTACAAGTACATATTAAAAAAATTTAATTTTATAATTGCTAATACTCAAAAATAAGTTTTTGATTGGTAATAATTTATGTCAGGCCCGGAAAACGTAAACCCTTCAACAGCAATTAGTAAAGTCGATTAAGTGTAGCTGTGCATCCGTTCACAATATTATATTCTTAAAGAATTTTTGATGATATTTCACTTTTAAGAATTACTTATATTTTCGCAAATATTTCTCAATTTATAGTAAAGTAAGGTTCAAAATTCAGTGAAGCTGGTAACATTACTGAGTAAACACATTACTGAGTTTTATAATCTGAACTTTTTTGTTCTATAATTTAATATCTAATAAATATATTCTTCATTTTAAACTTTAATGTTCTTGACAGTGTAAAATCCGAATATTTAAAATTCCGAACAAGTAGGAAAACATTAAAATTGAATTTGATTTAAAATGTCATTTTTAAGACTTTGAACGGATCCTATAATATAAAGTTATATAGGTTCATAAAACGTGCAATATCGTGGTTATAATAATGAAGATTATTACGACCGATTATTAAAATTTATTTTCTTGAACGCACCAATGTTCCGCATTTAATAAATGATTTTATTAGTCGATTATCATAATCTTCATTATTTTCTTTTATCCTTATATAACTAATAATCTTTAATAAAACTTCTACGATAATTTCCATTTTTATCACGACGAACAGAAAATTTCATATTAAAATAAACTTATTAATATATTAAAATTGAAAATGCAATTTTTCACTGCATTTTTTTATATAAGAGTTTTACAGAAATTATTGGCAATTTTTATACAACCGTTTGGTATCATAAAATTTTATAGCATTGTACATCTAAAATAATAATGGGAAATTTATGGAATAATATTTGATTTTTTTGTAATTTTGGAGAAAAAACTATAAATATTTTTATTATAAGAAATTTTAATAAAAGAATTTCTGGAAAATTGTTGACAAGAAACATAAAAGTTGGTAAATTTTAGCAATAAATTAAAATTGATGTAATAATATATAAATAAAATAAGTTTTTAAAGTATTTTCAATCTTTCTATACAATTTTTCCTTAACATTTGTTGTTTTGATGAGTATAAAGACTTCTTAGTGACCAACTAATTATATAAATGAAAACTAAAACAGATTATCTTCAATAAAATGGCTGTCAGTTGTCGACTTAGTCATGCTTCTAATGGTTAAATACATTTGTATGGCAGAAAAGAAGACAATTGAATCTTCATTGCAATATACTTAAATACAGAATAAATTTTAGTATACTGTCAAGCAGTGGCGTCAATTTCAATATCAATAAATAACCTGCGACGTGTCGGCCAAAGTAACTCTTGAAAATTACTTTCAAGAGTTTATTTAAGTATTTAACAAATTAAGTACTGGTTATCGCCCAAAATCATGTAGCAACTATGTACAATTTGATTTGAGACGCTCCAGAATTTCATGTTTTTCTTTTATCAAAAAATACTCCAAAGTATTCTGTTAATTAAAAATGCATTGCAACATTGTGATTTGTTTTGCAAATGGAGCAATCGCAAGTAAATCTTATGAAATATTCTTTCCGCAACTGATAATTTATATAAAAATATGGAATGTTTTATTTTGTAATGAACTAGCGAGGAACAAAAATGCGATCAAAGAAAAATATATGATAATTTAGCTGAAACAAATCATCTACTTTACTTTGATTTTAGGTTCTTTATTTAAGATGGTTTTAAATGTTTGCACTTACTGATTTCTTTATAAGATGGGTAAAGCAGGTTATGTATAAGGAACAGAGCAACTAATACCAGAGCAACAGTTTCGATATTTACTATACCAATACTATTTCAATATAAACATGCTTTCAGAGGGTCAGTAAGTATATTAAATATAAAGTGTATATCATAATTACGAGTATGTACTCAGAAATTGATATTATTAATTTTATTTATTTCACTTTTTTTCCTACAAAATATCGTTCGGTATATTTCAGATAATAAAATTTGACCTACTAAAATTTTTAACTTCAATTTATATAAAAACAATTTTTTGTATGGTAATTTGAATAAAAATGTTATATTATTTTTAATTCAAAAATGAATAGTTTTCTAATAAATTTTAACAAGAGTTGAAAATTAAAAAATTAAATAAATAAAAAATATTAATAAAAACTTTCAAGTTGTTTTTCAAAAGTTTATTTCGTATTTTTTAGTTCATTTTTATTATAATTTCAATAAAAAAAATTGTAATTTCTTGTGGATATAAAAAGTTATTCATTTTTCATTTTATTTTCTTTTTGAAAGTTATGTTTTTTTCATAAAATATATAAACTAATTTTTCAATGCAATCAAAAGGTTACTATAATACAGAAAAAATATAATTTTAAAGAACAAAAAATTTTAATTTAATATTTTATAATTTAAATTACTTTAATAATGTAAAAATATGAAAAAATAAGAAAAGTTTTCTGCGTTCTTCATAATTATTATGACCATCATAATAAATATTAACCCTTCGCTTTCGTATACATCCAATATCACCGACACGTGCTACAATAATGTTTTAAACGAAAATTCATCTTTATTTTACTGCAATATTTTAAATATCTTCAAAGCGCAAAGGACAACCAGTTTTCAAAACATGAAATACAACAAATCTGCGAAAAAAAGCCGAAAAAAACGGCTTCAGTGTGAGTGGTATTAAATGATTCTAAAGCGTTAATTGGGGTCTTAGATATGTTGTAGTCTGAGGCTCGTCACTTTAACTTTAGTTTAAATCTTATACGAATTTCTCACTTTTTTCCATTCATTCATTCCCAATATTAAAATATTACAAATCACAACTGCAAAGGGTTAAAACTCGAAAATTTTAAGAATTTTCGTAAGAATTTAATTTATTTAAATCCTGACACAACGAACTAGTTATAAATTTAATTTATTTTCACTATTCTTGGTTTATTCAGTAATTTTTGACAGATTTAAGCTAAAAAAAAACAAAAAAATACAATTTTTCAATTAAATTCTCGTCAGTATGAAATATTTTTTCTGACACAATTTCTTAAAACAAATTCTTCAATGTCATAGATTTATCATAAAGTCACCTTTTTTTAAGAAAAATTAATTTCTTTTGCCTATTAAATGAGATAAAAAACAAAAAATATTTCATGCAGATTAAATTCTTGTATAATATAAAATGCATTCCTTAGCATCACTTGTACATTTATCAAATTTATCCCCTCTTGTTTTCTGAATTATAATATTGAAGACACCAAGAGTAGGATAGAATGAAGGATTATATTTTTTTGAATATTCGGTGTACGCAGTTTCACGGTAATTTGTCTTGCCTTTATTTTATCAATGGTTAGTTTTTTGTATATAGCATCTCCATCTCAAGTTATATGATTAATGTGACTTGAATCCCTAAATGTTGTATCTACATGGCATGTATGAAACTGAACAGATAAAAAATTATTATTTCTATTTTTTATTAATGTACATACACCCAACAAAAAAGGATATTATGTAGTATTTTAAAATCAATCAACATGACACAATATTACATTAAATTAGTGCGGAGTGGTTATAAATTAATAAATTTTTAACAATTTTATTTTCAATGTTTTTCATACTTTTCAGATTATTGTAATTTTTAAAGTAATATAGCATCTTAAAAGTAAATTATTTGGCGGAGAGGTAAGAAGCAGTTTTTTAATAAAATATAATATCCAATTCAGTTGGAAATTAGAATAATGTTTGGCTGGATACTATAATGGTCACTGGCAAAATGACAAACTGCTTCCATCCACGAAATATAATTCAAACAATGATTGATAACCTAATGGAATACTGCTTACTCATATAGATCCTGGCGACATACGAATAATTAGATTACTAATTAGATTAACAAGCATTCATTTCAAATCTGGAGTGCCGCATTAAAATACTTCTTTAGTACGATAATATTATAACTAAACCCCCCTATATTTGAATGAAAACAGCTCCTCAAACATCTAACTCAGAGTTGTTTGGTTTGAGAGAGGAATTGCTAAAGCCCACCACGTACCGATACCGCTTAGGTCAATTGGTCCCCTGGAAAAGGCTACTAATAGTTTAATGGTTTAATCTACACCACATCGACCCATTCTACGTCTCTTTTATGTATGAAATCAGTCTGACCAGCATTAATTTATGTGGTCTCCACAGATTTGTCATAAAATAAATTCAGAGTTAGTTGATAGCATTTCACATTGTCGTATGGTTAAAGTACCGACCCCACCGGTCACCTTAATCGGTCTCATGACCAATAAAAACAATGTAGAATGTTTTCTCGACGATGCTTCAAAATATTATTTCATTTTCTTATTAGAATACCAATTATAAATCCATCATTCGAAATATCCCTAAATTTGTCACTGAATTACTATTTAAACTTTTATTCAAAATCATTCAATTTTCGAAAATATTTCTCTTACAACTATGTCACTTTAAGTTAACCAAATAAATTCTGAAATTTTTACACAATAAAGTCTTTTAATGACTACTGAATATCTACATAATTGTAAACATCTAAAATAACCTTTTCCTAACCTTTCATTTCATTTCCACTTACAAAAAAAAAAAAAATATAGCATAAAAAAACATGCAAATTAATTGCATAAATTTATATCTGACATGGTAACTATATATAATCTTCTTACCTTAAACATTACCGAAACGTAAACAATTTTATTGTGGTCTAAAAAGAAGTGTGATATTACTCGTTTGGTTGACATTTGAAAGTGTTATGCTTCTGCACTCTCATTTACCAAAGGAAAAGTGGAAAAAGTAAATGCAAAATAATAATTATTATTATACCTCCAACCTCCTCAATATCATGTTACTGTCTATGTGTTTCTCTAACTATACAAATAACTGAAATGCTTTTTACATTAGAGACACTTCAAATCTACATAATTTATATATAATTAGATTATGATTCTATGAGTTAATAATACCAAACTCAAGTAGTTTTCATAATTTAATTGCGATTTTTTGAAGAGTTCACCCTTACAGATTTATATAGTAAGTTTATATATAGAAATAAATCAATCAGGTCAAAAAGGATTTATAAATATTTTGTTAGCTATTCAGAAAATTAACAAAAAGTTTCAATATTTTTTTAAGTAATTTGATTATTAGAGTTATTTCATTGAAATAGCGCTCATTGATAGTTCATTTTATCGTTTTAATTTAATTCTCTTTGAATTATTTTAGATTATAATATTAAAAAATTCTTGCAGAATTTCCTCTTGAAGTAAATATAGCGTTATGAATAGCTCCAATACCTAAATTTGAAGATTTTAATAAACTATGGATAACTTGACTATCCAATTTATAGAATGAATTATTATTATTTATTAGTTTTTGGTAGTCGTGGATTTAATTATGTAATTTCTCTATAACACAGTAAAACTTTCTATTTTACATTATTTGTCGTACTGAGTACTGACTGTGTGGTCTGACAATATAAAAGAAATAAGTGTCGTTTATAAATTCCGATCTAATTAAGTTTATATTGTAAAGCAAACTAGATAAATGGAATCTAAATTACAGAATTTAAATTAACTATACATAAAAAAATTATAACAAGAAATAATAAAAAAAAAAATCGCAATATGTAAAGAGTGGGATGACCAGAAAATGTGTTTTTAAACTGCAATAATTAATCCGAGGTCGAGTGTATCAAAGTACAAAACAAAGTACAGTCGTGGTTAATTAAGTAGTGGTTTATAAAAAAATTAAATTCTTAAATTAAATTTTTGTTATTTTTATATTAATATAATGCAAAATCGAAATTTTGGTCTAATAATAGCATGGACCCAATCAAAATGCGGATCCCAAATTCTATAATCTTCAAAAATATTACGAATCCAACCTGTGTACCAAATTTCATTGAAACCGGATAATAATTACGTTCTCTAGACAACATAAAACAAATATTCTTCGGCAACTTAGCTACTCATATAATAGTTTCCCATGAACCAAGTGATCCTACCAACTACAAATTTCAGGAATACCAACTAGATAACTAAATTTTATATTTTATCGAAAAATTTATTATTCAGTTATTTAAGATAGAATTGAAATACAAATTTGTCAGAACCAAAATATTTTGATATTTTATGAAATTATTCAAAACTTCAGAAAAAATAGTTATTAGTTTAGCAGTGAATATTAGATTACTATCAACTATCCAGTAAAATCACGAAAAAATCGATTCCATATTTATAAACATGGACAATTAAAAAATCAGATGAATACAATTCGGAATGTTTGAGAGTAAGGTAATTATGGAAATTTTAGGAGTTTGCTGTGAAGATGGTAACGCATTGAATTCGAACCAATACTGATGGGTGTGATCAGATGTGTTTTGGGGAAGTTAGGTTGGGAATAAGTAATTCAATTTATTCGAAAATATAATTACAAAAAATTATTTAATTAGTAAACTAACCTTTGATGATGTTGACAGAGAATAACCGTGAATCATCCAATGCTGCATACTTTCTGGTTACATCTAACAAATTACACAAACTTTTCTTAATTTAAAATACAATTTATGAAAAGGTACAGAACTGAATTGAACAAAATAATTTTTTTTTTATATGTTTTTCATATTAACACTTTCAATTTTACACACGCACTTAATTTAGTAATTTTATTTTTAAAATTTACTCTTTTAAATTAATTTAAACATAAATATCAGTTAATTTTTTAATTTTTTAAATTATGTCATATAAAAACTTCACCCATTTTGTAAAAAAAAATACTGCGAAATGACATTTTACATTTTCATTTTACGAAATTCAATAATTTTACTAATTTGAAACTTTATTAAAATTATATAAAAGAAAATACATTATTTTTATTTATATAATATAACTATATTTTGTATTTTTGATTATTCATTTTGAAGTTTTTACGAAAATATATACGTAATTATTTTTAATCCAATTTTCACCGACCATTCATTAACACATCCCGCACTTTATACAATTAACACTTTCGCACTTAAAATTTTAATAGAAAAATTACAAATAATAATTATAATTTTAATAATTTTATTTCTTTCATTATTAACTAAAAATAATTTACGCAATTATTTTCATTTTAAAGTTAATAGAACAGAAGAAAATATTCATGTAACATTATTAAAGCGCGCCAAAACTAAGTTGTCAAAATAGTTTTCATGAAAGGCTCACACACACGATTTGCTGTTGTGTTCAAAAGTTCTTAGGTATCACATACACGGTCAATTTTTTTTTAGGTTATAATGATAGGTGGAGTTTTATTATGAAAAAATAATTTTAATTGAATAAAAAATATATTTATATTATAATATAAAGAAATATTTTCTTTGTTTTATTGGTATTTTTAAACAAATTGTATTATTTTCTTGATTATAAAATTAAATTTTAGGAAAACTAAAATTGGAAATTGGCAGACTTTTTAGTTTAACTAAACATTATATTTTATTAAATCTTATTAATAAAAAATTATAAAAACTACAACTTATTCCATTATATTTAAGATAAATTATTAATTTCGATATTTTATTAATCATTATATAAATATGCTCGCTTAAAGATGGAGGTCACTTGAGCGAAAACGGATGAAATGACTGCATTTTTGGCAGGTCCAACCTTACCATTAAGATAAGGTGGCTGAGAAACATACCGAACACCATGTAAACTCCTGGAAAACTGGGAAATGAAAATTTCAAGGGCTGGTATATCGGCACAACTGTCACATAATCCTTCGAGCTATTTTTAGGTAAATGGAAGAATACCAAGTACGAGTCTTTACCCATAGATTCATTGCTCTCCATTTAGCGTTACATCGGTGATCTAGGTGTCTTACGTCAGCCGGTTTAACCTAACATAACCTAATAATTTAAAGCATTTTTACAAAAATGTTAATACACATCTAAATTTTATAACATATAGATTTTTTACGAATATAAGTATCTGCCGCAGGCGCCTCACTAGCAACAGAACAGAACTCTTTGGAATGTAAATGTATTATTTGATTTAGTGATAGGATATTATCGATAGCACTATCGATATTATCTATAGTCCACAAATATCGAAAATATCGATAGCAAAATAAACGAGTCACACGTTTTATCAAAATTTTCAAGTCAATATTTTTTGTCAAAGCATCTTTGACAACTAAATTTAGTGTAGTGTAATGTTTTACTTTTAATAAATTTACAGCTGCAACAATATTTGCAGCATTGTCAGTGACCTTACCAGAAATTTCCTATTTTGTAATAATCGCGTATAATACATTTTTCAAGTGAGTGTGAGTGTTTTCAGTTTAAGTAACAGTAGCTATTAGTTAGTATTATAATATTTAAAATGACATATTAGAGTAATATATTGATCTCCAAGTGATAGTTAGATTATATCTAATAGATAATAATTTGTGAATGCATTAAATAGTAATTTTACACTTCTATCTCGTAGACATGCGCAAAATGCGCAAAAAAAGTTAATGATTATGTGCGGTAACTGCGGACAATTTGTGGCCCTGCAGGCGCTCAACATTGGTTATAGGCAAAATCTTATTGGAGAAGTTCCAATATGATTGTCCAAAAACAACCATATATCAAAATAAAAATATAGCCAACAGGTTAGGTTGGCACATTTCTCGCTAGCTTATATATACATAACATATATTTTTTTTGTAGTATCTAGGAATAAAAAAATAAATAAAATAAAATTATTATTAATAATTAGAGAAAAATTTAAAACTACCTTGTCAATAATCCAATTATTATTTTTTTTTTTAAACCACCATGATGGTGGAACAATATAATGAATAATGATATATTATATGGAATGACAATTATAAATGTCATTTTGACATTTTTATTATAAATCGTCTATTATTATTTTAGCCGAAAACCACCATTTCCACCTGTTGGTAAAAACCGAAAACACCAATTATATCTGGCAGGCCGTGGTTTTCGAATCGGGTTAAAACCGGGACAGGCGGAAATGCGGATTTTTTTTAAAGGAAGGCGAAGAAAAAACGTGGGTTTTTCGGGGCTTCGGAAGGAAGATCTCGGAGAGAGTGGATGTGTTGTCTGAGTCTCCGATAGTTTTTCGGGTTTTTTTTTATATTAAGATTTAAAAAAATGGAGTTGGTATAATTATTAGTACCTCCAAATAATTAAATAAAAAAAATAAAACCAAAGTAACATTAAGTTTTAGTTGTGGTACGGAAAATTGAAGCGGTGCTGAAGATTTAAAATATTCCGGAAAGTCCGAAATATAAAAGAAAAGAAAAAAATATTGAAAATGGAATTGGAGATGCAGCAAAATTATGGATTGACCGGGGAAAGAATAGGATCAGCTGGCTGGAGTTCCTGGAAATTACCATGACGATCCTGAGAAAAAAATAATATATTTTCTTTTGGTTAACATGGTGAAAATTTTTAAAGAAAATTATAGGGGTGTTCCCACTGTGCTGGGTGTTCTAGTTTGTATTTGATTTTAGTATAGTAGTTTTTTTTTTGGTATTTTTGGTTGTAAATTTAATAGTATTTTTTTTCTTTGTTATGATGGTATGTAGAGTAGTTTTTTATAATTTTTTTTTTTTGGATTTGATTTGTAATATTTGTAGAGTAGCTGATTTTTTTTTTATTTTGAAGAGTAATTATTTTTTTTGGTTCAGTATTGTGTAGAATTATTTTTTTTATTTTGGTGCTAACTTTTTTTTTGCTGGTGGTAGTTTTAGTTTTTTTTATTATACAATTAAATAAACATTAATTTTTAGACGGACTGCGCCAGACTAGTCGGGACAGCATCGTACAGGAATTATATGTTTTATGTTTTTTTTTTTGTTAAATTTAATTATTTGTTGGTGAGGGAACCAACCAGAAAAAAAATATGAACTACCAGCAGCAACGCTATTTGGTGTGCTAAATAAAATAGTTGGTCTGTTAAAAGAAAAAAAAAAATGATTGTTCAATTAATTAGGGATTAGTGGAAAATCAAAACTAAAATTGTTGTTATTTTTTTTTTCATTTATTTGGTTGCTGAATTTTAGAAGGATTGATGACGTCGCCGCATTTCCCTTGACCCCCTTCCTTGTTGATGATGATTTGATTTGCAGGTAGGATCGATTGGTTGACTCACGCACCAAAGACTGTGCTAAGCCGGCAAAAAAGGAGGAAATCCCAATCGGTCCTTGAAACTTTCAAGGTTTTTGGTTGTTATAAATTCGGCGGTTGTGGATCACTCAAGACCTGGCGCCCGCATAATAGAAAACCTTGGAAGTTTCTAAAGCGCGTCTCCTCCGCAATATCGTGAAGTAACCAGACTCACTTGGTTTTGTTAATTTTTTTTTGTTAATTTTTTTTGTAC